>JASDQU010010521.1:112324-134741 GCA_032191745.1 Picea mariana | reverse complement strand
AATCAGTAGCTTAGGATTAATCTTACCCTTAGCGTGCTTTTTCTCATTTAAAAAAGTTGTCATAAAAATAAAAGAATTTTTACGGTTTTTAGACAAGTGTGAGAGTCATTTTTATAAAAATTGCTAGTGTGTGATTTTTTAATCTAATTCTTTGCAATCTGCGATTAGGCTAGAGTTGTTTTTCTTGGTTTTTGCTTGTCGGTATTTTTCCTTTCTTGCTTTACTAGCATTTAAATAAATAAATAAATTCTCTTTTCATTTTCTTATTTGGATGAAGAGTGTGTTTCTGCATTATTAGCTAGGGAAAAGTCATTTATTTCATAAGTTTTTGCAGTTCACTTAGATCATAAGTAGCTCATAGTCGAGTGAAATTCCTTTGAGTTTGCTGTCCAAAATCTTAGAAAAATTTTAAATTTTTTTTTTGAAAAGTTGTTGAAATTTTGCATTAAGTAAAAGTTTTGTTTCCATCTTTTTTATTCATTTTTTTTTCTTTCGTCTTTTTCACATCATTAGTTTCACCTTCATACCTCTTGACGTAAGACAAAGCCATAAAAGTAATGCTAAATTTAAAAATCTACTAGACTTTTATGTTTGTAGGGTTCACCAACTAGTTCAGGATTAGGGCCTTGGATTAGGTTGGAGAGGAAACTCTTCAAGGCCATTTTTAAAAAACAAACATTGGAGTCTGATTTAGGGAGTGTCTAAGTCCAGTGTCATGAAAGTTATCCGAGACCCCCCTCTAACACAAGGGATAAACACGAGGTCGCGTGCGGAAAGGTAGCGGAGATAACCCCTCCAAAGATGGGCCAATTGTAGTGGAGAACACATATAGAGGGCTTGTTTTGGGATTTCGTCGTTTTCATTTGCCACGGGGATTTATGGGTCTCGAATCCATTTGAGGTACTCAGTTGTCTTMTAGACCATTTTCTCTCGATACCCTGCTCATTTTGATCTACCCAACTTTCGACTGTACCCGCCTGGTGACTGTTTGTGCGCTGGCAACCTAGTTGCCAATCTTTTTAGGGACATACACAGGTGATTGTGGGGGTATACCGCGGTACSTAGGATAGACATCGAGCCACGCTTTGTAGAGTATACCTGGAGGGTGCTTCCATGTTCGAGTTTCATTTGCACCAGTAAGTTGCTCTAGTGTTGGTTGTTGTAATTGTTCTTCCAATTAATTTAGTGTTTGACTGTCTTATCTTCTAGGAACTTTTTTAGTGTGTATTACTTTTGAGCATTTAGACTACCTTAGAGTGTCTTGGATCTTCTCACACAGTGGAGGATCCTAAGCTCCACCGGTCATGAAGGCTTCTTGGCCTATCGTCGGTTACACTAGAGCCACCCCCGCCACCATTAAGGTGAAAGCTAGACCAACAAGGGTCTTTTGAAGCGACCGGGTTACAAACCATTATGCCTAACCAACCCCCGGAGAAATCGACTATTTTGGACCTTGAAGCAACCGCTCTTGGCCCGGTTGAAACCCCAACCACTGATTTCTTGGCACCTTTCATTATACCAATTCAATTTCACGAGTGCCAGATAGTGTTGCACACAACAATGGAAACAAATGTTGTTACTCCTTCTGGGAATTCTTCAATTCCCACCACGGTTGTCACCATAGGAGAGCTTTCATCTCCTAACCCACCATCGTTAGTTCGAGCTGTTAGGACCCTATATAATAGGGTATCAGTTTTCTGAATGATATTTATCTTTTCAGGCATATGTGTTCGCCCATATCGCATGGCGAAAAGCGGAGGAAAGCGCCCAACACTGACCAATCATACAATAGGCACATGCGTGCGAAGTTCAAAGCAAAGTTTTGGTGCATTTTTGGCGAAAATTGGTGAAAATGGTTTGAATGACAAAATTTTTTACTTTGGTGGGCCAAATGTAAGGTTGGCTTTGTGTAAATTATATTTGGTGAAATGAGAAAAAAATTTCCCTCAGCCTATGTGTAGGGTTTAGTTAGGTTTATCAAGATATTTTGACATACGTTTTAGCAAAAAATACATTGGCCTCGGGCCAACCTCCTAAAGCTCGACACCAAGGTATAAGCATCATCCAATACACCTACACAAACTAAAGAAGTGCCAACATAGCACAAACACCAAACCCCAACGCCCAAGGCTCGGGCTCAAGCTCGGGCTCACTTCATCGAATCCATGTTACAAACACGCAAATAGGTAAAGGTTTTATAATCCATTCTTCATGCGGATGTGGGATATTTCCCACATAAAGCCAACAAAATACATAAAGCGCAGTTTTAAAACCCTGCCAAGTGTTTGAATCGGTTGCAAGACGTCTTATGCAGAGGAGCTGCCAGGTCTAGGTGTCAGGGTATTGAGATAAGCAATGACAGTAACTATGTGTAGATACATTTTTGATGTGCCATATGTAATAGAGATCGTCCCCAAGGTTAATGTACAGGTATCTAAAACAATGTGATATTGTGGCCCGTGTTTTCTCTCATAAGGATATCCTTGATTTAGCAAAGTATGGCAGCGTACCTGTTATCAATGGCTTGTCTGACTATAGCCATCTTTGTCAAATCATGGTTGATGCCCTTACTATTATTGAACATCTTGGTGGAATGGAAGGGGTTAAGGTTTTTTATGTTGAAGATGGAAATAACATTGTTACTCATGGTTTTTACTGGCTGTTGTGGTTCTATTTCACTTTGTTTGTACTTGCCCCAAGGGATTTGAACCTGATCGTGCAACTGTGGAGAAGGTAAGGAACGCAGGGATTAGTAAAATTTAAATAACAAATGATTCTGCAAGAAGCTGTAAGGGGGGCAAGTATTGTATATACAGATCTATGGGTGAGTATGGGCCAGAAGGATTAAGCTTCTTATCGTATTAAGCACTTTAAAGTTTTCCAGGTTAATGAATCTCTAATGACACTGGCAAGCCCCAAAGAATTTTTCATGCATTGTCTTCCTGCTGAAAGAGGGATTGAAGTCACTGATGGTGTTATAGAGGCTCCCAATTCGGTTGTTTTCCCTTAGGCAGAAAATCGCATGCATGCCCAAAATGCCATTATGTAGCATGCTCTCGGACTTTGAGCATTGTTGTGCTATTTGAAATTTACATTCTTCGTAACTAAATTCTCAATAAAATTTCACTAGCATCATTTCACAGACAGTTGAATGTGCACAGATTTGTAGCATTTTTAGTTGCATGAGTCAATGTTGTAAACTTTGGGTCCCCAAAAGACTCATGAATAGTTACAAATTGCAAGGAGATATTTCAAACTCAGGCTTGTAAAGTTGCTATAAAGCTGCTTTTTGGGGGGTTATCTAAACATGGCAGAGTTTCTGTTTGTTTCAATTAAAGCATGTGGAGAAGGCATTAACCTTACTCGCCAGGCAATAAGTAAAGCTTTCAGAATAGGCACAATGATCTATTGAAAATGAAGCCTCTACCATTTTTCGTTTGCATGTTTATTGTGGTAGATTCTCAGAAGATGGCCCCAGATCCTTGATTAAAGATAGAGCACAAGCCTGCAGCATTCACTACAAAGGGAGTGCATATGTAGCTTAAAGCACCGGACATCAAAGAAACTGGAATAAGTAACTGTGGATTAGGTGCATAAGTGAATGTTATGTATGAAAAGTTCGGAAAGGTGAAAGATACAAAATTTATGCATGAATATCAACGTTAGTCACCATATCCAAACAAGGGATGGATTCGATGTAAATGTTGCACAGAGGGAACTAAAATACCAAGAATTGATGACACTTATGCGAACACAGGACCTTTGGATGCCAGAACACCAGTTGAAGGGGCTATTAGGCCACAATCCTATAGAGGATTTTCAGGGTATGCTACTACTGTCAGTGACAATCAGGTTATGGGTCAGAGTGTAAATCTAGGATCATATTTGAATGGCAGTGATTAGTTTGTGGTTGTTTCGTGTCTTATTGCACCCATATCTTCTACTAGAACTCCAGATCGATGCCATGGAGAGCATTATGGATGTGCTGAGAAAAATATTGCTGGCAAGGCACAATTGCTAAGGGTGGAACTCCTGTTTGCCAGGCATGATGCATATCAGTGAGTCCAGCATTCCCTGTTATTGTCACTTATTATGAGGTTGTTATGAATGATATCAAGGCTTTGGCTCGCTATGATTGAAATTGTTTAGTTTTCTATGAATATAGTGGCCAACAGGGAACCCGTATTCGACTTGATGTCCACATGTTTAGGGAGCAGTTAATCACAGGTGGCAGAGCTTCATTGTTCTGTAGTAGCATTTCATAGGCAGATGGCAGCCAAAGGCATAAAGCGAAGCAGATGGAAGCAGATGGCAAACATGAAGTTCTTCAACAAGGAACACCTGGCAGATCAGAGCACAAGTGGCATCCTCCAGCAGGGCACTCGATTTGTAGTTGAGAGATTATGGGAGGAAAGCCAACCAGAAGAAAAGCATCTCCAGAATCCGAGGCAACCAAAGGGAAAAATGGCCATCCTTTCCCAGATTTGAGGGACAAACATCAACAAGCTTCCAGCAAATTTGAGACAACTAAAGCAGCAGCTTCTAAACACAGTTTCCTTTTAATTTAATGTTGTATTGTTCTAGGAGACAAATTGACACATGTCAATCTTTGTAACTATTTACTATTCTTAGACTGCAGAGGCAGGGCCCGAGTCTTGAAAGCCTGAGGCTTGTTTTTATTATTTATAGAGTTGTAAAAGATAGAGTGGGGGTTCGACTGGTCTGTAAGGAGAGAGTCAGACCTGTGTGAGAGGTCCATGACCTGTAGCTTTTATTTTTTTTATTTGCTGGAGCTAAGGGCTGTGTTTTAGCCAGAGAATGTCTCTGTATTTTTTTTTAATGAATGATCAATGATGAACTAAGTTCTCTTATAGGATTCTTGTGCAGTTATATTGGTGGAGTTTTCTCTTTGTTAAATGATTTCACTGTCATCTTTTTCCATTTGTTTTTTGTTCTTATTATCAGGAGGAGAGTAGGAGGGGCAGAATTTATTATCAGATACTCTGCCCTTCATCTTCTGATAATATTTATATTGATCTTCTAAAAGGCTAGCTTAGGGATTCTTAAGTGCTCCTTTGCTTGTCTTTTCCTCACCTATTTCCTTCCTCAAACCGATGCCATCAACACTCAATTCGATCCAGTATTGCTGCTACCTTGCCTTGTGAAAGAGTTGTGTCCATATCTGAGAATTTAATCACCTTGTTTAAAACGCAGACCCCATTTGCCCAATGGCTCTCCTTGCTGTTCCAAACTGACCATTTTAAATCAAAACCAAAACCCTATAATTTTATAGCTAGCCTAAAATCCATCCTTTACAAACCAATCTAAATCTAAAAGAGAGATCCCTCTCTGAGTCTTGGAGGGCTAGATCTAAGACTCGAAGCGGTTCGAGGTTACCTCTGTGTTTGCCTCAGCAGCCTTAGGCAAATTACAGAGTGCTAACACGAGCCACCATGGTCTTGACCGCAACTACTTCACACAGTGGTCTGATCCCATCTTTGGCGGTGGCCACAACCCCTTTCACACCAAGTGCGACAGGCCCTCCGTCCTCATACATGATGCCTAGTTCAGGTACAAGTCATGTACTTTCCTACTCCACTTTACAGACTTTGGGTCTGGGGGCAGGGAGCTCTAGCACTCCTCTGCAAGGTCACATGGGGGGCACTCCTGCTCCTTATAACGCTTTTCCTTACGAAGGAGGTCATATCCCTCCTTTGTCCCCTTCACTCGGTGGCTCGCATTAGCAATCCCCCGGTAAACCTATACGCAATAGTTTATTTGGAGTGGGGAGTCAAGGACCACCTTCGCATAGTATGCCGGTAGGTTCGACGCCGTTTTCTTTGAACGGAACGTTTGGTAACAACACCTTCTCATCAACCGCTTTCCCGACTGGGGGCAACCCCATTTTTGGAAAATCTACTCTTATGCAGGGTACTATTCCTGCACAGGGGGAAAACCTAGCAGGACCTTGTAATTCAGGGTGGGGATCCGTTCCCTCATTCGGAATGTTGATCTGGGGTAATTCTTTCCACAATCAATGGAACCTCGGAAAAACTACTATGCCTATCCCCATGGGACTGGCATGGGGTAATCCTTCCCAAAGTCCTTCGAATACAATATATGCCCAACCATCTATGTTCTATTTGGGAAATCATTCGATGATGTCTCCACATATGAAAAATCCTTACGCTGGCCAAGGCCATGGTTTCTACCAGAATCTGGGCCAGCAGCCAAACTTTTCCTGGCAACCTAGTGCCAGTCAAACTCCAGGCCCCTTTTTTCCAGGTTATCAACAACAACCCAAACTACCGTTCCTGGCGACTTTACACTTGCCAAATTTGACAATTTTGTTGAATGAACCTATTTGTCATGATTCACGTTGGCCTCCTATGCCGACAAAGTTTCCTTTGGACATTCCAAAGATCAAAGCCAAGCCTAACGAAGATCCAGGAGATCATGTGACTACCTTCCATCTTTGGTGCTCATCTAACTCATTGAAAGATGACTTCGTACAGTTGTGATTGTTTCAACGTACTCTCATTGGGAGTGCCGTGAAATGGTACATTGAGCTTGATTGCTCAAGATACTCTTCTTTTGGAGAACCGGCGATGGCTTTCCTAAACCATTTCCAGTTACCTGTGAGATATGACACTGGCACAGAGCTGCTCGCCAATTTTGAACAGACAACAACGAACCATATCTCTGATCACATCCGAGAATGGAGATGCCAGAAGAGTTTAATCAAGGTACCAGTCCCACCAGCATTCTTTCTTGAGTGGTTCCTTAAGTCTTTGGTCCCGTAGTTATCCAAAGACGTCGCGAGATCCAGAGTTTTCTCCAAAGAATATTCCATCATGAGGGCTCAACAGTTTGAGCTCATCTATTCTTACTTTGGTTTATTATACAACATCTTGCCAGATGCACCACGTTCAATACTGGATAAAACTAGATAGAGAGTTAGACCACATGCCGATGGTATTGTTGGGTCAGCACAAACAAAGCCCACTGAGCAATTGATGAAGCAATTGCAACAGTTATCTATACAACACACAATGGTCAAACAAACTACTTCTTTGGCTACTCCCCTTACCAAAACGTCGAAAGTACACACAGTGCAGTTGACTAACCCAAAGGCCACCCAGCAGCCTGAAGGGAAGAAAAAAAAATGAAAGAAGGGTAAGGGGGATAAAAAACCCACTGATAATGCTGGTGGGGATAACACTGAAAAATGAAAGGCAAGGTATCCATGCAACTTGTGCATGGAAGACCACCCCACCCATCTATTTCCTCGACTTGCAGAGGCCCAAAATGTTTTCAAACAGCAACAACTAGCAGTGTTGACTAATCCTTTTCAACATGGGCAAAATCTAACTCAAGCCTCTGCAAGCATGGACGGGGGCAGCCAAGAAACCTGCCTGCCTCCGAACAACCCTGCATCAGTGAACGTATATATGGTTAGGGGTGATTCTTTTATATCGACTAGAGCACATGACTATAGTAAACCAAGCGCTTCTGAGAAGGGTAAAGAAGCTGACCTCCAATCTCTTCCTCTACAAATTGAGAATATGTTGGGAGAAACAATGACACACATTCCAAAAGGTGCATTTAAAAAAGCTTCTCATAACCCAAATGCAAGGGCTGCCCAGAACTACTCTGTGGTGGAATATTTATCACAAACCCCTTGTGCGATGTCTACTTTGGAGGTCATCCAAATCTGCCTTGCTCAGAGAAAATCCTTGTTAACCACTTTGGGCTCTACTGAGACTTGTAATCTGGGTACCATCATGTTAGATACAACCAACTTAAAACCTCATCTGCCTTACCACGTAGCATTTAAGATAGTAGTGGCTTATCCCACGAAAACTTTTACATGGAATATCTTCCGCATGGTGGTCGACGAGGGCACCTCGACATGCATTATGTCATTAGCATGTTGGAAGGCCATTGTCCAACCCGTTTTGTCTCCATCACCTACTCTCCTCACTGCTTTTGACGGTCGTTTGTTCTGACCACATGGCATCGTTCCTTCTTTCCCCATGAAGTTAGGAGGGAAGACCGTGTGTGTCGAAGTAGAGGTAGTCAATGCTCCCCTTGACTATAATCTCTTGCTAGGATGGAGTTGGACTTATGCTATGCAAGCTGTGGTTGCTATGATTTTCTAGGTCTTGTTGTTTCCACACGAGGGTCGGATAGTGACCATCGATCAATTGTCTTTCTCCAGACCTGACCCATCTTTAGGGGCATCCATGGTCCCAATGATTGATAATCCTCAACCAGGTGTCGTCAACATAGGAGTTGGTTTGTGCCCATCCTTGATGGGTACCTTCGATTACCCACCTCCTCACGGTGATATCAAATTTATATCCAATCACCATAAGGTTGAGATTTTTCAAGTTTCATCGTTCCGCATGACTTACTTCGAGGATCCATGGATATTTCCTTCCCCATCGGCCACGATGGATGAAACAGGGCACCCAGGCATGTCCATGCCCTTGTCTACCACTGAAGTAGTGTACTCTTTAGTCCAACAAGCTTCGGCTAACACTGATCCAATTCCTGCACAAGAGTTAGATCTACTTCTAGAGCCTATTTGGGCTCAGGGTTCTCTCGCTAACATCGATTCATTAGACTTAGTCTTGCCTTCTGATGAAGCAGTAATCGAAGCAATGACTAGTCCGGAAAAACCTTGGGAAGATCTTCATCATAGATCATATTTTCTCCCAGAGTTAAGCCGAATCGAAGCAGGAGAATTCACTGTGACCATGACGGGAGATCAGTCGTGTCGTATTCATCTCTTAGCTACACATGAAATTTATGCTAAGGGAAATATGGCAACTATCACTGAAACTATACCAATAAACATATCCTGAAACCCTGGCATCGTGGAAAACGCCTTCGTCGAAGCAGATTGCTCCCCCGAAGAGATTCAAATCTACACAGATCTTTTCAAAGAATTTCGCGATGTTTTTGCTTGGTCTTATGAGGAAATGCCAGGTATCAATCCAAAAATAGTTGAACATGAAATCACAACGTATCTTGATGCCAAGCCTGTTCAACAGAAGCTTCGTCTAGTTAATCCTAAGAAAGCAGCATCCATCAAGATTGAGGTTGAGAAATTGCTAAATGCAGGTTTTATCTATCCTATCCATTTGACCCAATGGGTGTCAAATCCTGTGCTAGTCAATAAAAAACAAGACATGATTCGTGTATGTACCGACTTCCATGATTTGAACAAGGCATGTCCCAAAGATAATTTTCCAACACCATTCATTGACCAGATCATTGATGAATTTGCTGGTTGTGAAGCCTTTTCTTTCATGGACGGTTTTTCAGGATATAATCAAATCCAAATCAAACCCGAAGACCAACACAAAACGACATTCATTTGTCCTTGGGGTACATTCACATATTGTAATATGCCTTTTGGTCTTAAAAATATTGGAGCCACATTCCAGCGGGCCATGTCTTTTTCTTTTCATGATCTCAAGCACATAGTCGAGGCCTATCTAGATGATTTAGCATCACGATCTTGCAAGATAACGGATCATCCCACACACCTTAGACTTATCTTTGAACGTTGTCGCTACTTTAGGATTCAATTGAATCCAAACAAGTGCAACTTCTGCGTAACGTCAGGACGTTTGTTAGGTTTCATCATATCAACAATAGGGATCATGGTCGATCCTCTCAAGGTGGAGGCAATAATCCAATTGCCCCCCCCACGCACAATCCTTCAACTTCAGAGTCTACAAGGCAAGATGAACTTTTTATGATGCTTCATCGCCAACTATGCCGAAATTACCAAGGGATTTATGCGCTTACTGAGGAAAGACGTTCCTTTTTACTGGGACGATGCCACTCAACACTCTTTCGATGAATTGAAACATGCCCTCACAATTGCCCCTCTGCTACGACCACCTAAATATAACAAATATTTCTTATTATATCTGGCTGTCGCAGAGTCAACCATTGGCATGGTTTCAGTTTAGGAAGATGATTTTTTCTCAGAATACGTGATCTATTACCTGATCCGAGGCCTCGTAGGACCGAAAATCAATTATTCTCATCTCGAAAAACTTACGTTGGCAGTAGTTCATGTTTTTCAACGGTTCCGTCATTATGTTTTGTTTCGCAAGACCACCATCATTGCTTTCGTGAATCCATTCCAGTACATGTTGACACGATGGGTTATAGGCAAAGAAATCAGTAGATGGATAGTCATCCTCCAAGAGTTTGACTTAGACTTCATTTCAGCGAAGTCCAAAAAGTCATTGGTCTTCGCAGAGCTTATTTCGGAACTGTCGGTTGAGTCAGGTGACGTTGTGCCTGAAGAATCGCCTATCCGGGGAGATATGTTTTTTATCACATCTTCAAATCCCTGGTACGGAGATATACTTATCTATCTCCAGACTTTGAAGTGCCCCACTTATGCTTCTCATGATGAGCATTAGCATATATGCCATCAGGCTAAGAATTATCTCATACTCAATGATACATTGTATCAGAGAGGTGTAGACTGCATCTTATGTCGATGTCTCACACATGAGGAGGCAGTCATCATGCTCAATGATTGCCATACCGGAGCTTGTGGTGGTCATTTGTCTGGGTTGGCAATAGCCCAAAAGATTCTACGAGCAGGTTACTTCCGACTGACACTTATCAAAGATTGTATAGAATCGGTCAAGAAGTGCCATCCATGCCAAATCTTCTCTCGGAAGATGAGGGCACATCCCGCTCCCATGTTTCCTGTCATCATAGTTGGTCCCTTCACCAAGTGGGGGATCTATTACACTACTTATAACCCCCCTTCAGCAAAGGGGCACCGTTATATCATCGTAGCTGTAGACTACTTCACTAAGTGGGTCGAAGCTATACCAACGTTTAAAGATGATGGAGAGACTGCAACTCTCTTTTTATTCAACCAGATCATAGCAAGGTTCGGCATCCCGAGAGAGATGGTTACTGACCATGGCAGTCACTTTTAGAACCAAATGATGACCATATTTAACATCAAATCTTGGGTTACGGAAAGAGCATTCATCACCCTACTACCCCCAAGCCAATGGGCAGGTGGAAGCTATAAACAAAACTCTTAAGACTATTCTACAACGAACTATCAACTCAGCCAAGTAAAATTGGCATTTGATGTTATACTCGGCATTATGGGCTTACCGAACATCTGTTAAGACTACAACCGGTTTCTCACCTTTTCAACTAGTTTACGTGCTGGAGGCAGTCTTGCCCATCGAATGTCAGATCCCATCTCTAAAATTGGCAGTACAATTATTTCCAGACACTTCTCCACCTGAAGAACGGTTAGTACACCTTGAGCATCTCAATTATCAGCATCGTGATGCGACCCTGGCCAATGAGGCTCATAAACATAAGGTCAAGTGTTAGTATGATAGGTCCATTTGTCCTCGGATTTTCTCTGAAGGTGACCTTGTCTTGGTCTATGACCAAGATAAGGACCCCCTGGGGGCAGGAAAATTCAAACCCATGTGGTTCGGACCCTTCATCATAAAAGAGGTATTAAAAAAGGGCACTTATCGTCTAGTTGATTTTGAAGGGAATGCTTTGGCGGAGCCTAGAAATGGGCTCTACCTCAAGAAGTATTACTCATAGGCAGGTCACTGTGGGTAACTTTTTGTAACATATGTATAGTCTTTGTACTATTACTTTTTAGTTTCTTTTAAATATTATGGACGTGTCATTGATTTTATCTTTCGTCAATATGGCAGATGTCAAGTGATTCCGAAGTGTTTGTTGGGTATGCAGACGGTGCTAGTCAGCACACTCGGAGGCTTGCCTCCACAGCTTGGGTAATCTTTACACCTCAGGGCTAGTTGTTATCTTCCGAAGGTATATGCTTAGGTGACACCACAAATAATGTCGTCGAGTATAGTGAAGTTATTGAGTTGCTTTGTGACGCCTTGTCATTGGGTATCTCTCATCTCCAGGTCTATCTCGATGCTCAACTGATTATGTCTCAGTCAAACAGAATATACCGGGTTCATGATCCAACCTTACACCGACGATTCCTTAGGGTACGTATCTTAGAATGAAACTTTGATTATATTACATATTTTCATGTTCCTAGGAGATTAAACCAAATTACAGATACTCTAGCTAATCAAATTTTAGATTGACATCTTGCACACATATGAAAGAACATTTGACATAAGAATGTAAATACATTTTGGCACACGTAATCCATAAGACACAAAAGATCAAAAAACCATATATAATATCATAACGTAACCAGAGTACATAGATGGATGCAAGCGCCTCAAAAAATAGGACCAATAACGAGTCACAGGGCTTATGCCCTCAAAAAATATATACAAGTAGTGCTCGTGGCACGTAAAAAGTCTAAATAGGTTCAGGGCCTATGGGCCCTATTATACTAGTCCATTGCATGGGATAAACGCCTAAACAATCGGACCCACGTCCGAGGTGCCCCCACTACATGAGGCTGCATGGATGGTGGTAGGTCCTCTATCTCTGTCATCGGGACTATGTGAGTGAGTGTAGTAAAGTTTTTCTCAACTCCTCTAAGTACTCTCTCAGCCTCCTTGGCTAGGAGGTATCATGCTATTGCTGGTCCCCCGGCAGCGGTAGCTGCGGCTTCTGGCCGAGGACGATGCCTGTTCCGTGCATAATCGACAGGTCGCACTGGTCCCACATCTGCATGAAACAAACACATATCCGTCAAACACTCTAGCATATAAAAACAAAATGATATTTTTATTGGATAAATCCGTAAGTGCGGACACAAACCGATCTCCCTAGATCCACCTAGATCTAGAACAAAGCAAGACAGAATATGACTCTTTCCCTAGATTCTAACCATTGAATTAAATAGGAGGCAAGAACAAAGAACATACCTTATGATCGCTTCCTTTGGTCTTTTTTGCTCCCACTTCGCTTCAGTCCTCTCGTACAATCAAGACCAAAACAATACAAACCAACCGAAGTGAAGAAAGCACAATCTATTCAACAGTTAATCTATGTATATGATCAAGGAGTTATACAATAAAGTGGAACTAGCTTTATGGGAAAGGGACATATTACTGTATCATATTAATGGAAAGTAAAGATTACAACATGAGCCTTGATGTTGCAAACTTCCTTTCGATGGCCCTTGGCTCCGACACACACACTTGCTTACTTGCATGAAGAAGATCAACCACCTTCGATAAACTTGCTGGAGTTTCCTAGCTGCTGTAGCTTCAGTCCTTCACACAATCTTTCACCAATTCTCCAATGAATCTTGCTTAACCTTATTTTCCTCTAACTTTTTCCATGAGAATTCCCTCAATATATAGGAGAGAATGAATTAGTTACTTGGATAAGAATGATCCCAAAATATCAGGGAATCTAGTACTAGGATAACCATTCGAATGCCATCTCATCCTTCTAGAAGATTCCCTTCTAAAAGCATCAAGAATTCATCTTTTTCCCTTCTTTAGAAAGAGTTCTCACCCTAGCAGTTCAACACAGTGTGAACTTCTCACACCCTAGCTTAAGGCATCCTGCAAGAATCATGCATTCTCATAGGCAAATATACTAGTAGCATGCGAACCTCCTTCAAAAATGTGATTTCTGGAAAGAGATGAAGGTAACTTTTCTCAGGAGAAAGTTCCAATGAAGAGCCTGAGTACACCATCATCAATACATCATCATGATGAAAAAAATCATGGGTAACAGAATGCCACCCAAAGTATGAGGTTGGAACCAGTGACAACAAATAGACTTTGTAACCTGCATGTGTGTGTCGAGAACCAGGAGCACATCTAATCGGAAACCTGTGAATAACCAAGCATCTGCAGAATATCATATATACCAATTCTGAGGTAGGCATTCCCATACTCAGATCATAGACTGATGACATTATAGACATGGGTCATGGCCACCAATCATACATTGTGGATCCATTCCATCAAAATATAGCATAGCCACCGGAATACACTGTGGATCTATGCGAGAAATTTCAAATCAAGATGACATAGCCACGAAACATACATAGTGGATCTATGTGTTGCAAATTATACATACTCCATCGCGACCTGGATCACAAAGATGATATCCAGGGTCTTCAATCTCGTCGCCCAAAGTATGAATCTAACCATGTGATTACATGTGTTGAAGTCGAACATGGTAGAAACCACTTGATTACTGGTCAATGATAAAACCATTAACAAGTGCAAGGGAAATCACCATTGATGTCAATGACTCCCAAGGTACCATAGTACAATCCATCGAGTGTGAATAAATGAGTTGATGTCGAACATCCGATGGAATCTTTTGATCAGGGGTCAATGATGTAAACCCACTGTCGAAAGCGAGGAAACCTTCTATTGAGGCATGCAAGTTCCAAGGTACCAAGTAATTTATAAGTCCTGATTCCAGATAATGAGATGAAGTCAACGGAACAAAACTTGTCACAGGAGGGCCTTGATGTATCCCCCATCAATGACATGAAATGAGTAACAAATTTTGAGGATGAAACAGAGTATTTTGCAAATTGGATCGGACATAGGGAAGGCCGACACAGAGAGAATGGATAACTGCAGATGGCCGACTCAATATAGGTTTCAGATGGACTTCTCTTGAACATATGAATGACACGACAAATGATTTGGCAGCATTGACTCAAAGACGACACATGGAATAACCTTGTAATAGATCGAATGAGAGACAAATGGATTTCCCAAACCGGCTTCAAATGATGAATAGGGGGTGTCATGTTCAAGAGCGACACTTACTGCCAATCAGTACGAAGATGAAAACATATCCCTTTCCCAAATTTTCCCCCACCATTTCTGGCAAGTACCTCTTTATTTTTACGCAAGCTTGAGGAGGATAACATATGCTTGTTGATGTAAGCTCATTCTTCGAATGAGTCCCTCAGAGTATGTTTAATGAACCCTAAGAAGGAGTGGTTCGGTCCCATCATGGGTCTGTCAATGTTTGTTTAATGAGTCCAGAGATAGAAAACTCGAAGGTTTTTCAAGATTATAGAGTTTGGAAAAACACTTAAAAGAGAACTCTCTCAGTTCCTTTTTTGTAAAATAGTTTAGATAAGACCAAAAAAAAGATAAATTATCGCTCACTAGACGCTTACTTCAAATACTTTAGCGAGCGTGAAAATAGCAAGGTCGCTCGACGATCTTTTCATGTTTAGAGAGCCTGAAAAGAGCTTAAAGAGGACTCCAGGGGGGTTCCTTTTTCGTATAACCTTGTTGAGCCCGAAAAAGTGATAAAAGTATGCTCGACCACGTTCTCATGTATTTACGAGCACAAGAACGGACAAAAACGACGCTCGAGGTTTTATGTAAAAACCATAAAAAACAATAAAAAACATGCAATAACAAAGAAAAACATGTCCATATCCCTGTATTGAATCGTCAAAGTCATCATGCCTGCAAGAGTTACACTCATCATAACATTAGTTATTAGGGTTTAATTGATAAATAATTATAAAAAATCCAAAATGATATAGTAAAAGTAAATAAAATAAGTAAATACTCTTTTTTACCATACCATTTTACATTTCCACTATTGAGCTCAAAAAAACCCCTCTTTTACCCTCCAAGTTTGGCGTCAATTTGTGGGAGCTACGAGAGATCATTCAGCGAGCCGTCTATGAAATTAAGGTAATCTCTTCGTCCTTGACATTTTCATGGTTGAAATTTGTGATTTCATTGGTTAAAAGTTTAGTTTTTAGTTGAGTTTTCAAGCCCTACAAGCGCGCTGCAATTCTCGCAAGCGGGCCATACGGGGCCTGCGAGAATGAGGTGTTCTCGCAGGTGAGCCTTAAGCCACCTGCAAGGTTCTTGCACTGTGCTCATGGGGCACCTGCGAGAACCGCAAAGCCCAATTTTTTTTAAATTTTTAGCCAATGAAAAATATTCAAAGCATGAAAAAAGTTATTAATCCTCTTATTGTGTTCCTTGTGCATATAATTGGCCATCACCATGGTACTTGAGTGGCGTGAAAGGGAACATGAAGAGGATAATGCAATGGCTAAAAACCATCTTCCTACCATAGCTACTTTGAGAGATTGTGGGCTTTTAAAGTAATTTTGTATCCCAGGCATGAGGGCCCAAGTCAGACTATTAGAGTATCTGGTGCGTATGTGGGATCCGTATCAATAGGTTTTTCATGTGGGAGCTCACAAACTATCCATAGACATAGAGGAAATTTACTTTTTGACCGGATTGTCCCGACGTAGATACTATGTCAGCCTGACCGGTAGTAGAGGTGGTGGGTTAAAGATGAGTGAGTACTGCAATCAATACTGCGTACCCGAGGCTGAAAGGAAAAAAGGAAAAATGGCTATCTGGGGGGTACAAGACTTGACCCTTCGTACTATCCTTTTCACTATATCTTGGATGGTTGGGAGTTCTGCTCCTCATATGGCATTACAGAGCTACTTCCAGTACGCCATCGAGTGTATTGAGCCTCGATTATTCAACTGGGCAGATGTTGTGCTTCGCAGTATCAAAAAGCAATTGACCAAATGTAGGCGAGGTGACCTGAAGAAATTTGGGTATGGATCTTTGTTGGTGTCCTTCTTCCTTGAGAGGGTCCCCGTATTTAGACTACAGATTGAGTGGAACATACCAGGTCCCAGGGATCCAAGGATGTTGAGATGGTGTCGGCTCATGGCTCGGCGCATAGCAGGACCGATCGTCAAGTACGATGATATTTTCTTTGACTGGCTTCAAACCCAGATGTTGATGGTCGATGACTATGCTTATGCTAGGTTAGATTTCCGAGGAGATCTGGATTTAGCACTACCAGAGGATACTCAGTTGGGTGACCTTGGTAAGAAGTACATGCATTTTCTCTTTTTAAATGTTTTTGAATTTTTATCATATTCAAATGTTTTTGATTTTATATATTCATCCAAAGAATAATACAAAATCGTTTGTTGATAACACAGATGTTGGACCGTATAGACCTCCCGACACTTCTCCCATCCAGCGGCGAGGAGAGGTAGCGGCACTACTACAGTATGCTGAGGATTATCAAGTAGTGGAACAGAATCTAGAGGGCCTTACTGCAGACATTCCAGATATGACTTTGGAAGAGGTTCCATGACGCGATCAACGTCATATTGTAGGGGTATCAGCAGCTATGAGTCAACTGCTCCATAAGGTTGCTAGGGCAGTCGTGTGTTACCGTGAACGTCATCCATGATGTCACTTTGTAGAAGCTATAAGCTTCAATTTTTGACATTTTGGTCTTCAGACAAACGTTTTGTAAAAAACCTTTTGATCGTTATATATATAGACGGCTCCTACCGGTTTACTTTATATTGTGTGAATTTTTATGTGTTTGATTTATAAATGATTCCAATGTCTGTCCAATACATAATTAGCCAATGCATCTGTTAATGTATTTAGACTTCTAGGAATATGTTGATATTCAATGTGATCAAAATAACGTTCCAAGAGGCAAATTCACAAATACACCCGTAATAATGTAGGACTTTGAATAGAGTAGATATTACTTAGCTGTAGTACTATAAGCTGGGAGTCAAGTCGCACAACCAAATGAAAAATTCCAAGAGAGATAGCATCAACCAATAATTCAATAACCGCGCTATACTCTGCAATGTTGTTGGTCGCACGGCCGAGGCACACACCTCGTAAAGATACAAGTTCGTTTGTTGGGGCATAGATTGCCCACGCAGTGGATGCAAGGTTTCGAGTAGTATGGCTAGCGCCATCAGCGAAGCCTATATGGGGTAGCGAAAACTCCGACATCTGGAAATCAAACACAACATCACATAAGCGCAGAGACCAGATAACGACAAAAGAAAAGTATAGTAACACACACAAAGTATGATACATTAAAATACAGGTACTTGTGCACAAATGATTTATGCATAGTACTTCTTCAAGTACAACCCATTACTGGGTTCACTCAAAGGGATACCATCATAATCTACAAGCTCATATGCTCCTTTTTCCAAAACTCGATGAACAATATAAGGACCTCGCCACATTGGTTCAAATTTTTCAGCTCCTAATACATCTCAATCCTGTTCATAGAGAAGAACAAGATCACCTTCAGAGAAAACACGAGGCTTGATATGCTTGTCATATTGTTCCTTGACACGTTTCTTCTGGGCTTCTATTACTAGAGTGGCGTCATGTCGAGTTTTGTCTAATCACATTAGATACAATAGACGTTCTTCTTCAGCAGAAGTGTTGGGTAAGAGCTTGATAGCTAGATTCAGAGAGGGTATCTCGCATTCTATAGGAAGAATGGCTTCCACACCATAGACTAATCGAAAAGGCATAAACCCAGTAGCGGATTTGGCAGATGTCTGGTATGCCCACAATGCCGAGAACAACATTGTGTGCCAACTTCTTTTATGAATTCCTATCATCCGTCAGAGAATAGTTATTAGAACTTTGTTGATTGCTTCGACTTGACCATTATCTTGTGGATAATAGGGTGTTGAGTTATCATGATTAAGACCCAACCTTTTCGTAAGTTCCGACATCATAAAATTCCTAAAGTGACTACCGTGATCTGTAACACCCTGTTTCCCCCAGATTGTAAATATAACTGAACTGGCCAAGGACTATGGAAAAACTCATAAGTATGAATATGTGATGTAAATGGACTTGCAGGAAGAGGTCAATGAATGTAAATGACAGTTTGAATTTATTGCAGAACTGCTGAGAGGGGATGTGCGGAAAAGAGACCACGATGGTGGTGGAGGGCACCTTGAAAAAGGGGCGTTAACTTCCACCAAGAATAAAAAAACACCGTATTTGGACTCCACTGGCCCGGAGAACCAAAAGCGGCTCGCTGGCCCTGAAAATTAATGGCTCGTAGACTGGTAGGCGGATGGCTTGAAGAGGGATGGGATGGTGAACCGCCCATCCGTAGAGTTGTCAGGCCTGATCAGTGCGAGGGTAATCGTGCCACACGCAACCTCGTGAGAGGATAAGGTGTATGGTTGAAGCGATTGAAGAGGGAAGACGCGAGGGGAACTCTGGAAATTTTTACGCAGAGTGAGTGATCGCAGAGAGGAAGGATTGCAACCTTCGCTCCTGGGCACTGGCAGACAGAGAGACGCAGGTCTCAGGACATCGAGGTCTCAGCTCGGGGGTGGATAGTGGTAAATCTAGTAGGAGTCACTACGCCTACGGTTGGGTGGAAACGAGCACCCCTCTCAGCAGTCGCTTCCATTGCTGAAGTCATTTCTGATAAGTGTTTTTCTTATATTGCATTCTGAAATTTATATGCTGTCACATATATTCATGGACTGTGGAATTGTAAATGTTTCCTGTGAAGGAATTGTCTATACAACAATTGTTAATATGGAATAGATGTTAGCTCATAGAACTTGTGAAATTGTGAAGAATTACAGCATACGAGTGTCTGCGTAGTGTTTGATACGAATAAGTTGATATATGCTTATTACAAAGGATATCATGCACGAATTACGTCAATAAAATGGAGCTTACCATGCCCAGCTGACCTCGGGAAGTGTCTTCCTTTATCTGCTCCTGGGAATGACCCAGTGAGGATCTCTTCACATAGATTCCCTCCTGAGAAAGGTTCACCCAAAACCCAGAATAAGGATTTGAACGCACAGACCTTATTAACCTTGTACGAGGAAGAATGATCCTATTGAGGTTCCAAGATAGTAGTGTTGTGTGATAAATAAGTCGACGGACGAGATCTCGTCGGAGGGTCCATAGTCATCCATGACCATTATATTGATGAAAGTAACGCAGGTGTTACATATCTTGCCCCTCCGCCCTATATCATCATGGGCAACGAGAAATTGTGATCGTAAACTCCAAGACCCAAAAGAGCGAATCTAGAACGTTAGATATCGAGCCAATTACCCGTCAGTCGTTGGATCGGGAGAAGCTGCGCAGGGGTTAAGCATAGGGGTAGGCATGCGAGGAAATGATCTGAACCGTCGAATCTTAGATCATATCCCTGACAACCGTTGGATCTCAAGAAGATGCGCCGGAGTTAAACTCTAGTGTGCAGAAGAAGAGTCCTAGCCGTTGATCTCGGCAGGACACGTGTCAGCGTTTGGAAGGCATCAGAATTTTTACCATCACAGATTTGGGGAGTATAGAACCATTACATATTGAAATCGCGATATGCGATTTCCCGATCAAATCTGGACCGTCCATTGTGCAGGACGTGTGTCAGGAGATCCCGTGAAGTCGGGAATCGGGAAATCGGGGTTTCCGGAACAAAAGACTCATACATAACGAAATCGTGATCCGCGATTCCCTGATAGGATCTGAGCCATCCAACAGTAGGGAGACATGGCAACGGATCCCAGAGAGTTGGATTTCGTGGTATCAGGATTTCCGAAGTCGTGCAACTTGTGCATAAAGAAATCGCGATACGCGATTTTCCGATACGATCTAAATCGTCTGTTCACATGGGACAGGTGTCAGGGATCGGAAGGAAGTCGCAGATCAAAAAATCAGAGTTTTCAAGGCCATGAGAACCAAGACATCATAAGTCCCGAAACCCCGAGAATCAATCCGGGCCGTCTGTCCGCGAGGACAGGTGGCAAAGGATCGGGTGCCTTCGGAGTTTTTCTCATCGGAGTTTCGATGATAAGGAGATTGTGCAACAGGAAATCGCGATCCGCGATTTCCCGATGAGATCCGAGTCGTTCATGACGAGGATGCGTGTTAGAAGATCCTGAAGAGATCGGGGTTCAGCATTTCGGGATTCTTGGTGACAAGAAACTCACGACAGGAGGAGTCGCGAAATCCCGAAACGCGAAGGTCCCCTAGTCATAGCACTCCAGTGGAGGACAGGTGTCACTCCACGCCATCATAAGGTGTGTGGGTCATAGGCGCCAGAACAAGGGACAGATTTCGGAAGATCAAGCTTGGTCGTGAGTCCACGCCAAGGGGCATCGGGGATCGGGGAATCGGAATTTGTGAAGGCTCGTGCATCATGACATCATGAACCCTGAAACCCCGATGGGTAGCTATAGAGTTGCAGACATATGGTAGTAGGTCACATGAGAACAGAGCTAGCCTAGAGGGATAATGCGTTATGGGCATATCGGGGATCAGAGAATCGCGAGTTCCGAGGACTCGTGAATTTTGACATTAGAAACCCCGAATCTCGATATTTAACCAGGGGTTGGTATTTCGAAAATGCCGGTCTTCTGTAGATTTCTCACTTGTGGGAGATTAATCCAAAGTTTTTAAAAATTATGATAGTGGGTGTGTTACAAAGTGGTATCAGAGCATGGTTACAACACTCGGCCTGACTGGGCTCATGCACCAGTCGCACCAGTCGCGCATAAACCTCATGCAAAACACTCCTATGAGGAGTAACCCCTAACTTAACTATCTTATACAGGATTAAAAACTTGGAATATGAACACCCAACTGTGTATGCATGTTAAAGAATTGTGGAATTATGCACAAATTATGGAATATATATATTTAATTCTTGACTAATATCCAGCGTTTGTCTTCACATTCAAGCGGACGATCAACCGTGGGAATCTACAAATGTAGAGTATGGTGACTCACCAAGAGGTTGGAGAAGGCTCCCACAACAGAGACGAAGAGTCTGACGAAAGAAGAGTAGTAGGAACCCCTACAGACTTAGCTGAGATGGTGAGGAGTCTCATGGTCCAATTGCAAAGCTGCAAGGCTGATAATGAAAGGATGATGAAAGAACAAGAAAAGCAAACTGAAATTAATGCAGTTCTACTGCAGAGCCTATCTGACTTACAACGACAAATGCAGCATGAACCTGAGATGCAAAATCATGGTCGTGTCAGTGGCCACACTGAGAGAAGCACATACAGAAAGGTCCACCCCAGAGGTAAAGGACCAATGCCAGATGATTCCATTGAGAAGGAAACCGGTGATTCAGAAGGTTCTTCTAGCAGCAGGACCAGTTCCTATTCTCGCAGAAAATAGAAGAAGCAAAAGAATTCTAAGAGTCACAAATTTGAGGAATTTAGAAAGGCCAAACCTCCCTCCTTCGACGGTGAGATAAAGAAGGGAGAGGAAGCTAAGCCGTGGCTACTTGGGTTGAAGAAATATTTCAGAGTCCATGACTTTTCAGAGAACTTGAAGGCTCGAGTGGCCACTTTCAATCTGAACGGGAAGGCTTCCATCTGGTGGGAAGACCTTAAGAATATGAAAGGGGTCCGTGAGGAGGACCTGTCTTGGAAACAGTTCGAGAAGTACTTCTGGAAGAAGTATTTTTCGGAAAGGTATTTCAACAAGAAGGCTAAAGAGTTTTATGAACTCAAACTAGGCCAACTTACCATGGATGAATATGTCAACAAATTCCTTTACTTACTAAGGTACGTACCCTACATCAAAGCTGAGAAGGCAAAGGTACAATGCTTCATCAGCGGGCTTCCCAAAGAATA
>JASDQU010010521.1:92534-103744 GCA_032191745.1 Picea mariana | reverse complement strand
CCTTAAAAAAAGACACTCTTTTATATCAACACATGATGAGTCATACACAATCCTTAACATCTAGTTCCATTGTCAGCATAAAACCTAACATTTTCCACCCATTTGTCAAAAAAAAATTAAGAGTAAGAATTCATGTTAGTCAAATTCTCCCAACTTCAACTAGATGTTCCTACATATTTTTTTGCACAAAATAAACTATGAGAAAGTCTCATAATCTTATATGTCCACAAACAAAATAATAAAGCAAGAAATTGGATAGAAAGTCTCAACCTTGCCATGAATATCACCTTTGACGTGGATGTCAAAGACTAAACAAAGTGCTTTAAACTCATTATTTTGTGGCCTTGAAGCTTCCAATATTAAAGGCACCATTCCATGGTACTTTTCCAATATTAAAGGCATCTTGTTTAGGAAAAAATCACCCACAGATCATAAAATTGGACATTATTGAAGCAGTGGCAGGTTCTTTTCTCCATCCACCAAGCCACGACTACATGTTCAATATTTTTCGACTATCGAGAGAGACAAATAAAATCCAAGGTAGTATGGGAAGGTGGCACTGAGGGTGGAAGCGGATGAGACATCATGGGTTTTTTTTGCAATGGACATGAGGCCTCGAATGGGCCCCCCGCTCCCCATATAATATAGGGGTAATTTTTATTTCATACTTATGCTTCTGCTAGTATCGAAGAGTTAGAGGAAGTGGTATTGTGGTAGTGCATGGGAAGGTACAAGAGGATGTGGGGAAGATAAGGGACATGTATCTGGGGTCTTTCATTGAGTAGCATTGAGTAGGGGGAGCTTGAAAGGAGAATTCCTTAGGATAA
Source organism: Picea mariana (assembly GCA_032191745.1). NCBI lineage: Eukaryota > Viridiplantae > Streptophyta > Pinopsida > Pinales > Pinaceae > Picea > Picea mariana. The sequence goes on along the minus strand of JASDQU010010521.1, from coordinate 102,917 downwards.
TGATGGAAAGAGGATGGAGGCATTTATAAGTGATATTAAAATAAGCATTGGACATGGTGAGTGCATTCCCATGGAGTCTTAAAGGAAATAGAAACCTTGAATAAAAAACAAAAACAAAAATGATTATAATGGAGTTGAAAATTTAATCATATGTAAATGGGAACACGATTGTAAGACCTGGTTGGGCATGCATACCCCTAGTAAATTATTGGTAAAGTATATATGTAGACCTATGTGATAGGGGGGGGACAAGCTGGATTCCTGGATACCCTGGTTATAAACTTTGAGGGCGGTAGGACTTGGATAATTACCCAAAGTCAATTTAAAAAAGGGGGAATGTTGGGTTGAAATTTATTTGGTCAAAGAGTCAATGAGTTAAATTTGCTTTAGATTAATAGTGGTGGTTTTTGAGCCCATGTGATACAACCCCCCTACTCCCCCGTAGGGCTACACGACCTCCTAGTCAAGGATCTATGATTCTTGAGTCAAATGACCCTTTGAAACCTTAATGGTATCCTTCTGTATCTAAACACATGCCCTTTCGTCTTCTTGGAGCAGGCCTAATAACACCTGCAACCTTCCCTCTCACTCTCCTGCGAAATCTTAGAGTACTAGGTGTTAACTCCTTTTTCTGATAAGCCCCCTCTTGATGTGACCTTGGGAGATGACCTCTCGTGACCACGTGATTGTGAGCGCGGCCAAAAGCAGTTTGGGATCAAACTACTTTTCAAACCGAAATTCTCTTCTAGCCTCCATGTGTCCTCTTGCCAAAACCAAGGTCTAGATTGCGGCCCGCCTTCAATGTTTTAAAGTTCACGTAACTCTTGTCCCTGCAATGTTATGGGACCATCGATCTCCCGATATTGACGGTATTGTCTGAACTGACGGTTCAGATCTACCCTTTCCAAATCCACGGACAAGATCTACCCCTCCTAAATTAATGAATGTGATCTCCTTTGTGATTCCGGAATTCGTACTTTTCAAGTCTCAAACCCTGCTTTCTTCCGTACGTCAATCTTTCGGAGTTGGCGATCTGCAAACTTCTATCCTCTTAAATCAACATCCCTGCTTCTACTTCGGGTGTTTGACCTTTCAACTAGATCAATGGTCATGTGGCCCTATTCTCGATCAACGGTCAAGATCTCCTTCTCATCTTCGGACTTCTGAGATCTCAAATCTCAAACTTCACCCTTGTTCCCAATGGATTTTATCTGAAGGCTATAATCCACTTGCGTGTGTCCACTTGATCTGACGATCGAGGATTACTTCGGGTCTTTACTCAGAGTGCATGGATCTATGCCACATCTCCCTTAGATATGACAGCTATGAATTACTTCGGGACTTTACTCAAAGTTCACAGATTTATGCCACGTCCCCTCTAGATCTGGCGGTCCAGATTTACTTCGGGTCTTCGGGATTCGGTAGTCTCAGTTCTCAACCAAAACCCCACTACAATTTACCCGGAGCTTGCGATCTATTGACAAGTGTCCCCTTGCATATCGACGACTCTCAAATCTTCAGCTATTTGGGCTTTGGGTGTTTCAACATTTCACCTTTGCCTTCCTCTAGATCTCACGACCCGTCGACACATATCCTTCTGGATCTAACGGTCTAGATTCTCTTCGGTCCTTTGGCTCTTCGCGCTTCAAAAGTCTCAAATCTCACTAAACAACTCTCGAATAGATTTCTCAAAGTTGTTGATCTACTGACATGTATCTCCTGGCGATCAACGATCAGGATCTTACTTTGGGTGTTTCACCTCCTCTTCGTCCACAAACTTCCGGAGCTGTGGATCTTGCGCCACTTGTCTTCCTTCACGATGGACAGTCCCAGACTACTTCGAGGATTCGAGACTTCAGAACTTTGGTAATTTATCTCTCTTGCATGTGAAAAGTGCTAAGATTCATGCACCTTTCTCTGATCAAACGGGGGTTGATCCTTTGCACTGTGATTCAACAACCACTTTCGCTCCTCCTCCTGAGCTTCTGATTTCTTATGACTTAGAAGATTTATCAGTCTTCAAAGGTATTGACCTTTTCTCTTCCTACGAGTCTGACTCTTGGATCTCGTTAACACTTATGAAAGTGTTATCCCTTATGAGCTTGATCCTTAAAGGATTCTGACTTTCCACGCAATCCTTGCGTTCGAGGATTTCAATAACTTAGTTTGAAGGATTTCTTGAAAAGAAATTCTTCTCTCCCTCTTGGCGTTCCTCTATTTTGGTTCTTTGACGCTTGGTCACTTCTTGATGCTGTTCACTCCTTGCACCTGGTCTAAGTTTCCTCTACTCTCTCTATGAACTCTTTTTGAGTCAATCTGAGACTCAGTCGATGCACTCCTTGCGTTCAAGATGCACACCTTGAATACGAGTTTCAAAAGAGAAGCAATTGAAACTTATCCAGTTTTGTCACGAACTCATACGATCAACTTCTCGAACAATCATACATGAATGAAAATGAACTAAATCACATATACATAATGCAACATTCATTCAATCACACATTAAAATGAACACAGTCCAAGATTTGGGACAATTATGTATGTTCGTCATTCATGAAACAAATTACATAATATTGCAGTTCTCCACTTTGTCTTTCTTCTACCCTATTCTGTTCTATTAATCCCTATCTCATAATCTCATAATAATTTTACAATACAACAACAAACTATCTCAAGATTGGCTCCATGAGCTCTTGTCATCCTGTTTGCAACATATCCTATCAAACTCTTAGCAGTTACCTACTTTGTCCTATTACAATAACTACCATTTATTTCCAGATAAGAGTCAACACTCTATATCTGCAACTCCTTACAGTCCTTCACGACTTTACAAACACGACATATTTAAAAATGTTGTTTTCAAAAATATCTCAACAACTCGATTTACTCCTGAGTTAATTGTTGATTTGAAACTTTGTCATGCTGAGATGTTGTTTCTTTGCCTCCATGCTTGCGTCTTTGACTTTGGAGGTGATGCTCCTGCATCATCGTGGTTTTCATATTTTGTGGTATTATTCCCATGGACTACATGTAATGAAGCCTTTAAAAAGGCTTATGATACTTCATTGTAATGTTCCTGGAGTTCATGAGTAAAGGCTCTAAATATTGGTAACCTTTACAAGCTGGAAGTGAGTACTCAAATAAATGAAGCATATGTGGTATTTGAGGAAGAAAATAAAACTACTCATTTATGGAATCAACGATTGGGTCATATAAGCGAGAAAGGGATAAAGGTACTGATAAAACATAAGTTACTTCCATATTTAAAATATTTGAATTTGAATTTCTTCAAGCAATGTGAAGCAGTGTAGAAAGAATTTAAAACAGGTAGTCATACAAGTAAGGGTATTCTAGATTATATTCATTCAGATGTTTGGGGGTCATCCCCTATAATTTCTTTTGGAGGATCATCATGTACTTTATGACATTTATAGGAGTCTATATTATCAAAATAAAAGTTGATATGTGTATTCAAGCAATTTAGAGCTTTGGTTGAAAATAAAACTAACGGTTCAATCACGTGTTTAAGAACAAATAATGGAGGTGAGTGAACACATCTTTTGAATTTGAAAATTATTGAAAGGAAGTTGGGATCAAAAGGCATAAAACCACATTTCACACTCCCCAACAAAATGGTGTGGTTGAACACAATAAGATGAATCTTCTAGAGAGAGCACAAAAACATGCTTAGTAATGACAAGTTGCTGGAAGAGTTGAGGACAGAAGCAATCACTACATATTTCTATTTGGTAAATTAGTCACCATCAGTTGAAATAGATTGTAAGATTCTTAAATAGGTATGGACAAGTCATTCTTGTGATTACTCAAATATGAAATTTGTTGGGTTGTGATGCTTATGCTTTTATTTCTTAAGATCATTGTTGTAAGTTGGACCCCAGATGAAAAAAACATATCTTTTTTCGTTATGGTGATGGAGTTAAGGGATACATATGGTGGGGTCCTACCCACAAAATCAACATTATAAGAGATGTAGTATATGATGAATCTCCTTGTTATCACCCCATAATTTATGGGAATCATCTTATGACTTGGATATTATTGATTATCTGTATCCAATGTTTATTGCAAAATTTATTTTTCATTTTGCAAAAAGAATAGTGGATTGGTTCGAAGTGGTAAAAGTTTAACACTGGTGGGCAAAGACAGAGTTGGTTTGTTCGCCAAAATTTATGCAGAGGTTTTATGGATAAATGAGCAAAAATTTTCCCTCGACCTTTGCATTTATGCAGAGGTTTTATGGATAAATGAGCAAAAATTTTCCCTCGGCCTGTGTGCAGGGTTTAGTTAGGTTCATCAAGATATTTTGACATAAGTTTTAGCAAAAAATACATTGGCCTCGGGCCAACCTCCTAAAGCTCAACACCAAGGTATAAGCATCTTCCAATACACCTACACAAACTAAAGCAGCGCCAGCACAGCAAAAACACCAAACCCCAACTCCCAAGGCTCGGGCTCGAGCTCGGGCTCACTTCATCGAACCCATGTTACAAACACGCAAATAGGTAAAGGTTTTATAATCCATTCTTCATGCGGACGTGGGATATTTCCCACATAGAGCCAACAAAATACATAAAGCGCAGTTTTAAAACCCTGCCAAGTGTTTGAATCGGTTGCAAGACGTCTTATGCAGAGGAGCTGCCAGGTCTAGGTGTCAGGGTATTGAGCTAAGCAACGACAGTAACTATGTGCAGATACAGTTTTGATGCGCCATATGTAATAGAGATCGTCCCCAAGGTTAATGTACAGGTGTCTAAAACAATGTGATATTGTGGCCCGTGTTTTCTCTCATAAGGATATCCTTGATTTAGCGAAGTATGGCAGCGTACCTGTTATCAATGGCTTGTCTGACTCTTTGTCAAATCATGGCTGATGCCCTTACTATTATTGAACATATTGGTGGACTGGAAGAGGTTAAGGTTGTTTATGTTGAAGATGGAAATAACATTGTTACTCATGGTTTTTACTGGCTGCTGTGGTTCTATTTCACTTTGTTTGTACTTGCCCCAAGGGATTTGAACCTGATCGTGCAACTGTGGAGAAGGTAAGGAACACAGGGATTAGTAAAATTTAAATAACAAGTGATTCTGCAAGAAGCTGTAAGGGGGGAAAGTATTGTATATACAGATCTATGGGCGAGTATGGGCCAGAAGGATTAAGCTTCTTATCGTATTAAGCGCTTTAAAGGTTTCTAGGTTAATGAATCTCTGATGGCACTGGCAAGCCCCAAAGCATTTTTCATGCACTGTCTTCCTGCTGAAAGAGGGATTGAAGTCACTGATGGTGTGATAGAGGCTCCCAATTCGGTTGTTTTCCCTCAGGCAGAAAATCGCATGCATGCCCAAAATGCCATTATGTAGCATGCTCTCGTACTTTGAGCATTGCTGTGCTATTTGAAATTTACATTCTTCGTAACTAAATTCTCAATAAAATTGCACTAGCATCATTTCACAGACAGTTGAATGTGCACAGCTTTGTAGCATTTTTAGTTGCATGAGTCAATGTTGTAAACTTTGGGTCCCCAAAAGACTCATGAATAGTTACAAATTGCAAGGAGATATTTCAAACTCAGGCTTGTAAAGTTGCTATAAAGCTGCTTTTTGGGGGGTTATCTGAACATGGCAGAGTTTCTGTTCGTTTCAATTAAAGCATGTGGAGAAGGCATTAACCTTACTCGCCAGGCAATAAGTAAAGCTTTCAGAATAGGCACAGTGATCTATTGAAAATGAAGCCTCTACCATTTTTCGTTTGCATGTTTATTGTGGCAGATTCTCAGAAGATGGCCCCAGATCCTTGATTAAAGATAGAGCACAAGCCTGCAGCATTCACTACAAAGGGAGTGCATATGCAGCTTAAAGCACCGGACATCAAAGAAACTGGAATAAGTAACTGTGGATTAGGTGCATAAGTGAATGTTATGTATGAAAAGTTCGGAAAGATGAAAGATACAAAATTTATGCATGAATATCAACATTAGTCACCATATCCAAACAAGGGATGGATTCGATGTAAATGCTGCACAGAGGGAACTAAAAGACCAAGAATTGATGACACTTATGCGAACACAGGACCTCGGATGCCAGAACACCAGTTGAAGGGGCTATTAGGCCACAATCCTATAGAGGATTTTCAGGGTATGCTACTACTGTCAGTGACAATCAGGTTATGGGTCAGAGTGTAATTCTAGGATCATATTTGAATGGCAGTGATCAGTTTGCGGTTGGTTCGTGTCTTATTGCACCCATATCTTCTGCTAGAACTCCAGATCGATGCCATGGAGAGCATTATGGAGGTGCTGAGAAAAATATTGCTGGCAAGGCACAATTGCTAAGGGTGGAACTCCTATTTTCCAGGCATGATGCATATCAGTGAGTCGAACATTCCCTGTTATTGTCACTTATTATGAGGTTGTTATGAATGATAGCAAGGCTTTGGCTCGCTATGATTGAAATTGTTTAGTTGTCTACGAAGATAGTGGCCAACAGGGAACCCGTATTCGACTTGATGTCCACATGTTTAGGGAGCAGTTAATCACAGGTGGCAGAGATTCATTGTTCTGTAGTAGCATTTCATAGGTAGATGGCAGCCAAAGGCACAAAGGGAAGCAGATGGAAAATAGGAAGTTCTTCTAAAAGGAACACCTGGCAGATCAGAGCACAAGTGGCATCCTCCAGCAGGGCACTCGATTTGTAGTTGAGAGATTATGGGAGGAAAGCCAACCAGAAGAAAAGAATCTCCAGAATCCGAGGCAACCAAAGGGACAAATGGCCATCCTTTCCCAGATTTGAGGGACAAACATCAACAAGATTCCAGTGAATTTGAGACAACTAAAGCAACAATTTCTAAACACAGTTTCCTTTTAATTTACTATTGTATTGTTCTAGGAGACAAATTGACACGTGTCAATCTTTGTAACTGTTTACTATTCTTAGACTGCAGAGGCAGGGCCCGAGTCTTTAAAGGATGAGTCTTGTTTTTATTATTTATAGAGCTGTAAAAGATAGAGTGAGGGTTCGACTGGGCTGTGAGGAGAGGCTCGACCTGTGTGAGAGGTCCAGAGCTGAGATTTTTATTTTCTCTGCTGGGTGATGGCTGTGTTTCAGCCAGAGAATATTTCTCTGTTATTTTTAATGATATACCAGTGACGTACATGCTGTTCTCAGGATTCTTGTGTAGAGATATTGGTGATGTCTTTCTTCTTTGTTAATGTGTTTCYTGTTTTCTTCACAATTTGTTTTCTGTTCCAATCACCAGAAGGAAAGTAATAGGGGCAGAATTTATTATCCAATACTCTGCCTCTCGGCTTGTGGTGATTTTGATGTTTATCTTCTAAAAGGCTAGCTTAGGGATTCTTAAGTGCTCATTTGCCTGTCTTTTTCCTCACCTATTTATCTTCTCATCCACGCCATTTAAACTTAAATCGATCCAATGTTTCTGATGCCTTGCCTTGTGTAACAGTCTTGTCCAAATCTGATATGTGAATCACTTTTAATCGCAGACCCCATTTTCCCAATGGCTCTCCCTGTTTTCCCAAAGTAACCATCTCAAAATAAAAAACTCTATATTTTTCTTGCTTTTATAGCTAGCCTAACATCAGACCTATTACAAACAAAGTTAAATCTAATAGAGAGATCCCTCTTTGAGTCTTGGAGGGCTAGATCCAATACTCGAAGCGGTTCGAGGTTACCTCTGTGTTTGCCTTAGCAGCCTTAGGCAAATTACAGAGTGCTAACACTCCTCTCATAAAATCAAACATAATAGAAGTTGAAATGAAATAGGAACATGTACCAAAAAATTAACAAATTAAGTTGGAAACTCAATCATCTACAAAAAATAGGGAGCAGGAAGAAGCTTCTCAAGAAGTATATGAGGATAAAGAAAATATACAAGAACATAAGGAAATGATACAACCAACTCTAAGGAGACATACACGGGATATAAATCCTCCTAAGAGGTATGAAGATTATATTTCATMTATTGCTTTGATTTCTAATGATGGGGAACCTTGTTGTTATCAAGAAGCGATGGATGTTATTTAAAGTGCTAAATGGAAAATAGCAATGAAAGAAGAAATGAATGCCTTGGAGAAGAATAAAACATGGGACCTCGTAGAACTCCCAAAGGGAAGAAAAGTTTTTGGTTGCAAATGGGTCTACAAAATGAAAAAAGGGTGTTGATGATAAATTATAACGGTACAAAGAAAGACTCGTGGAAAAAGAGTATTCTCAAACATAAGGTATTGATTTCCATGAAATATTTTCACCAGTTCCTAAGCTTGTTTCTATTAGTGTAGTATTAGCATTATTTTATTTATTTGATCTTTAGTTAGAGAAGTCAAATGTTAAAACAACATTTTTTCATGGATATTTGGGACAAGGAAATATATATGAAACGGCCAGAAGGGTTTGTTCAAGATCACAAAAGAAGATTTGTTTTCAAACTCAAGAATTCATTGTATAGTCTGAAGTAGTCTCCCCTGCAATGGTACAAGAAGTTTGATTCCTTCATGGTGAGCCAAAATTTTACAAGAAATGAGTATGATCATCATGTTTACTTCAAAATTTAGAAAATGGTATATTCCTTATCTTAGTGTTATATGTCGATGATATTCTTGTAGAAAGAAAAATCATGGTTGAGATCAGCTAGTTAAAGGCTCAATTGTCTAGGATTTTTTATATGAAGGACCTAGAAGCAGCAAAACAAATTTTGAGCATAAAAATTCACAGAGACGGGAAACATGGTAAGATTTTGTTATCACAATAGTAGTGTGTGGAGAATATACTTCTGAGATTCGATATGAAAAAAGCCTCGGGGCCTTCTAAGATTCATACTACATATGGGTCTCGTGGCCTTGACCATGGTTGTGGTATGGAAACAAGCCTCAAGCCCTTAACCATGGTCAATGGAGGGAAACAACAACTCAAGACCCAAACATATCATATCTAGCTCAAGTAACATGAACAAGTCCTCAGGTCACCACACAAGACCATCGATGGGTGAACAAGTCCTCAAACCAACATAACATAACATTGGCCTTTAAGAGGGATATAGGCATCATGATTAGGTTTTGTACATTGAAAATGGGTGTAGATGAATAAACATAGCAAGTTGGAAACAATTTCCTAAAAGCCTAACTAAACCTTCTCGAGCTCAACCACCATCGAGAACACCTAAAAACCATGACATGAGTCCTCTCTAGGGAGTCTTTGGAATCCAAGTTGAATATGGGTGACATTATGAGGTCTTCTTGATCATCATGAATGAATGGGTATTAGGTTCATGAGATTAGGTGTGATTGAGTTATAATAGTTAGGTGTGATTGAGTTATAAAAGTTAGGTGTTAAAGGTTACAATGTTATGAAGTAGGTTCTATAAATAGTTAGACATTATTGGATTTATATTAGGGGTTATGGATGATAGCAGTTCTAAGAGTTAGTGATTATATGGTTAGTGATTATAGAATTTAGATATTAAGTATTAGATGTTATAGGAGTTAGGGGTTAAATGAATTAAAGGGGTTAGGTGTTATAAGGTTTAAGGGATATAATATTAGTTAATATTTGTTGGTGCTATGACTTGTATATTTTAGGGGTGATAAGTGTTAAAGGGTTACATTAAGGGTGATTATGGTTGGGGGGTGATAAAAGTTAAATGGATTAGAGATTAGGGTTTAGTTTTGAGGGACTATAGTGGTTATAGGTTGTAGTGTTATGGAATAAGAGTTATAGAGGTTAAGGGTCATATCCAAACATATAAAAAACATTCCATTGAAATTTCTTATGAAAAGTATGCCAAAAATCAACATGTGCTAAATGAAATTATTTTATAAGGCCCTCCTTTCCTTAGATGACATCTTGATCAAGAATTGTCTATGTTTAGATAAAAATAATGTTCTTGTACCACTCTAGATATGCCATTAGTAGATATTTAGTCAACTCTCCATCAAATTCAATAATCACTACTTCAACAACCAATGGTCAATTTGCAAAGGCCTTGACATTTGATGACCTTCAAAGGATATATTTCAATATCATGTTCATTTAACTTAGCAAACTAGTTATCTCATCTCCTTTCTCTCAATGGCTAGTTGAGGATCATATCAACTTGGGGAAAGGGTACATAATCCATCACATGGGTCAAGAGAATGAAGATATTAAAGTATGCCATGGATTTCGCTAAGGCATATGATTTTTCCTCAACTAGGGAGTACCTTAACTCAATCCTATAACACTCTGGTCATGAATGAAATAGGCAAATTTCTAATCCTCTCAATTATTTTGGGTAAGAATGGAAAATTTGGTTTCCTCAAAAGAAAAAGAGGACAATATTAAATATCTATCTAGATCTAGGCTTATCAAAACTAGA
>JASDQU010010521.1:60368-82360 GCA_032191745.1 Picea mariana | reverse complement strand
TCCATATTCAGAAGTGGGTGATTGTCCTTTAGGGATGCTTGATTTGAGTCATGGAATTCAACACGTAGAAATATTTCCCCATTCTTCTTCCAAACCCCTACAAGATTGGCCACCCATTTTTAATATCTAATTGGTACTATAATACCTATGTCCATTAACTTCTATAATTCAATTTGAATGACGAGCTTTAATTTTGGATTTATCACCCTCAATTTCTATCTAATAGGTGTTCTTCTTTCACTTTTATTTTTTTATGTATAATATTGGTCCTATTATATTCCTTTAGGTCACCATATGTCCATGAAAAAATATCTTCAAATTCCTTGAAAATATTAACAAAACCAACCACATCTTGGTTGGTACAATTTCTCCCTACACTCAAGAATTTGGGTTTGTCCTCTATGTCAATGTTGACCTTTGTGGTTTCTTGGAATTTCTAGAGTGATTGGTATTATCCTAGTTGTACCTTTCAAGTTTAGTCATATTTATTGAATAAAGACTCCAATGAGATTATGCCTTTAGATAGAATGTTTTCTTAGAAATTTAGGATTACAAGCTCATCATATTGGTCCTACCTTGAAAATTCATATTGAGGTTCAAGGATAGTGTTTTTTGGGATTTGTTTCTCAATTTTGTCAGCCAAGTCCAATAATTTTGCAATGTGTTCATCATTTTAAAATATTTTCCAAAACCTTGAACGTTATATGGTACCAATGGGTGGAAAATGGGTTCAACATAGAAAGAGGTTCTTGGCAAGGGACAGATGGGGGTTAAAAAGAGACATTGAAACTACAAAGATTCTTCCTTTTGATTCTCCTCTCTTGGAATAAACTTTATGTTAAAATATTTGAAACCCTTTATCAAGTCTCGTACCCTTTGCACATATTCCTTTAAACGATTTGTTTTAATGATACATCTTTTCTTAACCTAGTTGAAAACTAGCAATGAATCTCCCATTACAATGAGGTCTCGAACATCCATTTTTTGGGATAGAAATAGTCCTTAAATTAGTGTGTAATATTATAAAATGTTGAATATGCATTACAATTTAAATTTGGAGTGAGAATGAATTTCTCTAGAAGGAATCTCAAAAACTACTCCTTCTATGGTTCCACATTTCAAACAAGATCCATCAAATGACATCCTACATGATCCCTCACAAGGGGAGTAAACATTGGGAAGTATAGGTGCATCTATCATTGTTCCTTTTAAAATTCGTTCGACAGTACACATGTTCCCGCATCTAGTACTGCAAGGGCATATTTTTATGGTGTTGATTAAACAATGAACAAAACAAGAGGGATTTTTCATCATAGCTATGACACACATACATTGTATATACATTAATGTAGAACCTGAAATAAAGATGAAGAAAAGTTGATGCAAACTTAAAACCTGTGTCAACCAATTTTTGTACTTTGACAGAAAAATAATGTTTATGGTTTACATGATGAATTGATGATGGAAACAAGTGGGTGTGAGAGTAAAATTTGAGTCCATAAACCCTCCCATATCGTTAAGGCATGCAAATAGTCTATCCATATCAAATTTCAATGCATATAGAAATAGTTTGAAAAAAATTCAATTTGGCCCCATTCATAGGTCATTGTTGCCCATGTCTAGTCCTAGTACAATGTATTTTCGTTGTTCCTTTTAAAATTTGTTCAAGGTTCCTATACTCATAAAACACCACCTTTCCTAAAATTTTTGAATGACGATACGTAATCTTAGGACCACAAACTAGACATGCAAATTTACCCTTTGTTTGAAGACCTGCAACAAATGGATTAATGTCAATTATACAATGAGATTATTTAAAAATTAAACTTGCAGCATGATATCTTTAAAAAATTATATAGTATATTTAAAGAGCAATAGAATGCTACATACCACAAAAATTTGTTAGTCGGGGCATCATGAATTGTCCATAAAAATATTCCATGGAATTTAAATTTATTCTCCCTGATTGGTTTACAAATGTCATACATAGTGATGCCAGTCCATGACTTTAGTAGCTCATCGATAAGAGGATCGATATATACATTCATATATTTAACTTGGTACTTACCTAATTGTTTTAAATTACATATAATTACTATAATAACCATGATATGTATATATAAGTAAATAAATAAACAAAAGATAATATGCAAAAAAGAAACAAATGAAAATGTTACATTCAAAAAATTAATGTAAACAAATACCTGGAACAAGCATTTTCAACATTATGTGCTCCCTCTTTATTGACATCCAAGGAGGAATGTTATTGTTGATAGCAAAAATAGGCCACACTGAGTAAATAGACCTAAGCTCTTTGAATGGATTAACATTGTCAGCTGCCAATGAAAGCCTAACATTAGGAGGTTCATATTTGAAATCTACCCCTTTTTCCTCAATTTCCCTAAATGCATAACCATCATCATGCATTCGAAGAAAACCATCTCCACTTGTATTACGTGCATGGTAATCCATAAATTGTGCTATGCTTTCACACTTGAACAATCGCTGCAAACGTGGAATTATGGGACTATGATGAAGAACCTTTTGAGGCACCCTTTTTGTTACTTGATCAGTTTGATATCTGCTGATAAGACATTGTGGACATTTTGTTTTCGAAGCATGTTGTCCATAATATATAATATTATCATTAGGACATGCATCTATAGTTTGATAATCCATTCCAATGTCTTTCATATTGGCATGCAAATATCGATATGTGAGAGGTAAAATATTTGATGATGGTAACAAAATTTTACCTAACAATCTACAACATAACAAATAACTAGTTAATGTAAAGAATATTAATCGTAAAAATTGCATTCTTATTTTACACATTAATTAACAGTAAAAAAATATAGAAAAAATTCAACATTTATGTATATGAGATGAAACATATTACATACCTTAGGATCTATGTCATACAAGTGTTCGACAGATTTTTCATAACCTTTAAGTTCACTAGCATCAATGTAGTGGAGAGAATGTTTTCTCTTGAGCCTTCATAAAGTCATTTATTTTGCTTTTCTAATAGAGGTTCATCATAAATACCATCATTTTCCCCATCCTCATCTGGATGAGCAAACAAATCTTGGATCATTTGATTTGTCCCATCATCTTCTTCCATGGGATCATTAACTTGTTTTGTCCCATCATCTTCTTCCATGAGATCCTCATTTTCTTGATCATGTTTCTCAGCTTGTACAACATCATTTCTACTACTACTTGGTGCAATATTCTACAAAAAGTTAGAGGGAAAATCTAACTTTATAATTACAAACAATCATTCAAAATTAGTGTGTATAACAAATATTCAAACAATATATATACATATATATAATTTTATATAAAATTGACAATATGAAAATAGATAATGAATATATAGTTAATTACCATGAGACGATATTCATTTGATCCCCCATCAATGTGCCCATATTTCCTACAATGTTTTTTAGTTGTTGTTATTAAAATTCTTACGGGACGTGTAGTGAAACACATTTTGCAAGAGAAATAACATCTACCATCACCCTTTTCACCTTCTTTACTTTTTTTCCCACCTCTAATATTCTGCGACATTCTTCTGCACAAAAATACCCTTTTTGAATTGTCGTTGTTATAGCAAGATTGTCACAACATCTCTAATTTGAAAAATATTTATAGATATTTTTTTCGTTGCAAGAGCGACAAATGTTAACCAAGTCAATGTTGACTTTGTCAAACAGTTTAACGGTCAATGTTGACTTGGTCAAACAGTGTAACAATCATCATTGGATCGTCGATCTTGCAACGATAACCAAAGGTCATCACAAGAGTGATGGGTGTCCACTATCTTCATGTTCGTCTCTCTTGAGACGTGCAGCTAGGTTCGTCGCAAAAGCAATGAATGCGGGATGGATTTATAAAAAAATTAAAATATTCAACTCTTTATCTTCAATTTTGCAATGAAAGGGTACTTTCGTTGCAAGTAGTCGTCGCAAATTTTTCAATATGCAGTAGTGTGAGGAACCGAAAAACTACTAAAAATAGTAAGTTACCAAAATAAGGTTTTGAGCTAGTTGGAAAAGGTGGATGGCCATTGAGATCCTCCTGGATCAACTTCCCTCTACATCTCTTTATTATATCATCCAACTCTACAAGCTTTGTCATGCTTCCATGTCCATTGGACCCCAAACTTTATAATCTATAGATCCACGCATTATTATTTATAGTACCTAATTATTTTTTCAACAAGCTCTTGACATAACATGCTCTTCTTTTAACTGTTCCCCAACTCATAAACAATACCTTGATATTTAAAAATCAACCCCTTTTTATTTTCTAGGTTGATGCACTCCAAATGTGCCTATATACCTCTACATAAGCACCATCATGAGTATCTACAATTTGATTACCCAATACTAACATTTGTCTTGTACCTATATCATCTAGAAATGTTTTTCAAAAATTTGACATTATTTAGAAAATCTTCATTTTGAACAATTACATGGTTCTCAGAGTCTATTTTCCCTTTTTCCTGTAGATTTATAACACAACCAATTTCTTCCTAAGAGAACCTAATAATTATGTCATGTCATCCTCTGGATTACCTTTCTAATGGTTGTACTCATGCCTTGTTCTGGTTTTAGCGATGAAAGTTATGGCTTCCTAAAATCAACAGTTTCACCTTTTTGCACATGTTTCATTGGTAAAATAAATCTCAAAGCCAATATTCTTCCACCTATAGAAAGAAATCTGGAGAGAACTAGAAATTTTTTATATCAATTGTTGATATTATTTATGATTGTGAACTCACAAAAACTTTTGAATTTGAAATCAGATGCATCATTCCAATTCTGTATAAATATGGAATTGATGACTTTGCACTTTTAAATATTTTCCAAACATAGAATTGGTTATCTCCCAAATAGATAAAAATTGGTAAAAAATCCATCAAGTCAAATTATTCTAGATTTATGTGTATATAAAATATCGACTAAAATAAATTTTTTGAATTGGTGATCTGTGGTCCCTTTTCCTCCCTTGAAGATTTCAAAAATCCCCCAAAATTTCTCAGGAATAGTGTATTTTTCCTTGTGTGAATACCTCCACTCAAAATCATTTATAATTTATTTGGAATCCCAACTAGGTATATTCATTAATGCTTTTTTAACTCCCTCTAAAATTGTCTCCTTCATTTGGGCCCCAATTACTGAGCACGACCCAGATCTTCAAAATTCACTAATCTACATTTTTTGGAAAATTGAAGCAAGATTAGTTAGTGGCTTTCATTGGCTCTATTGTATCTCTCATCACTATGGAAATACCCCTAAAAATTCATATGAATCTAATTTAAACTGCTTATGTTATGGCTAAAACAAGTTTTGGCTTTAGACTTTTTTTTTTGGTAAATTGTATATTTTTTCCTTCCATTTCATCCTCTTTATCCTCTTCTCCTTAATCTCCTCTTTCTCCTCCTCTTCAATGATAACTAAAATCCTTCATCAACGATCAACGATTTCCCTTGCATCGATGATTTTCTTTGCAATAACGATTTCCAATTTCATTTGCATCGGCAATCGAGGATTTCCTTCACATCAGCAATCAAGGAATTTCTTTACATTGGTGATCGACAAATTTCTTCGAATTGGCGATCAATGATTTTCTTTGCATCAGTGATCGATAATTTTCCTTTATATCAACTATCTATGAAAAATTCCATAYTTTGTAGAATTTATCCAAACTCCGATAGCTCCATCAACAATCAATGGTTTCATTTCATTGATGATCTATGAAAAATTCCATACTTTGTAGAATTTCATTGAAATTTGATCACTCCATCGACAACTGATGATTTCATTCATTGACGATCTATGAAAAAATCCATACTTCATAAAATTTCACYGAATTCTGATTRCTCCATMAAAAATCGAYGATTCCTTCATYGTGATCTACRAAAATGTCACTTCTTCATAGGATTTGACCGAACATTGAAACTTAKAATTTTTTKACTAAATCTAGGTTAAATCTAGGTCATAKATTCTCAAAATCKAATGTAATMTCGACCATTGATTCTTCAAAATCTATGCCATGACCCCTACCTTCCACCACCATGATGCTTCAAACATGGACCCTATCAGTCCCTGTCATGGGTATGGTCCATGCCATCATCTATACATAATTTTTATAAAATACTGAAAAATTATAATTTTTGAAATTTTATATTTTTTCCAAAACTTTTCTTCGCTAAAATTTAAGATTTTAAACAATCTAAAATGTATCTCAATCGTTGATTGTCAATTAGAATGTGATATGGGCCGTTGGTTTTAATAACTCTTCATGTACCATGAAAACACAAAAGTTGACATTCCATGCCAAATTTAACTCTGCAACTTGCATTCGATGCCATTTATCACCTCATCAACCATTTCGAGTGAAAAGTTGACATGAATTTTATTAGAAATTTGGGGATTTCAATCCGTTTTCACAAATTTCCTCAAAATTTTCATAGATTAAAACTCTACAACAACAAATTTGGAAAATTTTCGTTGGTCTTTGTCCCATATGTGTCTGATGTTGAAGAAAAATCTCAAATACCATTTGTAAAATATCCTCACCTGCTAAATACAAAGTTAAAATACCCCAATGCAAATAAATTAAACATAGGGCAACAGTCCCATAAAATTCACATGCAATTAACAACAAAATAAAAACCATGAATGCATCTAGTTAGCAAACGCACAGTAGTCGAATATATATATATATATATATATATAGTGGAATAAGTATATATTATAGAAAAAATTATATTTTAAATTGTTGAACCAATTGGTTGCGTATAGGGGATGTTCCTCCTAGCCATAAGCTTGTTGTTCAAATTTTCAATAGAAAGCCACCTCGAGTTGAGGCTATGATTCCATAAGGAGATTTTTCATTCTTTGTTTTCCACTCTTCACATTCAGCGACCAAAAAACCCAAGTTCTACTTCAACATCATTAACAATCCAATAGCTATCTTCCCCTCAACCTACACAACCCAATGAATGGGACCCCATTCTTTGTCACATGGTCCCTTGTGCCTTCCCACTTCATTCCAGGGCTCCAATGTACTTAGTTAGCTAGGAATCTCACAAGTGGGGACTCCTGGAACTCTCAAATTCTCTAGGAGTACTCACAACATCCTTCTCAAGGCCCTTGAGCCATTTCCTCAACAAGAAAATGAACCACAAACAGACAACCCATTTTTATAGGCACACATGCCAAAATTTCAACATAAACAAAACACAATAATGGTTGTCCTTAATAATAGAATGGTTGGTACTCTTCTCAACACCCAACTCCCCTCTTTCTCTCCAAAATCAATAAGTAAAAAATCCCCTCTTTTTCCATACCAATTTTTTTTTTGCATGCATGTTGACTCTCCCATTTCCCAAGGTCGATTGTATTCAGGTCCATTTTATCAATAACTAGGCGAGGTGACTTCCTCACCCAACCCCTTACATGTGTTCAATGATTGAGTGTATAATAATTCAAAGGAGGATTAGATGGAAAAGATGCATTATCTTAGAAAAATGACATTGATTTTCCCTTGGACTCTCCTTTATCCCCCTCTCTTGTGGAATCATAGCCCCCCATCATTTTCGTCCCTCTCGTATCTCTCCTACACTTTTGTGAGGACATGAGGGCAGGGGAGGGGGTAGATATTGGTGAAAACTTAATTATTAAGTTTTCCCAAATATCTCCCCCCACCTCCATCCTCATATATTAATTATTAAATTTTCCCTAATATCTTTCCCTAGCTCGTCCCCACTTCCATTCATATATTAATTATTAAAGTTTCCACAATATTTCCCCCTACCCCCTTTAAGTTTTCCTCAATATCTCCCTCTACCCAATTAATTTTTACCCCTTTCCCCACTCCCCATTTAAGTTTTCCCCAATATCTCCCTCCACCCAATTAAGTTTTACCCAATATCTCCCCCTACCTCAATCCTCATATATTAATTATTAAGTTTTGGTCAATATCTCTCTCTACCCCCACCCTCATATATTATGTCTTGTCAAGTTTTTCCCAATATCTCCCCCACCCTCATATATTAAGTCTTGTTAAGTTTTCCTCAATATCTCACCCACCCTCCTATGAATATGGGGGTGGAAGGAGATATTGGGAAAAACCTTATTATAAAGGTGGCTGTGAGGGGAGATATTTGGAAAAACCTTATCATAAGGGTGGGTGTGAGGGGAGATATTAGGAAAATTTTAATATATGAGAGTGGGGTGAAGGAAGATATTTAATAAAACTAGAGAATGAAAGTGGAGAGAAGAGTGAAAAGTTGATAAGATTCGACGAAAGGAGTCGCAGAGAAACTGCAAGCTAGGGTTTGATAGTCGCGGCCATAGAAGAGGATAGCATGAGCACCAAAAGAGGGGGTAAGGGTACCCCCTCATACAAACAGGTAGTGGTAGACAGAGGGAAAGGGACAAGAGGGGTAGTTTTCAAGGCACCAGTGACGGGAACCTTGGGATCAGACCCAAAAAAAGGTCAGGAAAGGAACCAGGAAAAAAGTGAGTGCATGGGAGAGGAAGCCAGAGAAACTCATAGTGAGGTGCAAGATAAAACGACACCCAACAAGGCATAAGGGTGAAACCCATGCAAACCTAAAACAAGAATGATACCCAAGGTGATACTGGAGGATCCGAAAACGCAACACTACAAGGACCAGATGAAGACGCATGCACTAATATGCAAATTCATGGGTTTGTGGCCCACAAAAAGAACGTTGTGCAACTGGATTAAATACCATTGGAAGCCAAACGGAGAAGTGGAGCTCCACCTGGGATCGAAAGGCTTCTTCACAATAGTATTCATGAACCTGGAGGACAGGGATATAGTCTTTGAGGGAGGGCCATACTTCCATGCCTCAACAGGACTGTACATGCGGCCATGGAAGGAAAATTTCTCCCCAGAAAAAGAGACTTTCAAAAAGGTGTCGTTCTAGCTGAGATTTTATTCCTTACCTTAAGACTATTGGTTACCCTCTACTTTCAAAGCAATAGGAAACAAATTGGGGAAATATGTCAAGACCTCAGAAGCCACACTAAAAGGGAGATATACATCTTACACAAGAATCTGCATAGAAATGGATATGTCGGGAGCACTCCTAGAAGCCATAAGTCTGGAATTCAGGGATGAGGAATGTATCCAAAACATAGATTATGAACAGATCCCCTTCATATGCAGAAGATGCCATGAACATGGCCACCTGATCAGAGAATGCCCTCTTAATAAAAAACAGGAAGCAGAAAACCCAAAACCACAGCAGGATGAGGATGGGTTTATAAAACAAAACCCCAGAAACAGAGAAAACAAAAAGAAGAGTAGAACCCCAGCAGGAAATAACCCGGAGACCCGGAATAAAATAGAAGGACGGGACAAAACCAACAAAGGGGTAGAAAACAAAAAGGAATCAACAAAATCTCAAGAAATCAGAGAACAAGCAATAAACAAGCCCACCGATCGACCAAGCAACAACAAGGAACAAGGGAGTTGTGCAACCCCAATGGATGGATAAATCATAGACGACAACACCCCCATGCAAGAAGCAGAGGGATATGTGGAAATGACCCCAAGCGAAGTAGGCACAAAAGATCCTGATATCAGAGAACTTGTGGAAAGGGAAGGGATAGATCTCCCAAACATACTGGAGCAATGGAAAAGACAGGGAGTATACAATGTACCAATAGAGAAACTTGATCACATTCAGTACCTATTTCTCCTAAGGGAGGAAGCCAAATCCAGAGGAATAAAACACACACATGGGGATATTGGACATCTAGAAGTCAAAGACGAAGAGGAACAACCATAGCTCTCACCCAAGCAGATGCGGAGGAAAAAAGGCAGGAAATCAAATAGCGTAGCCCTGTAGGAGCTTGGATCGCTACTGATAAACTCGGGTAAGATCAAGAAAATCTTCCCCAAATCCCCCCCACATGTTTAAATGAAGGTTATAACATGGAATATAAGAGGCCTAAACATCCCGAGAAAACAAAGAATCCTTAGGAATAAACTAAAGCAAGAAAAATCGAATCTCTTTTTTATTCAAGAGACAAAATGCAATACAAACAAAATGGAGGATATCAGTAAACAAAAATGGCGCAAGTAAAATATGGTGGCTATCGGAGTCCACCAAATGGCAGGAGGAATTCTCACCTTGTGGAACCCACAAGTACTAAGCCTAATAACAGCTGAAGCGACCAGGCACACCCTCACGGTTCGCATGCAAATCATTGGGAACACAGAGGTGATTCTATGCACTAATGTGTATGGGCCTCGGGTGTCATAGGATAAGAGAGGAATGATACGAGACTTAGAAGACCTTAAAAATCGATCCAACAACCTACAATGGATCCTGGCAGGGGAATTCAACATCATCACGTCATTTGCGGAGAAAAAATGAGGTACAAGAAGATTGGATAGGGATGCAGAATAATTCTCAAAGTTCATCGGCACAACGAAGATGGTAGAACTCAAAACTAATAATGGCCAGTTCACCTGGAACAATAAATGGATGAACCAATATCAGGTAGCAACAAGACTCGACAGATTCCTAGTATCGAAGTCAATCATTATGCAGGGGATAACCTTAGATTGCAACATTCTCCCCTGGGGGGGATTTGATCACTGGTCAGTGCAACTAGAAGCAAGCTTCCAAACCACACCAAAGAATAGACCCTTTAGATTTGAGAAATTCTGGATTGAACACCCGACTTTCAAGGAAAGGATCAAATAGTGGTGGTGGGAGGAGAAACCAGAGCAAGGGACAAAAATGTTCAAACTCTATAAGAAACTAAATTATATCAAATATAGGCTCAAGGAATGGAACAAGGACACTTTTGGGAACATAAACCAAGAGAAAAACAACATAGAGGAAAAAATGAAAAAACTTCAGGAAACCTGCATTTCGGAGGGCTATACGGAGGAACAGAAAAATGAAGAGATCTAGATGACCCATGAATGGGAATCTCGATGCCAGCAGAAAGAAACACTTTGGTGACAAAAGTCCCATATCAGATGGGTAAAGGAAGGATAATGGAACACCAAGTTTTTTCATAGAACAACCATGGCTAGAAGAACCCATAAAAAAATCCTGAAGATTAAGGACCGGGACAAAATAAAGTGAGAGTCACATAAGGAGATCGAAATTACTCTGGTAAACCACTTCCACGGGATAGCCGAGGAACCCAACCAGGACAGAACAAAGGCCATACAAAGGCTAATTCAGCATATCCCCCACCTGGTCATCGAAGAGAAAAATAACAACCTGAACAAACCCATTGCGGAGGAGGAAATTGACCAAGTACTCCAGGAAATACCCAACGGGAAATCCCCAGGCCCAGATGGCTTCACAATGGAGTTTTTCAAAGCCTGTTGTGATATTGTCAAAAATGACATTTATAGGGTAGTGGAAGACTCTAGAAGTTCAGTCTCCATTCTAAAAGCGCTAAATGCTACAATGATTACACTAATCCCCAAATAAAATGAACCCAAAACCCCAGATCGATACAGATCTATAGCATTGTGCAATGTGGTATATAAGATAATCTCCAAAGTTATAACAAATAGATTGAAACCCCTCCTACCCACATTAGTCTCACAAGAACAAGAAGGCTTCATGGAAGGAAGACATATAATGGACAATATTATCCATGCCCACGAGTTGATCCACACCCAGAAGCTTCAGAAGAGAGGGGGAATGATAATACAACTGGACCTAACAAAATATTATGAAAAAATTAGCTGGCACTATATGGTCAAGACCTTGGAAGCCTTTGGTTTCACCCAGCACTAGATCAACTCGATAGTCATCCTATTTTCCACAACAAGCTACTCACTACTAATAATTTGAGCCACTGACAAACCTTTCTGGCCCACGAGAGGCATCAGACAAGGAGATCTGTTGTCCCCCTTCCTTTTCATTTTGATGATGGAAGGTCTCAGCCGTAGCATTAAAAGTGTAACTGCAATAGGTGAAATAATAGGTATCAAACCTTTCGAAAACTGCCCTATTGCCACGCACCAACAGTTTGTGGATGACACCTAACTTCATGGAATACCCAAGGTCAAGGAAGAAAAATCCTACAAAAGAATCCTATAAGAGTTCGGCAAAGCCTCAGGTACAGAGATCAATGATTCCAAATCTATGAGCTTCTTCTTCAATACCAACCCGCAATACTGGCTCTGTTAATTCTCCTTCAGAGACGACCGAGGACACAGGTCTCACCACAATGACACCTTCCTTAATCCGGCTTCCTCTTCATGAATTGGATGCACTCACACTATTCTCTAGTAGACTCATGTTGTGCATAACATTGTCTTACAACAACAAATATTCCTCCTCCACGTAGTTAGCAATATTCCAACATGACGAGAAGGCACACCAATATTCCTTTACATACACAAATTCTCTATCGGGTCTCTCTCCTACAACATAGGTCGCTCTAGACTGGTTTACACAGGCTCTAATACCAATAAAGTTAATATAATATGCAACAAGTTATGTATACATAAATCACATGGAAGTTTCTTTTATTATGAAAGCAGACCACAAGTGCACACATACACATAACCATAACTCTATTATATAGAGTTCTTGTTTTTTTTTTATCAGATCTAATATATTCCTAAATTATGAGAGGAGGTTGAGAGAATATCTCAACCATCTATAACAACTCACAATAAATTTGTTGCTTATAGAATGTGACTTATTACAATAATAATAAAAGAATTATCTTCGACACCTGATTATGGAAACTAATTCCAAGGGGAAAACAGAATAAACCATTGGCCCTGATTATGGAGCTTAACCTTAAGAGAATCAAGAGAGGTGAAAATTTGACCTCAACTTTGGGAGAAAGATAAAATGTCTCACATTTGACTATAACCACTTGATCTAACCCTTCAAAATATAATGTAAGTTATTATAAAACAAATTATAAATACAAGAGAAAAATATCTCTTTATTCAAGTGAATATATCTCATATCAAAAATATATATTTTATATGTGAATTAATAAGAAGTAAAAATGATTATTAAATTATTATTTTTTAAAATTTTGAATTTTAATGAGTGAGTTAAAAACTTACACACACAATTTTTTAAGTATATATTTCTATTTTGATTACTAAAAAAATTTGATATTTTAATTTCTCTCCAATAAGATTTTAATTTGTCTCTTCCAATAAGTGGTTGATACATTGTCCAAATTATCTTATTAAAGAAAGTTGATTAATACATATTTATTGATTTATTTTTAAATATTGATAATTGTTTTATTAATATATCATTTTTTTTTATAATTTAATATTTTTCAAATTACTTTCATTTAAAAAAATGTTTTCTTAAAAAAAATATTTGTTTTGAGTTTTTAAAAATTCATTACTTCACCTTAAATATTAAAAAAAAATCATATCCATCTTACCACAAATAATCATCACCTTTCTTTAAAAATAAAACATAATCAATGAAATCATAGAAAGTTTATTAATTCACTTTTCAAACATTCCATAATACTAACCAAAAGCACATTGTTCTCTGCTTACAGTTTCTTTCTTGACTATGTGAGGAATCACGTGGTCCTTCATGGAATCTAGCAATACCCTCTTGGCTTTATCTCTAAAATCACTAAATATGATAATGTCAAAAGCATTCTTCAACACATGATCAGACAAAAAAAAAAAAACATAAACATGCCAATATAAATAGGCATAAATAGACGTGCAGAGACAAAGAACTTTGAATAAGACACACTATAATTTTAATTATATTCCCATCACCACCCTGTTAAGTGCCTTTTAATGATATGACAATATCTAGGCTATCAAGTGTAGAGACAAAGAAATTTGAAGAAGACACACTATAGTTTCAATTATAATCCCATCACCACCCTGTTAAGTGCCTTTTAAATGTCATCCAGGTGGCGATACACTCTTGATATGCCATTACTCCATGCTAAGGTTCAATGCTAGGTTTTAATTCATGCACTCGATCCCAGCGAAGAGATGATACAAGAGTCGATACCAGGTGTTTATGCACTCGATCAGGTGGAAATTATTTTTTCATTCATGATGTTCAGAGCGAATTAATGCCATTACGATTGATAGTCCAAGACATGTTCGTCCAGAAGCTGCATACACATCAAGTTCTTCGATCCAACAACAACACTAGTACCAAATTTGATTGCAGATTCAATAACCCTTCAACTCACCATGATTTTCTCTCTGAGGAGCTGACGCCGAGAGCATAATATTAAGAAAATGAGTTACCTCTAGGACTTCTCCTAAAGAGAGACACAACATTCTGTCAAGCAACAACCATTAAAACAGAGTTTGAAGCCACAAGCTTCAGATTGAAGAATCTAGAGCAAGAGCTCAGTTGGATGAGGAAAAATATTCAAGAAAGAAAAGACAACCTTGTGAAGCACACATGAAACAACATTATCTCCTCATGCAAGTCTGAGATCTTTAGAATTCTCCACCTAGAAAAACACTTTGAGAACATGAGATGCAGAAAAAACACAAGGATTAGCGGCCATACTCTACACGGGCCTATACGTCTGGGCCAAGTGACTGGTTATAAGTGTGAATGACTGAAGTTGTCATAAATACGTTTGGTCCAATGACTGGTTATATCCCACAATGAATACTTGCAATTAGGTGGAATATGCCTGCAAGACTTTGATGTTGTTAATGTTATTAACATCACAATGGGGAATGGAATTGAAATCGAAACGTCTCCATGTTTATGCAAGACCTCAGACAGACACCTGGTTATTTTGTTAATAAAACTGTGAGACTCTGCCAGAATGGTACAGTGAGTTTAAAGCAAAGGCAGAGAATGGAAATGGGTTTCTCATAGTAGTTTTTCTCATAAAATATTGGAAGCATTCCATAAATATGGTGCTTAGATTCCCCTCTCCCAGTTTTTCCCAGGGATTTAACCCATTCTTCCCTATAGATAGTAGGTGCATATGCAGGAAAAGAAGCGGGATTAGCATTGATCCAAGTAGATTCCCATGCAGCTCAGCGAAGGCCCGTGCACAGGCAAGTCAAGGAATCGTTGCAAAGGTTAGTGAAAGTGCAAGTGCATCCTCAATCTCTTAGAAATTATTATCTGTTGTTGTTTCTTTGCATGCGAGTAAAGGAAACATTGCTTGGTTTGTAAACTGTTGAAGAAATGGGGCTCCTCAAGCAACGCTTCAAAGTACTCCTTGTTATGCCAAGAAAACATATGGATCTTCAAATCCTTGGGAAGCTTGCAGTGTTGGTGCCAGTCGAATCACATTCTTGGATGAAGGTATGTTTCCAAGGGTTAGTTAACAATTATTCTATATCTTTAAAGAAAAAATCTAAGAAAGTAAACAAATAGGTTTCTAGATAGCTTTATAATAACTAACAATATTACATAGATTTACTAGAACTAACATTATGGCATAGTTTTCACTGTCCTTTTAGTGCAGGGAAGACTTAGACTTCCCCCTTGAATCTCTCCAGTGCCAAATCAAATTTGGATCCAGTTTGTAGAACCAGATCATTATCTCCATTGAGGATTTCGACTCTCGACTCAATGGATAGAACTGGAGGCCCTCCCTTTCTCGTCCTAATCAAGGAGTGATATCTATCTAGGACAGTTTTCATAGTAGGTGAATGGAGGACAACTTGCATAACTATGCATGAAGAAAAACAGGGGTAAGGAGGTGCAGGGAGTATGTGTCAAAATATATTCAGTTTGAGAATACTTTGTTTACGCTATTGCAAAAACAGTATAGCATTTAATGCGAGGAAAGTAATGCTAAACTTAGTTCTAACATTACTTGACTTGGAAAAATTATGCATAAAATTTGTTCTTGAAGGTGCTTTAAAATTAAGGTATTCTTAGCTTGTGCCTCGGAAAGAGGCCAAATAAGACCTCCAACTTAAAACATAGGTTAAATGTTATGAATTTTGAAATTTAATTATATGATATTTCGAAACTTTATATTAAAACAAAGAAATACATTTGGTTTGTGTGCCAAACTAATATGAAAGAGCATAATCGATTACAATAGTCCCTGCCAGCCCGAAAGGCAGGGACTAATAAGGTGACGCAAGCCGATACCAATGTTCAATTTCCCATTTAAAACCACATTCACACTGGAAAAAAATATTGTAATCATCTACATTGTTGCAAATTTAATATGCAAGTTTTATCATATAAACTATTCGACTAAGGTGATCATTTGTTTTGCAAGTTTAATTACTATTTAAGTAAGGTTATCATATAAACTATTTGACTAAGGCGATCATTTGTTATCTTTTGTTTTTGATAAAGTATGGATAAAATTTTGACACAAGTAACTTGGGGAAGGTTATACAACTTGGAAAATATTGATATTATGATAATAGGCACATCACACATGCACTTTCATAGGCAACATTTATTTCAATAGTTTGCACTTTATTTTTGTATACACAAAAGATAACATAGAGATACGTGGTTATCATTTATTGGCAATGAATTAGTCCTTTTACAATCATTTATAGATTGCATTAATATTATAATCAATTTATGTTTCATAGTTTTAATTTTTTCATTTACTATAGAATGTATTCACTTGCTATCTTTTAACTTTATATCTCATTATTATATAAAATTTAAAATAAAATGTAAGCATGGTGCATAATCCAAAATTAGTGTTAAATTGTTTCATTGCATTAAGTTGAATTTTTATACAAAGCTTCTCAATTTTCTTGCAATTTCATTAAAATTTGGTTTAATAAATTAAAATCAACATTTTAAAGAATTGTAATTGAGAACAAAATAGAAAAAATCATAGACAATACTCAACAAATTTATAACGAAGTTCACCTCACATGGGCTATGTCTTTGGGTTCATTTCAAAAGATGAATTGTTGCATTAAAAATGATGCAAAGTACTCCATTACATATCTTTACATCAAATAATGATATTCAATTTGGAAAAAGGTGTCCTCTAGGAAGACAATAGCACAAGTCTCCCAATCTTCAATGGCTTGTTCTTGCAATAATGAACACAAACTTGCCTATTTTTGCAATAAAGGGTCTTCTACCTACGTTTAAATACAATTCCATTTATAATGTTTCTAAGGTGCATGGTACAATGGTTAAGGTACTATTCTTTTGTACATGAGGTTGGGGTTCAAATCCCCCTCAATCCGCTCATTGCATTTTCATAGGGATAATAATATATATCCCATATGTAGCAGTCATAATAATTCCATGCTCTTTATAACATTTAGTGGATTACATTAAAGGCATGTGATAGCAGGCATAACATTTCATGGATTACATTATGGACATATGATTATGAGTATGAAATTGTTAGGTTGGCACAAGATAAAATAGGTTTTTAAATCCCTTAGTTTTAGAACAACCTCATATTTATCCCACATTGTTTGGGATTTTGAGACACTTGAAATTTAAAATGCAATATCCTTTCCATCACATTTGAGTATGGAGAGTGGGTGCTAATCTTTTGCACAAATTATGAAATTTCCACACATGCACCTTGGTTCCAAGACTAAACAAACCTTGCCACGCATTTCTTTCTGGTTGGTCCACATGTTTGAATTCCATACAGGTCTACCTTGTTTGCATTGTTTTACCCGTTTGGATTCAACTTTAGCAGACAATATCTTTTGCATAAGGTGTTCGATTGACCCCATTCAAATCGCGTTGGAAATCTCTTCATGAGCTATTAGACGTGCAAACATTTTTAGTAGAATTTGAGACTATATGATTTGATTGGTTATGGGGATTCTCCTAGATCAATCCTCCCCACCAAGAAGCTTTTGGACCACCAAAAGTCCAATTTGATTTAGAAAGTAAGTGAGGGTACAACTCCCTTACTTTTCCAGTTTCCATCCATCATGATTCACTTGGATGCATTTCTTTTAAACCCACATGAATATATTCCACATCTCCTCTTCGTGAAGTCCTCACCCTTCTATCAAGAATAACATCTTCCTACAACTCATCGAGATATTTAGTAGTAAAATCATGTACATAAGGAACTTGAACATTCTCACCTTGATCCGTGATCATAGGAGGCTCATATAGCTTCAAGTTTTCAACATTAATCACTGAATGCATCTGCATATATGTAAGTAACTCTAACTGGAAATCATTGTCACCAATATTTTCCAAGATTTTGAATGGACCATGATTGGATTGAGTTTTTTCCCTTCACCTTTAAGGTGTTCTTTTCTAATCTATAGCCAAATTTTATCACCAACTTGGAAGTGATGACCAACTTGATGCTTTTCATGCCTAGCCTTATACTTGGCTTGGCCCTTTTCCAACTATTTTTGTACAACTTGATGAACCGGTTGGATCTTCTGGATGAACTTCTTGGCTTTGTATGCAACACTACTTCCATCGATCACCGAATCTTTCCCAAAAGTGAATACCAAAGAAGACTTAGTAAAATATCCAAAACATGTCTCAAAATGAGACCTTTGTGTAGAAGAATGTATGGCACATTTATATGTATGTTGTGCATAATACAATTGTTCATCCCAAAGATTAGGATGCTTGCTACATTATCCTCATAGTAAGTGTATCACTGTCCTATTGACCACTTGCGTTTGTCCATCAGTCTATGGATGAAAAAAAATTCTCTTTTGAAGCTTAGTGTCCATTAACCCCAACAAATTTGACTAAAATTTCCCAATAAAGAGGGAGTCTCAATTAGATACAATGGATGTGGGAAAACCGAAATGAACCCAAACATGTTGGAACAACTTTGTAGTCTTTTCTCCTATCACCTCTTTCTTACAAGGAACTAAAACACACATTTTTCTAAATCTTTCCACAACAACATATAGATAATCATGACCTTTCCTGGACATAGGTAGATCCCCTACAAAATCCATAGACAGACATTCCCATGAATGAGAAGGTACAAGAAGTGGCATGTACAAACCCAATTTTTTGTTACTTGGTTTTCTAGTGGCACACATGACACATCCTTTTACATATTTGGACAAAGTTTCATACATCTGAGGCCAATAACAATAGTGTTGTAACTGAGCTATTGTTTTTCCTACACTTAAATGAACATAAATGAGAGAAGTATGTGCTTCTTTGATTACATGCACTTTTTCATCTCATGGAATACACAATTTACCAAGATGATATAACAACTTTTCATGTACATGATACTCTAATTCTTCCACTTTAGTACCAAGGATTAGTGTTTCATATACATCCTTAAAATATTCATCTCTAGCATATTGTTCAATGTAACTTTGATGAGCTAAAGAGCTATGTTGTAAAACAATAGATGCATTAATGGAAGGTATTGATAACATATCAACAACTTTGTTTTGTATACCTTTCTTATACATGATGAATAGATGGAATTGCTGCAAGGATCCCATTCACCAGAAATGACGTGACTGTTGTAGCTTGGTTTGTGATTGGAGATAATACAAAAGTCAATGATCCATATGGATGATTGTCTCTTTGATCATCAAATAATGTTTCCACTTCTTCACAATCTAAACCAAAGCATAAGATTCTTTTTCATAAGTAGGATAATTTCCTATCACACCAGTGAAGGCCTGAGAATGACAAAAAATTAGTTTCCTCCTTTGTATTAACACTATTCCCATGGAATAATCACTTGCATCGGTTTCAATCTCGAATGGTTGTTGTAAATATGGAAATTCAAGAGTTGGGGCTGTAATGATATTTTATTTCAAGGTATCGAATAATTTTTTCTATTTACCACCCTATTGAAGTACCTTCTTAGTACTTGTCAAAACATGTAAAGGAGATGCAATAAACAAAAGTTAGCAAAAAAATTCCTCTAGTACTGAACTTCTGTTAGGATATTTAGACACTTAGGAGTTAGGTAAGATCTACTTGGTCTAATATGTCGTTAGGTAAAAGTGTGTTTCTTTAGTATGCATTAGTATGCATTTGTAGTTAGGAAATCCGATGGTCAAGATATGTTCCCGACATAGAGTGATCCGACGGTTCATACTCTCCTCGATCTTAACGACCATTGATCCATGTCTTAACACCCGATTGGTTCATGATCTCTATTTAAAGAGCATGGAGGGTCATTTGCCGATGATCGATTGTGAGAAAATATCTTGTAAAATCTCTCTGTAATCTTTTTCTTTGCATTAATAAACTGCTCCAAGTGGCTGCGTTGGCTGGGGCCGTGGATGTTTCTCCGTAGGGGTTTTACCACATGAAAACATCAGTGTGTTGATATTTGATATGGTTATGTGAGTGGTTAATTAAGTTGTTCGTCCTCTGTTGGAATATCTGTATTGTCGAACATGGTATCAGAGCCTGCTTGAAGACCCGCTCCTGTTATAGATCGAGATCGTGAAGCCGAGTTGCCTCATCTCCATTTTCTAGTATTTCCATACATTTTTGGGCTGAGAGGACTATTCCATTGTGTCCGGAGCACTCGTTTCATTCAGGAACACTTTTCGTTTCACTCGAAAAGGTTTCTGTTTGCCCAAGATACGGCCATTACATTCAGATCTGGAGGTATAAAGTCTGAATACGCATTTTTTTAAATTTTTGCAAAGTTTTGATTTTATTTCGATTTGCATTTTTTATTTCCGGGCTGCTACTCTTTTAGATATGCGTATGCTCTTTGCCCTGCGCCTTGTGCAATCTCGTCAAATCAAAAACAGATAGGAAAATGTGCATCTTCCGGGTAAGCTAACCGAGATCTAACCCTTGTTGTCATCGAGAAGCGAATTTTTTTTTCTTGTGTGAAATTTTTTTTTTTTGGAGCATGCTCTCCAAGGCCGTCAACTTTTTGGAGCATGCTCTCCAAGGCCGTTAACAACAACAACAACAACAACAACAACAACAATCCTCCTTCTGAACATTACAATATGTTTTGCTAGACCATTTGGTTAAAACTTGCCTTATTAAGTAAGAGGTCTTGAGTTCAAGTCTCTCTTTTGTTACTTTTTTTGAAAAAGTTCATGCTAAAAATTGTAAAGTGCATTTCACTTCAAGTATAAAAGTGAATCACTATAAGTAGCTTTATATTTCATTTTAGAGTTATTTATTTTGCATGCAAGTTTTTTGTTATAAGGCAACTTCACTGTAAAAGTGATTCCCACTTCTCTTTATAAAAGTGGGTCACTTCATAAAGTAACTTACACTGTCACGTGGTTATTTGGTTACCGTTTATGCCTTTTTTAAAAAGGGCATAACTCTCACATCGAAAGTCCGTTTTCAATGCCGTTTTTTTTAAAAACCGCATAACTTTTCGAGATCTTTCCATCAAGATCATTAGTTTTGGTTTTTAAATCTGCATTATCTTCATATTTAATATGGCTTCTACAAGTAATGTCATGCTTACCAGCAACAAATACTTCCAATGGAGATCCCATATGGAAGATTTATTAACAAGTAAAGGCTTGTACCGGATTACCATGGGAACGGAAACAACCCCCACTGATGATGATAAGAAAGCCAAATGGGATAATAGGAATGACAAAGCACGTGGACTAATTGGAATTTTCATCTCTCCTGATCTAAGGTACCATCTTCAAAGAATTGACGACCCCGAAGCAACTTGGGACAAGATTGAATCTATGTTTGGTAAACTCAATATTATTCGAGCACAACAGTTAGAAAATCAAATCCTAACCTTGAGTCCAAGTGATTTTTCTTGCCTTGGAGACTATCTATCTAAGTTTAAAACACTCAGACTTTTATCTGAAGAATGTAAGATAACAATGAAGGAAGGGCGTTGCATATATCTTATTCTTTCTAAGCTAGGTAGTGCATATTCTATGTTTGTATCTACCTTTTATGCCATGAAAGAGGCTCTAGGGAAAGCTTATGTAGAACCCACTCTTGAGTCCTTTTGTACTTCTTTGATTAGAGAGGAAGATAAGCTTGTACAACTTGGAGTGATCAACACTGCAGGTACCTCAAACAAAGCCTTATTTGCCCAGCA
>JASDQU010010521.1:41434-59688 GCA_032191745.1 Picea mariana | reverse complement strand
TTCCTTTTGATTCTCCTCTCTTGGAATAAACTTTATGTTAAAATATTTGAAACCCTTTATCAAGTCATGTACCCTTTGAACATATTCCTTTAAACGATTTGTTTTAATGATACATCTTTTCTTAACCTAGTTTAAAACTAGCAATGAATCTCCCATTACAATGAGGTCTCGAACATCCATTTTTTGGGATAGAAATAGTCCTTAAATTAGTGCGTAATATTATAAAATGTTGAATATGCATTACAATTTAAATTTGGAGTGAGAATGAATTTCTCTAGAAGGAATCTCAAAAACTACTCCTTCTATGGTTCCACATTTCAAACAAGATCCATCAAATGACATCCTACATGATCCCTTACAAGGGGAGTAAACATTGGGAAGTATAGGTGCATCTATCGTTGTTCCTTTTAAAATTCATTCGACAGTACACATGTTCCTGCATCTAGTACTGCAAGGGCATATTTTTATGGTGTTGATTAAACAATGAATGAAAAAAGAGGGATTTTTCATCATAGTTATGACACACATACATTGTATATACATTAATGTAGAACCTGAAATAAAGATGAAGAAAAGTTGATGCAAACTTAAAGCCTGTGTCAACCAATTTGTGTACTTTGATAGAAAAATAGTGTTTATGGTTTACATGATGAATTGATGATGGAAACAAGTGGGTGTGAGAGTAAAATTTGAGTCCATAAACCCTCCCATATCATTAAGGCATGCACATAGTCTATCCATGTCAAATTTCAATGCATATAGAAATAGTTTGAAAAAATTTCAATGTTGGCCCCATTCACAAGTCATTGTTGCCCATGTCTAATCCTAGTACAATGTCTTTTTGTTGTTCCTTTTAAAATTCGTTCAAGGTTCCTATAATCATAAAACACCACCTTTTCTAAAATTTATGAATAACGATACGTAATCTTAGGACCACAAACTAGACATGCAAATTTACCCTTTGTTTGAAGACCTGCAAGAGATGGATTAATGTCAATTATACAATGATATTATTAAAAATTAAACTTGTAGCATGATATCTTTAAAAAATTATATAGTATATTTAAAGAATGATACATACCACAAAAATTTGTTAGTCTTGGGGCATCATGAATTGTCCATAAAAGTATTCCATGGAATTTAAATTTATTCTCCCCGATTGGTTTACATATGTCATACATAGTGATGCAAGCCCATAACTTTAGTAGCTCGTCGATAAGAGGATCGATATATACATTCATATATTTAACTTGGTACTTACCTAATTGTTTTAAATTAGACATAATTACTATAATAACCATGAAATGTATATATAAGTAAATAAATAAACAAAAGATATTATGCAAAAAAGAAACAAATGAAAATGTTACATTCAAAAAATTAATGTAAACAAATACCTGGAACAAGCATTTTCAACATTACGTGCTCCCTCTTTATTGACATCCAAGGAGGAATGTTATTGTTGATAGAAAAAATAGGCCACACTGAGTAAATAGACCTAAGCTCTCTAAATGGATTAACGTTGTCAGTTGCCAATGAAATTCTAACATTACGAGGTTCATCTTTGAAATCTACCCATTTTTCCTCAATTTCCCTAAATGCATAACCATCAGCATGCATTAGAAGAAAACCATCTCCACTTGTATTGCATGCATGGTAATCCATAAATTGTGCTATGCTTTCACACCTAAACAATCGCTGCAAACGTGGAATTATGGGAATATGATGAAGAACCTTTTGAGGCACCCTTTTTGTTACTTGATCAGTTTGATATCTGCTGATAAGACATTGCAGACATTCTATTTTCGAAGCATGTTGTCCATAATATATAATATTATCATTAGGACATGCATCTATAGTTTGATAATCCATTCCAATGTCTTTCATATTGGCATGCAAATATCGATATGTGCGAGGTAAAATATTTGATGATGGTAACAAAATTTTACCTAACAATCTACAACATAACAAATAACTAGATAATGTAAAGAATATTAATCATATAAATTGCATTCTTATTTTACACATTAATTAACAGTAAAAAAATATAGAAAAAAGTCAACATTTATGTATATGAGATGAAACATATTACATACCTTAGGATCTGTGTCATACAAGTGTTCGACAAATTTTTCATAACCTTTAAGTTCACTAGCATCAATGTAGTGGAGAGAATGTTTGCTCTTGAGCCTTCATAAAGTCATTTATTTTCCTTTTCTAATAGAGGTTCATCATAAATACCATCATTTTTCCCATCCTCATGCGGCTGAGCAAACAAATCTTGGATCATTTGATTTGTCCCATCATCTTCTTCCATGGGATCATTAACTTGTTTTGTCCCATCATCTTCTTCCATGAGATCTTCATTTTCTTGATCATGTTTCTCAGCTTGTACAACATCATTTCTACTACCACTTGGTGCAATATTCTGCAAAAAGTTAGAGGGAAAATCTAACTTTATAATTACAAACAATCATTCAAAATTAGTGTGTATAACAAATATTCAAACAATATATATAATATAAAATTGACAATATGGAAATAGATAATGAATGTATAGTTAATTACCACGAGACGATATTCATTTGATCCCCCATCAATGTGCCCATATTTCCTACAATATTTTTTAGTTGTTGTTATTAAAATTCTTACGGGACGTGTAGTGAAACATATTTTGCAAGAGAAATAACATCTACCATCACCCTTTTCACCTTCTTTACTTTTTTTCCCACCTCTAATATTCTGCGACATTCTTCCGCACAAAAATACTTTTTTTGAATCGTCGTTGTTATAGCAAGATTGTCGCAACACCTCTAATTTGCAAAATATTTATAGATATTTTTTTCGTCGCAAGAGTGACAAACATTAACCAAGTGAATGTTGACTTTGTCAAACAGTGTAACGGTCAATGTTGACTTGGTCAAACAGTGTAACAATCATCATTGGATCGTCGATCTTGCGACGATAACCAAAGGTCATCACAAGAGTGATGGGTGTCCACTATCTTCATGTTCATCTCTCTTGAGACGTACAACTAGGTTCGTCGCWAGAGCAACAAATGCGGGATGGATTTATAAAAAAATTAAAAAATTCAAATCTTTACCTTCAATTTTGCGMCGAAAGGGTACTTTCGTTGCAAGTAGTTGTTGCAAATTTTTCAATATGCAGTAGTGTGAGGAACCGAAAAACTACTAAAAATAGTAAGTTGCCAAAATAATGTTTTGAGCTAGTTGGAAAAGGTGGGTGGCCATTGAGATCCTCCTGGATCAACTTCCCTCTACATCTCTTTATTATATCAGCCAACTCTACAAGCTTTGTCATGCTTCCATGTCCATTGGACCCCAAACTTTATAATTTATAGATCCACGCATTATTATTTATAGTACCTAATTATTTTTTCAACAAGCTCTTGACATAACATGCTCTTCTTTTAACTGTTCCCCAACTCATAAACAATACCTTGTTATTCCAAAATCAACCCCTTTTTATTTTCTAGGTTGATGCACTCCAAATGTGCCTATATACCTCTACATAAGCACCATCATGAGTATCTACAATCTTATTACCCAATACTAACATTTGTCTTGTACCTATATCATCTAGAAATGTTTTTCAAAAATTTGACATTATTTAGAAAATCTTCATTTTGAACAATTACATGGTTCTCAGAGTCTATTTTCCCTTTTTCCTATAGATTTATAACACAACCAATTGCTTCCTAAGAGAACCTAATAATTATGTCATGTCATCCTCTGGATTACCTTTCTAATGGTTGTACTCATGCCTTGTTCTGGTTTCAGCGATGAAAGTTATGGCTTCCTAAATTCAACAATTTCACCTTTTTGCACATGTTTCATTGGTAAAATAAATCTCAAAGCCTATATTCTTCCACCTATAGAAATAAATCTGGAGAGAACCATAAATTTTTTATATCAATTGTTGATATTATTTATGATTGTGAACTCACAAAAACTTTTGAATTTGAAATCAGATGCACCATTCCAATTCTGTATAAATATGGAATTGATGACTTCGCACTTTTAAATATTTTCCAAACTTAGAATTGGTTATCTCCCAAATAGATAAAAATTGGTAAAAAATCCATCAAGACAAAGTATTCTAGATTTATGTGTATATAAAATATCGACTAAAATAAATTTTTTGAATTGGTGATCTGTGGTCCCTTTTCCTCCCTTGAAGATTTCAAAAATCCCCCAAAATTTCTCAGGAATAGTGTATTTTTCCTTGTGTGAATACCTCCACTCCAAATCCTTTATAATTTATTTGGAATCCCCACTAGGTATATTCATTTATGCTTTTTGAACTCCCTCTAAAATTGTCTCCTTCATTTGGGCCCCAATTATTGAGCACGACCCAGATCTTAAAAATTCACTAATCTACATTTTTGGGAAAATTGAAGCAAGATTAGTTAGTGGTTTTCATTGACTCTCTTGTATCTCTCATCACTATGGACATACACCTAAAAATTCATATGAATCTAAGTTAAACTGCTTATGTTATGGCTAAAACAAGTTTTGGCTTTAGACTTTTTTTTGTTTGTAAATTGTATATTTTTTCCTTCCATTTCCTCCTTCTCTTTATCCTCTTCTCCTTAATCTCCTCTTTCTCCTCCTCTTCAATGATAACTAAAATCCTTCATCAACGATCAACGATTTCCCTTGCATCGATGATTTCCTTTGCAATAACGATTTCCAATTTCATTTGCATCGGCAATCGAGGATTTCCTTCACATCAGTAATCAAGGAATTTCTTTACATTGGTGATCGACGAATTTCTTCGAATTGGCGATCAATGATTTCCTTTGCATCGATGATCGATAATTTTCCTTCATATCAACTATCTATGAAAAATTCCATACTTTGTAGAATTTATCCAAACTCTGATAGCTCCATCAACAATCGATGGTTTCCTTTCATTGATGATCTATGAAAAATTCCATACTTTGTAGAATTTCACTGAAATTTGATCACTCCATCGACAACTGATGATTTCATTCATTGACGATCTATGAAAAAATCCATACTTCATAAAATTTCACCGAATTCTGATTACTCCATCAAAAATCGACGATTCCTTCATTGTGATCTACAAAAATGTCACTTCTTCATAGGATTTGACCGAACATTGAAACTTAGAATTTTTTGACTAAATCTAGGTCATAGATTCTCAAAATCTAATGTAATCTCGACCATTGATTCTTCAAAATCTATGCCATGACCCCTACCTTCCACCACCATGATGCTTCAAACATGGACCCTATCAGTCCCTGTCATGGGTATGGTCCATGCCATCATCTATACATAATTTTTATAAAATACTGAAAAATTATAATTTTTGAAATTTTATATTTTTTCCAAAACTTTTCTTCGCTAAACTTTAAAATTTTAACCAATCTAAAATGTATCTCAATTGTTGATTGTCAATTAGAATGTGATATGGGCTGTTGGTTTTAATAACTCTTCAGGCACCATGAAAACACAAAAGTTGACATTCCATGCCAAATTTAACTTTGCAACTTGCATTCAATGCCATTTATCATCTCATCAACCATTTCGAGTGAAAATTTGACATGAATTTTATTAGAAATTTGGGGATTTCAATCCGTTTTCACAAATTTCCTCAAATTTTTCATAGATTAAAACTCTACAACAACAAATTTGGAAAAATTTCATTGGTCTTTGTCACATATGTGTCTGATGTTGAAGAAAAATCTCAAATGCCATTTGTAAAATATCCTCACTTGCTAAATACAAAGTTAAAATACCCCAATGCAAATAAATTAAACATAGGGCAGCAATCCCATAAAATTCACATGCAATTAACAAAAAAATAAAAACCATGAATGCATCTAGTTAGCAAATGCATATAAGTCGAATATATATATATATATATATATATATATATAACAACAAAAAATTATATTTTAAATTGTTGAACCAACTCGTTGCGTATAGGGGATGTTCCTCCTAGCCATAAGCTTGTTGTTCCAATTTTCAATAGCAAGCCACCTCAAATTGAGGCTATGATTCCATAAGGAGATTTTTCATTCTTTGTTTTCCACTCTTCACATTCAGCAACCAAAAAACCCAAGTTCTACTTCAACATCAGTGACAATCCAATATCTATCTTCCCCTAAACCTACACAACCCAATGAATGGGACCCCCATTCTTTGTCACATGGTCCCTCGTGCCTTCCCACTTCATTCCAAGGCTCCAATGTACTTAGTTAGCTAGGAATCTCACAAGTGGGGACTCCTGGAACTCTCAACTTCTCTAGGAGTACTCACAACATCCTTCTCGAGGCCCTTAAGCCATTTCCTCAACAAGAAAATGCACCAGAAACAAGAAACCCATTTTTATAGGCACACATGCCAAAATTTCAACATAAACACAACGCAATAATGGTTGTCCTTAAGAATAGAATGGTTGGTACTCTTCTCAACACCCAACTCCCCTCTTTCTCTCCAAAATCAATAAGTAAAAAGTCCCCTCTTTTTCCATACTATTTTTTTTTTTCGCATGCATGTTGACTCTCCCATTTCCCAAGGTCGATTGTACTCAGGTCCATTTTATCAATAACTAGGTGAGGTGACTTCCTTACCCAACCCCTTACATGTGTTCAATGATTGAGTGCATAATAATTCAAAGGAGGATTAGATGGAAAAGATGCATTATCTTAGAAAAATGACATTGTTTTTCCCTTGGACTCCCCTTTATCCCCCTCTCTTGTGGAATCATAGCCCCCCATCATTTTTGTCTCTCTCGTATCTCTCCTACCCTTTTGTGAGGACATGAGGGCAGGGGAGGGGGTAGATATTGGTGAAAACTTAATTATTAAGTTTTCCCAAATATCTCCCCCCACCTCCATCCTCATATATTAATTATTAAATTTTCCCTAATATCTTTCCCTAGCCCGTCCCCCACTTCCATTCTCATATATTAATTATTAAATTTTCCCCAATATTTCCCCCTACCCCCTTTAAGTTTTCCTCAATATATCCCTCTACCCAATTAATTTTTACCCCTTTCCCCCCTCCCCATTTAAGTTTTCCCCAATATCTCCCTCCACCCAATTAAGTTTTACCCAATATATCCCCGTACCTCAATCCTCATATATTAATTATTAAGTTTTGGTCAATATCTCTCTCTACCCCCACCCTCATATATTATGTCTTGTCAAGTTTTTCCCAATATCTCCCCCACCCTCGTATATTATGTCTTGTCAAGTTTTTCCCAATATCTCCCCCACCCTCATATATTAAGTCTTGTTAAGTTTTCCTCAATATCTCACCCACCCTCCTATGAATATGGGGGTGGAAGGAGATATTGGGAAAAACCTTATTATAAAGGTGGGTGTGAGGGGAGATATTTGGAAAAACCTTATCATAAGGGTGGGTGTGAGGGGAGATATTAGGAAAATTTTAATATATGAGAGTGGGGTGAAGAAAGATATTTAATAAAACTTGAGAATGAAAGTGGAGAGAAGAGTGAAAAGTTGATAAGATTCGACGAAAGGAATCGTGGAGCAACTACAAGCTAGGGTTTGACAGTCGTGATCATAGTAGAGGACAACATGAGCACCAAAAGAGGGGGTAAGGGTACCCTCTCATACAAACAGGTAGTGGTAGACAGAGGGAAAGGGCCAAGAGGGGTAGTTTTCAAGGCACCAGTGACGAGAATCTCGGGATCAGACCCAGAAAAAGGTCAGGAAAGGAACCAAGGAAAAAGTGAGTGCATGGGAGAGGAAGCCAGAGAAACTC
The DNA here is from genome assembly GCA_032191745.1 of Picea mariana. Classification (NCBI taxonomy): domain Eukaryota; kingdom Viridiplantae; phylum Streptophyta; class Pinopsida; order Pinales; family Pinaceae; genus Picea; species Picea mariana. The sequence goes on along the minus strand of JASDQU010010521.1, from coordinate 51,907 downwards.
ATAGTGAGGTGCAAGATACAACGACACCCAACAACGCATAAGGGCGCAACCCGTGCAAACCTAAAACAATAATGATACCCAAGGTGATACTGGAGGATCCGAAAACGCAACTCTACAAGGACCAGATGAAGATGCATGCACTAATATGCAAGTTCATAGGTTTGTGGCCCACAGAACGAATGTTGCACAACTAGATTAAATACCGTTGGAAGCCAAACGGAGAAGTGGAGCTCCACGTGGGATCGAAAGGATTCTTCACAATAGTATTCATGAACTTGGAGGACAGGGATAGAGTCTTTGAGGGAGGGCCATACTTCCACGCCTCAACAGGACTGTACATGCGGCCATGGAAGGAAAATTTCTCCCCAGAAAAAGAGACTTTCAAAAAGGTGTCGTTCTGGCTGAGATTTTATTCCTTTCCTTAAGACTATTGGTTACCCTCTACTTTCAAAGCAATAGGAAAAAAATTGGGGAAATATGTGAAGACCTCAGAAGCCACCCTAAAAGGGAGATATACATCTTACACAAGAATCTGCATAGAAATGGATGTGTCGGGAGCACTCCTAGAAGCCATAAGTTTGGAATTCAGGGATGAGGAATGGATCCAAGACATAGATTATGAACAGATCCCCTTCATATGCAGAAGATGCCATGAACATGGCCACCTAATCAAAGAATGTCCTCTTAATAAAAAACAAGAAGCGGAAAACCCAAAACCACAGCAGGATGAGGATGGCTTTATAAAACCGAACCCCAGAAACAGAGAAAAAAAGAAGAAGAGAAGAACCCCAGTAGGAAATAACCAAGAGACCCAGAATAAAATAGAAGGACGGGACAAAACCAACAAAGGGACAGAAAATGAAAAGGAATCAAAAAAATCTCAAGAAATCAGAGAACAAGCAATAAACGAGCCCACCAATCGACCAAGCAACAAGAAGGAACAAGGGAGTTATGCAACCCCAATGGATGGAGAAATCATAGACAACAACACCCCCATGCAAGAAGTAGAGGGAGATGCGGAAATGACCCCAAGCGAAGTAGGCACAGAAGATCCTAATATTAGAGACCTTGTGGAAAGGGAAGGGATAGATCTCCCAAACATACTGGAGCAATGGAAAAGACAGGGAGTATACAATGTACCAATAGAGAAACTCGATCAAATTCAGTACCTGTTTCTCCTAAGGGAGGAAGCCAAAGCTAGAGGAATAAAATGCACACACAGGGATATTGGACATCTAGAAGTCAAAGCCGGAGAGGGACAACCATATCTCTCACCCAAGCAGACACGGAGGAAAAAAGGCAGGAAATCAAATAGCTTAGCCCTGTAGGATCTTCGAGCACTACTGATAAACTTGGGTAAGATCAAGAAAATCTTCCCCAACTCCCCCCCACATGTTTAAATGAAGGTTATAACATGGAATATAATAGGCCTAAACATCCCAAGAAAACAAAGAATCATTAGGAATAGACTAAAGCAAGAAAAACCGGATCTCTTTTTTATTCAAGAGACAAAATGCAATACAGACAAAATTGAGGATATCAGTGAACAAAAATGGCACAAATAAAAGATGGTGGCTATCGGAGGCCACCAAATGGYAGGAGGAATTCTCACCTTGTGMAACCCACAAGTACTGAGCCTAATAGAAGCCGAAGTGACCAGGCACACCCTCATGGTTCGCATGCAAATCATTGGGAACAMAGAGGTGATTCTATGCACTAATGTGTATGGGCCTCGGGTGTCATAGGATAAGAGAGGAATGATACGAGACTTAGAGGACCTTAAAAACTGATCCAACAACCTCCAATGGATCCTGGCAGGGGAATTCAACATCATCATGTCACTTGTGGAGAAAAAAGGAGGTACAAGAAGATTGGATAGGGATGTAGAATAATTCTCAAATTTCATCGACACAATGGAGATGGTAGACCTCAAAACTAATAATGGCCAGTTCACCTAGAACAAGAAATGGATGAACCAATATCAAGTAGCAACAAGACTTGACAGATTCCCAATATCGAAGTCAATCATTATGCAGGGGATAACCTTAGATTGCAACATTCTCCCCTGGGGGGGGATTTGATCACTGGTCAGTGCAACTAGAAGCAAGCTTCCAAACCACACTAAAGAATAGACACTTCAGATTTGAGAAATTCTGGATTGAACACCCGACTTTCAAGGAAAGGATCAAATAGTGGTGGTGGGAGGACCAACCAGAGCAAGGGACAAATATGTTCAAACTCTATAAGAAACTAAATTATATCAAATATAGGCTCAAGGAATGGAACAAGGACACTTTTGGGAACATAAACCAAGAGAAAAACAACATAGAGGAAAAAATGAAAAAACTCCAGGAAACCTGCATTTCGGAGGGCTATACGGAGGAACAGAAAAAGGAAGAGATCTAGATGACCCAGGAATGGGAATCTCGATGCCAGCAGAAAGAAATACTTTGGTTACAAAAGTCCCATATCAGATGGTTAAAGGAAGGAGAATGGAACACTAAGTTTTTTCATAGAACAACCATGGCCAAAAGAACCCATAAAAAAATCCTGAAGATTAAGGACCAGGACGGAATAGAGTGAGAGTCACATAAGGAGATCGAAACTACTCTGGTAAACCACTTCCATGGGATATCCCAGGAACCCAACCAGGACAGAACGGAGGCCATACAAAGGATAATTCATCATATCCCCCACCTGGTCACCGAAGAGAAAAATAACAACCTGAACAAACCCATTGTGGAGGAGGAAATTGACCAAGTACTCCAGGAAATGCCCAACGGGAAATCCCTAGACCCAGATGGATTCACAGTGGATTTTTTCAAAGCCTATTGTGATATTGTCAAAAATGATGTTTGTAGGGTAGTGGAAGATTCTAGAAGTTCAGTCTCCATTCTAAAAGCGCTAAATGCTACAATGATTACACTAATCCCCAAATAAAATGAAGCCAAAACCCTAGATCAATACAGATCTATAGCACTATGTAATGTGGTATATAAGATAATCTTCAAAGTTATAGCAAATAGATTGAAACCCCTCCTACCCACATTAGTCTCACAAGAACAAGAAGGCTTCATGGAAGGAAGACATATAATGGACAATATTATCCATTCCCACGAGCTGATCCACACCCTGAAGCTTCAGAAGAGAAGGGGAATGATAATACAAATGGACCTAGCAAAATATTATGACAAAATTAGCTAGCACTATATGGTCAAGACCTTGGAAGCCTTTGGTTTCACCCAGCACTAGATCAACTCGATAGTCAGCCTATTTTCCACAACAAACTACTCACTACTAATAAATTGAGCCACTGACAAAACCTTTCTGGCCCATGAGAGGCATCAGACAAGGATACCCGTTGTCCCCCTTCCTTTTCATTCTGATGATGGAAGGTCTCAGCCGTAGCATTAAAAGCGCAACTGCAACAGGTGAAATAACAAGTATCAAACCTTTCAAAAACTTCCCTATTGCCACGAACCAACAGTTCGTGGATGAAAATTTACTTCATGGCATACCCATGGTCAAGGAAGCAAAATCCTACAAACGAATCCTATAAGAGTCCGTCGAAGCCTCAGGTGCAGAGATCGATGATTCCAAATCTATGATCTTCTTCTTTAATACCAACCCCACAATCCAAAGGAATCTAGCCAACATTTTGGCCTTTGAATGGAAAGCACTCCCAACTAAGTACTTGGGCATACCCCTGACAGACAAAGCTTACAGAATGTTCACTTGAGAAGGAATAATCAACAAATTATAGGAGCGGGTAAAAAAATGGACCTACAGATCCCTCAACCTAGCCGGAAGACTTATTCGTACCAAGTCTGTTTTGCAAGCAATTCCAACCTTTATGATGTTCATTTTCCCAACCCCCAAGAGGATACTACAAAAAATAAGAACCATCCAAAGGGATTTCCTGTGGTGAGGAGTAGAAACAAGGAAAAAATGGGCCCTGGTGGCTTGGGAGAAGGTCTGTAAACCAAAAATCAAAGCCGGTCCGGGGCTACAAGACTCACAAGTGACCAATGACGCCTACGGGGTGAAACTCTGGTGGCACTCGGTCAAAGAAACTACTACACCTTGGGAAAACCCATGGAAGGCAAAGTATGCCCCAGACATAATCGACTAGGACAGAATCTGCCTCAGAGGCACCACGGAAGGTTGAGGCTTCTGGAACCTAGCCTAGTGCAACAAAGCCTGGATTCAAACATACAGCTTTTGGGAATTAAGGAATGGCAGAACAACCAGATTCTAGGAGGACGCCTGGCAACAAAAACCCAAAATGGAGAAACCAGACAGGGAGTCACTCCAACAGGAGTTGATCACGCAAGGTAAAACCAGAGTACCATTATTGGAAACAAGAAACAAATCGCAACAAATGGAGAATCTAGAATACTCTCACCCCACAGAATAGAGCCCAAACCGCAACAACACTAAAAGAGGTGGAGGAGGAATTGGGGAAACAAAAAATTGTAGTCACGAAAGAAAATGATCAGCTAAGATGGGGACAAAAAGACGACGGGGAATTCAATCTAAAATAAGTCCAACACTATATCGCGGACTATGACCAAGAAGACCCAACGCAATAATTGGATAAGCTTTGGAACGGCCCCCAGTGGCTAAAAATAAAAATCTTCCAATGGTTAATATTCCACAACCGAACTCTAACTTGGGAAAACCTAAGGAAAAGAGGATTCATAGGTCCCTCCAAATGTCACCTCTGCAAGGAAAGGAAGAAACAATGAACCATCTCCTTGACAAATGCACCTACACAACAAAAATCTGGGACTCGGCAGCAGGTATCTTCCGACAGTCAAATAGGATCCGAGGTAACATCTCCGCAACTATCAATAGTTGGAAAGAAAACTACAGTGAAAACGAAGAGGTGAACCTCTGTTGGACCCTCATTCTGGGAATCATCATATGAACAATATGGAAAGAAAGGAACCAACACATCTTCAGGAACCAAAGTTGGTCGGAATGGAAGATCAAGGAAACAATAATCTCCATGACAAAAGAAACAGTCTAGAGCTGCAACTTCCAGACAAGAAGCGCACAACTAGTAGCCTAGGACTTCCGAATTCTAGAATCCTTCCACCTGAAAGATAGATGCAACCCAAATCAGGTAAGACGACCACCGCAACTCGAAGTAGGTGAGTGCAACTAGAAACCACCACCAGTAGGCTCCCTCAAGATGAATTTCGATGGGGCATCGAAAGGTAACCCAGGATGGACAAGAATGGGAGGAGTAATCAGGGACAGTAAAGGTAATATCATCCGACTGTACACTGGGAGCCTGGGAAACTCAACCAACAACGTCATGGAATTCAGATCCCTAGAGACCGACCTCGAGATTCTAAACCAGGAAGGGATGACAAACGTCATAGTGGAAGGAGACTCCACACTGGTTATCAACACACTAAGGAGACTCCAAAACGGTACCAGAGTGGGAAAACTTCAGAGGCACTGGCGCTTGGCACAGTCCCTGCAAAAAATTCAGGAGCACTTACAGACGGGGATCACAATGGAGTTGCACTAAGTACGGAGGTTAGCAAATGGACTGGCAGATAGAATCAGTAATGAGGGGATCGACAAACAAGGACTAGAACTGGACTCTATCTGGAGTAACATCCTAAATGTTCAGTTTCGAACAAACTGCATTCAACTAGAGGCAAAAGACTGTGATGACAGCCGAAGTGTGAATGACCAAATCAAGGATGGAGGCGCAGAAATAACTAAAGGGCACGTAGGATCCAGGCAGAATCTGATAGCCCGCCACCCAAACACAAGTTACAATGCAGATTGAGATCATACAACAAGAGGAGGTACAACACCACAGTCCTGTCAATAGAAAGAAGTATAGGGGTTGTTCGTGGGAAAGCAGAAGAGTTAATTAGCAGGCGGAAAAGGACGAAGGACAAAAGGGTTTCCAATGGCCAAGTATGGGTACACCTCACCCAAGTACAGATACGAGGAATGGTAATGATTGTTGTATAACGTGCAGGGCAAGGGATTGGTGCAAAGATGATAACAGGGCTCCCAAGAGCACACACTCCGAAACAGTGAAAAAATACCAGAAGGTACACCTTTATGAGCGGCCCATGATTGTTGGGACGAGTCCATAGCCGGGGAATTCCCATAAAAGAAGAAACACAAGGAATAGCCACAAATTGGAGAGAAGCAATTACAGAGCCCATCTTACATACTAGGAAGGGACAATAGGAACATGAGAAGAACCCAAGACAAAAACCACCACAAGCAAGCCGAGATGGTAAGAATGAAGAAAACCCATATTAAGAGAGGCCCCCATGGAAAAGAACCTACGACAAGCACCCAGAGGATTACAAGGATGGAGCAAGTGGCCAGAGAAGCCAAGGGTACCTTTCTCATGCAGATTGATCCAAAGGGAAAAGCGATGATCAATAGGTGGGAGAGGGAAATCAACACCACACGTAAGGGAAAATCCTGGACATAAATAATTCAAGAGGCAGACGGGATAAGGGACCCAGGGGCTACGCAGCCCAGAAAAACCCTCTACCAAAAAATTGTGGAGGAGGCCTGGCGAACAAAAATGTTAATAGGCAAGATGAACGCTACCCGGAAAGAGACCAACAAGGAGGCTATCAGGGACCACAAGAAGATGTTCACAGAAATTCTGAGTCGCCTCAGCAACCTAGAGGCCAATGCAAAAAGACTAGTTGAGGACTAGAGGAGCCAAAAGGAAAAAATGGAACGAATGGCATGTCAATTCCACCTTTACTTACGCTATGTCCACCACATGGAAATCACTCCAGCAAATCGGAGCGGAACACCAACTTGTATCAGAAAGATGTGCAAGGTGGATCAGAGGAAGGAGAACGAGGCAAAAAATGATGGCGACGCAAGACATCCCATCATCCTAGACTAGCGCAGGTTTAGCCCTAGGTCAAGTGGTTTTCGGTATAGGAGCTACCCCTGTTTTTTTTTTTGTTATGTTTTATGTATATATTATGGTTTAGTTTGTCAAACTGATTTCCAGAGGACTGAGTCGATTTCCCATGGTGGCCGTCCAACCCTCCCCTGCTATCTTAGACAACGCAACTCTGGGATCCCTGATCTAATTTCCTTTTTTGGTAGATCAAAAGATTCCCCTTGTCTTTTTTATATATAACTTATTTCAGTAATACATGATTTCAGACTTACTTTTAAAAAAAAATAAAAAATTGGAGAAAGCTTAATAAGAAACTTACCCTCTTAAAAAAAACGAGTACTCTCCAATGCTCGAATGCATTCGCCTATATGAATGCACAACTAAAAATAAAAATAAATGAGGCATCCATGTTAAGAGAAGTGGACAGAGTAAGGGCCAACCAGTTTTAAGGTGTCGGCGTTCAACGGGACCGTTGTGGCACTTTTACAGCCCGTCGCATATATATATATATGGGAATTAGCCACCAAATTTTCTTACATTTTTCTTTTCAATTGTACTTGGCTCTAATTTGGGACGTTGATATCCACAGTCAAGTCGTGCCTACGGTGTTCAAAATCTGTTTTCTGGTAACAAGGCAAGCGACATAACAGAACCTGAACCAGAACCAGACATGGATGATGACTACGTTGTAATAGATCCTGTTGATGCATTGAAGATAGCTTCCGATTATGAGTGGGAGGCAGATTCTAAGGATGATGAATCAGAGGAGGAATATGTTCAAGTTATGGTTCGTTCGACCCAACAACAAGATTCTCAACTTCCACCACATCTTCGCCATGTGAGGAAGCGATTGTCCTCGCATACCCTGGAGACCATAGAGAAGATGCATTTATCTCCCGAATCATATAATCTCTGTTTACAGCTCATTCATTTTTCTTCCCATAACGAGGCTACGTTGGCCTCTCCAGTTTCTTCAACAAACAGCAACACTGACGATATATTCAGAGAGTATGCAAAGTTGCACAGACGTTGGGAGAAGAGTGAGGAAGCGTGGAAGATCGATAGGGTAATGGAAGCTTACGACGGGGAAGTAATCGATCATGAGAATATACCGATAGAGCAAAACCCTAATTCCACTGCAAGCTCGGGAAACGATCATTCTTCACGTTCCCTGCTTTAATGAATTTTTGTGTGAACAGATAATAAAAAGCTCCACTGTTGATTTGGTCTGTGAGCTTCTTATTTTATGCTTAGGATATAGTCAGTGTAATATTTTAACATAACTTTGACAGGATGCATTTTCTGAAAAAAATTAACATTCTGGGTTTGGAAGATTTGTGATTATGTCGCTGATTATTGATATTCATTTTGTATAATCTTTTCATAAATTTTTTGGGTACTTTTTAACTATTTAATAGAAATAATCATCTTGTAATCGCTTTTATTTCTCAAATCACTTCTCGCCTGTTGCTTTATAGTTTTGCTATTCTCTCGTTTTTTTGGGTTAAAAAACTCTTCTTTTTGCCGGCCATTGATCTGAGTCTTTGCTATTGACCTTAGAGTTTGTTGTGGAGATTGTCTCAAACCCGGCTGTAATTTTATAGTTTTATTATTCTCTCCATCTCTTTTTGGAAAAAGATCTTAGAATTTGTTGTGGATAGCGTATCAAACTCTTAGTAAGATAGAATTTACTTCAATAATTCGACCTGCATTAGTTCTTATGATAAATTTGATTAGGTAAAAGAGTCAAATCTAATTTAAGTGAACAATTGGTTTGGTAAAAGATTAAATATATATTTTAAGTAAATAAATGGTTTTTGGGTTTATAGTATTGGTGAACAAAGTTATAAAGCATGTGTTGTATTTATTTATTTTGGAAGAAAAAATTAAAAAAGCATAGGCAATTTCTTTGTGGACATAACTTACATTAGGTGTTTTTTTTTTTTTATTGTGCTTTACATATTTTATTTCAGCATTATTTTAATTTTAATTGTTCCATGATTTATTTTTTAACATTAGAAAGGTTTTAGCCCAACTCAATTGACAAGTATTATGATATGAAGTAAGTGTTCATATAACATAATGTATTAAAATAATGGTAAGAAATCTATAAAATAATAATTAATATTAAATTAATAATAAACTAATAAAAAAATTAAAATATATAAATAAAAAATCACATATAAACAATTTGTTAATTGGTTCAATTAATTAACAATTAATTTTGAATTAGTTAAAAAGTAGGAAAGATTTGAATAGGTTAAAAAGGTAAATTTATCACCTTTTAAATGATTTAGATTAAAATAATTATATATATATATATATTAAGAAAATAAAATTTTTAATTAGAATTATTAATTTATAAAAACAATATTGTTAAATTATTATTTTTATATAAATTAATAAAATGTAATTTTTTTATATTCTTATTACTAGTAGTTAAAAAACATTGAATCTAGTAATTAAATCACTATAAATCTATTTTTATTCGAGCGCTAATTTTATGCTTAGATATTGCTTCACTGCCAGCAGGCCTATTCAGTACCTTGGTGAAGTTATCCGGTTTTTTTTTTTTTATTTAGACAAGGGCAATCATTTAAATGAATTTCCTTTCATCGTCTGTGGGACTAGATGGGGGCAGTCAAATATGAATTTCCTTTCACCATCTGTCTTATAGTTAGCTTGTGCATACGAAGCGGGGGCAATAAGTGATACTTAATATATCAGGGGTGGTTATCTGTGTAAAAATTTATAATAGAGGTTTGACAACTTATTTTGATTATTCTAGAACAATTTTTCTCAACTTTCAAAACCCCTCAGTCTGTAGAGAAAAAAAAAGGAAAAATTATTTTCAGGGGTTTTCCTTTGAGCAAGTTTAAAACCTCCGACAAACTGTTAAGAACTTAAGATAGTCAAAATCAACTCAAACATAACTAGTTTTGGTCAGAAAGAAAGAACTATGAAAACTGACCTTACTGAATTTAATCATTTGTTGATTTTCAAGGTTAATACATAATCTCTCCTACTCTGATACGAAAGTCCGAAAACGTGAAAGATAGTATCGAAGGTATAAAAGGAGATTTTCAATAATATGAAAATCAGAAAACCTAGGTTATGATTTCAAAAATAACTCTTTGGACTCTTTTCTTTTCTTTATATTTATATATATATTATAAACACTTAACTAATTTTTATTTAATTACAAAATGCAAATGAGTTTTTTAGAAATGAAAAACAAAATGGTATATACAATGATTTTTTTTTTTTTTTTTAGCTGGATTAATTATTCCATATAATGCTTTAAAAACGCCCATTAACAGGGGCATTCAAGATCTTACCATCCAAATTTTCAAGAAGAAATGAATTTTTTCCTTCAGAAGATACTACCTTAAATGGTCCATACCAAATATGATGGAATTTACCATTTTTTCCTGAATCTTCTTTTCGAGCATCCCACCTCAAAACCAGATCTCCTGGGAGAAAGTTCCTGTCCTTGGCTTTACAATCAAATAATATCTTCATATCATCCTGGTACTTCTGCATTTTTTCATCTACTACAT
>JASDQU010010521.1:26067-41414 GCA_032191745.1 Picea mariana | reverse complement strand
ATCTGTGTAAAAATTTATAATAGAGGTTTGACAACTTATTTTGATTATTCTAGAACAATTTTTCTCAACTTTCAAAACCCCTCAGTCTGTAGAGAAAAAAAAAGGAAAAATTATTTTCAGGGGTTTTCCTTTGAGCAAGTTTAAAACCTCCGACAAACTGTTAAGAACTTAAGATAGTCAAAATCAACTCAAACATAACTAGTTTTGGTCAGAAAGAAAGAACTATGAAAACTGACCTTACTGAATTTAATCATTTGTTGATTTTCAAGGTTAATACATAATCTCTCCTACTCTGATACGAAAGTCCGAAAACGTGAAAGATAGTATCGAAGGTATAAAAGGAGATTTTCAATAATATGAAAATCAGAAAACCTAGGTTATGATTTCAAAAATAACTCTTTGGACTCTTTTCTTTTCTTTATATTTATATATATATTATAAACACTTAACTAATTTTTATTTAATTACAAAATGCAAATGAGTTTTTTAGAAATGAAAAACAAAATGGTATATACAATGATTTTTTTTTTTTTTTTTAGCTGGATTAATTATTCCATATAATGCTTTAAAAACGCCCATTAACAGGGGCATTCAAGATCTTACCATCCAAATTTTCAAGAAGAAATGAATTTTTTCCTTCAGAAGATACTACCTTAAATGGTCCATACCAAATATGATGGAATTTACCATTTTTTCCTGAATCTTCTTTTCGAGCATCCCACCTCAAAACCAGATCTCCTGGGAGAAAGTTCCTGTCCTTGGCTTTACAATCAAATAATATCTTCATATCATCCTGGTACTTCTGCATTTTTTCATCTACTACATSCCTGTGCTGCTGAACTTCAATGAGTTGGTTTATCCTTCTTGTGAGAGGGTTTGGCTCTTCCTTCTCATCCTGCCATAGTTTCATCACAGGAAGTGCTAGATTTATGGGAAACACTACATCTRTTCCATAAACCATTTTAAAGGGAGAAGTACTGATAKAATTTTTTGTTCCTATCCGATTTGCCCATAGAGCATATTTTAAATGTAAATGCCAAGATTTTTTATTTTCATTTAAGACTTTCTTGATTATACTAATCAAGCTCTTGTTAGAAGATTCTACCAGACTCTTTCCCTACGGATAGTATGCTATAGAATGTCCCAACACAATATTATATTTATGGTAAAAACTAACCATTGCCATAGACTTGAAAGCCTGCACATTATCTGTGACTATATTTCTAGGACAACCGAACCTATACAAGATATTTTATTCTAAAAAGTCTATAACTACTGAATCAGTGGCCTTCCTTGTTGGGATATCTTCCATCGATTTGGTGAAATAGTCAGTAGCGGTCAGAATCCATCTATGTTGGGCACTTGAATGAGGATTTATCTCACCTATGAAGTCAAGTCCCCATTGCTGAAAAGGAGATTCTGTCTTGACTGGGACTAATGGCATCATTGGTAGCTTATGTTTTCTTGTAAAAAATTGGCAAGGGATGCAAGCTCGTACCTTAGCATTTACATCTAGGAAAATTTTAGGCCAGTAATAACCAGCCCTCAGGGTTTTATATGCGGTAGCTCTCCAAGCATGGAACCCTCCACAGAATCCTTCATGAAATTGACTTATAACTTCCTCTGTTTCTGATTCGATCAGACAGACTAAGAGGAAACCAAGCGGATCTTTCCAGTATAATCGTTTCTCGGAAATACAGTATTTAATTGCATGCAGCTTCAGTGTTCTAGCTTTGGAAGGTGAAAAATCATCTGGACATTTCAAAGTTAATAAGTATGATACTATGTCCTTGTACCAATTTGACGACACAAATCTCTTCTTGATCTTGTTTTCGACTATTTGGTCATCAAGTTCACTCACATCTATCCATCCTTCTTCCCCCTGAGCACTGTTTATCCCAAGGGACCTCAAATTGGATTCAGCTAAAAGTTTAGCTAAACCCTGTCCTTTTACCAATTTGGTTGGTTTAACCTCCAGGTCAAACTCTTGAATTTTTACAAGCCATCTTCCTCTTTTACCATCACTGTCTGCTTGAACCAAGATATCTTTTACAGCACTAGTGGGTACATATGCAATCACTTTAGAATGTAACACATACATTCTGAAAGATTTTAATTCTTTTACCATAGCATAAGCTTTCTTTTCCATTATATTGTATTTAAGTTCAGCATCTCAGAGACTTTTTCTAAAGAAGGCTATGGGTTGCTCGAAACCTTCTTCATTCTTCTGAAGGAGTACAACAACAAGCATGTGTTCAGAGGCAAATGAAAAAATGAGAAAATCTTTAAGATAATCAGGGCTCGCTAGTACTGGTGCCTCACTTATAACTTTCTTAATGTGGGCAAAGGATGCCTTAGCTTCTGCTGTCCACTTTACTTCACTATTTTTTCTGAGCATATCTGTAATCAATTTAACAATCTCAGCGAAGTTAGGAATAAATCTTCTCAAGAAATTTATTTTCCCTAAAAATGATTGATTTTATTTAACATTCCTAGGAATAGCTATTGTATCTATAGCCTCTACTCTTTTAGGATCAATCTTGATTCCATCTCGGGATACTATATGACCCAACAACTTGCCTTCTTGCATAGCGAAATGAGACTTTTTAGGATTTAAGGATAGACCAAACCTGCGGCATTTTTCAAATGTTTGTTTGAGATGAATCATATGGTCTTCATCTGATTTTGAAAAAACAGTAAGAACATCCAAATAGATGAATACAAACTTGTCCCGTTCGCCGATGAAAGCAATATCCATTGCGTGTTGAAAAGTAGCTCCTGCATTCATTAGTCCAAATGGCATTTTATCATACATAAATGTGCCCCAAGGAGTGGTAAATGTGGTTTTTTCCTTGTCAAGCTCACTGACAACAATTTGATTATAACCTGAAAATCCCTCAATCATGGACATTCTATTAGCCCCTACTACTTTTTCAAGAACGTGGTCCATTTTAGGTAGAGGATAATTATCTTTAAGAGAAGATTTCCCCATTTTACTTTCTAACTGGGACCAGATTAGCTACCCAATTAGAATATCTTAGGGGAACAATAATCTTAGCGTCTAGAAGTTTTTTAACTTCTCGTTCAATAACAGGTAATAAAATAGGGTTAAATTGTTGGAGTTTTTGTTTAAAAGGTTTGAGACATGGTTTGAGAGGTATTTTATGTTCTATCACAGAAGTGTCATATGTTTTCAAATCTTCGTATGACCATGCGAACACATCTTTAGATTTTCTTAACAACTCCGTGTATTTGTTTTTGTTTTCTATTGATAAATATTTAGATAATTTAACCATTCTGGGGTTATCTTCGGTTCCTATATTACAATCTTCAACCTCCTTTGGTTGAGGTTGAAGAGTAGTTTTAGAAGGGATGCCATCTTTATTAAAAAGTCTTTCCAGAGGGATTAGACCTTTGGGGATTTGGTTGTTTTTGAGAACAAGCATTCGGTGGTTTGCAATTTTATCATGAAACTCTTTAGAATCCTCCCCTTCTTGCATGATCCAAATAGGATCATTTTGATTCTCCTGATTGGTATGCGTTTCTGCAAATTCATCTAATGATTCAAGAAACTTTCGAAGTTGTTCATCGTCTTCAAAAACCTGCCAATGTTGTATATTATTTGGTATTGAAGGGTGATGTCTCATTTGTATATGATATTTTAAATTAAAAGAAGTCGGGGGTGTAAAAATTGATGCAGCTTTGGCCAAAGCATCAGCCTGTTGATTTTCGGATCTTGGGATGAAATGAAAATTCCCAGAAGTGAAGAAGTTCTCCATTAAATCCCAAACACAATTCCTATAAGACCGTAATCTAGGATGCTTAGCTTGATATTTCTGATTCACTTGTTTTATGATTAATTCAACATCACCAAAGACTTCAAGATTCTTAATTTTTATCCTTCTAGCAGCTTCTAATCCGAGCACTAGAGCTTCATATTCACATACATTATTTGTACAATCTATATACCACTGGAGCCTATATGAAAAATGAATAAAAAATTGATCATCAGGAGAAATAAGAAGTGCTCTAGCCCCAGCTCCAAGATAGGAGGAATCACCATCAAAATACATTTTCCATACACCAGTATTATATACATTTTCTCTATTTCTTTTTTTTTTCAATTTTTTCTTCTGTACATTTATCATCTACATCTACTTTAAAATCATCATCTAGAGATAATATACAATTTCCTAAATCTTGGTCGGAAATATAAACTGGATGATTGTTAAGATTATTTGGGTCACTTACAGTAAATGCCAACCTAGTCTCCCTGTAAAGACGAGTGAATTGTCCTTCGAAAACGAGGATTGTAGCATATGTCATATCTAACTAGAGGGATCCTCCAAGATTAGCACCTCATGATCTAGATAATAGCATTCCATATTTTGGGGGAATATCAGTGACTACTACATCCATAAGGATACTTTTAGCAGGTATTTGAGCCAAACCTACCACTAAGTATTTAATCATACCTATGTATTTTACTTTCCTTGAATCGAAAGAATATAGATCACCATAGGGTCTTGTGATTTCGAGACCAAGTTTTTCCATTATTGCCTTTGGCATAACATTATGGGAAGCTCCAGAATCCAACATACAGTTATGTAAAAGATGGTCGAAAAGGGTTAGTGTAATATAAAAAGGAGCCACTGTATCTCTTGCATCTTCGACGTGTGGACCGAAAACTAGGATAGGCTTGTCATCTTCTAAGTTAATAGCATCGGCCTGACTTTCATCTTCAGAAAAATTAATAATTTTGGCGATTTGTTTTCTATATACTGGATTTTTAGCTAATTCAACAAGGGGGATAGGAATTTTGATTTTACTTATTTCATTTTCCAAATTAAAGTTTCCTAGAGCCTTGTCATTTTCAATGTTCGGGGCTTCCATACCTTTCTTCTCGGTTTTACGTTGAGATGTAACCTTGTTTTCTTTTATCAGAGCTTGTGTATTTACAGGGGGTGTTCCTACTGGTTCTAACTCTACAGGTTGGGTATCGGCTGTGTTTCTTTTTGCAGACTGTTTATCTGCAACTTTTGGATTTACCTCATCGGTTTCATTTCTTAACAAACCCTTTTTTGTTGTAACATTTGGGAGATTTTTATTTCTTGGTCTCAGATTATATTTTCCATGTAACTCAACAATAATATCATCTGCAATATTTTGATATGTGAAATCATCAGTGACATTATTGTTAACCTTTTCTTTTGATGTACTTTCTTTAATCAAAGACACTTCATAATCCTGTCTAGATAAATAAGGGGATTTATTATTATGACCAAGATTACTAATATCTTCATCTAATTCTTCAAACTCTCCTAAATATTCTTCTCCAATATAATTTTCACTTTTAAAGGGGGTTTGAATTTTTTGATCTTCATTTTTCATCATTTTATGTGGTCCCTGAGGTTCATGATTTTTTCGAAAATCTTTTCTGGGAAAATTATCTCTTTTAGATTTTTCTAGTTCCATTTTCGAGATCTTGTTTGAAATTTCTCGAATGACCCTAGCTATTTCTTCTATTCTATCTCTAGAGGATTCTCCTGAGCCTGAAGGCCCACCTTGTTCTTTAAATTTTTTATTTTCTTTATTTCCAGTTTCAGTCTTTGCTTTAATTTTTCCTGATGCCATCATATTGGATTCGATCTCAAGCGCATCATCTTGCATTTTAGAAAGGTCTATTGATCTCCTTTCTCTCAACAATAAAGAAAAGTCGAGATCAAAACCGCCAGCAAAAGTCACTTTTGCTGCAGGTTGTGAAGGTTTAACTTCAACTGAAATTTTATTGTACAATTTATTGAACCTCTGTGTGAATTCTAGAACTGACTCAGAGTTTTTTTTTCTGAGGGCTCCAAATTCGGTTAAATAGTAGAGGTGATCCTTCCTCTCACCCCATTGTCTGATAAATGCACTCTCAAGCTCTTCATAGGATCTTAATGATCCAGCTGGTAAGGATCAGAACCAAGTCCTCACCTGTCCCTCAAATGTTTGAACAAGTAATCTAGAATAAACATCTTCATGTTCTATTCTGAGTATATCAGCAAATTGATCGAAA
Organism: Picea mariana; assembly: GCA_032191745.1. Classification (NCBI taxonomy): domain Eukaryota; kingdom Viridiplantae; phylum Streptophyta; class Pinopsida; order Pinales; family Pinaceae; genus Picea; species Picea mariana. The sequence continues at coordinate 35,356 of JASDQU010010521.1, read as the reverse complement.
AAGTTTATATGTTCTTGTGCAGTCAAATCACCCTCCCCTGTAAATTTCGGAAGGCTTTTCATATAGTTCTTAGGGAGATCATGAAGAGGAACAGGAAGAACGAGGGGAGCGTATCTAGCAGCCACTTTAGCAAAAATATCGAGAAGCGGTACTTGACCACCTCCAGGAGCGCCACCTCCAGCTCTAGCACCTCCTTATGCCGCCATGGTTAGATTTGGGACTGAAGTTTGGACAGCGTGGGGAGAAGATTCTCGGAAATCTGGAGACAAAACTTTAGGGAATGAGAAAGTATCAAAAGAGGGGGGAAGTGAAAGTGATCTTTCAAAAGTTTCCGATGAGTTTGATTGTGTAAAGTTAGGCTGGTCTGTACAATAAGTAGATAAAAGGATTTGTTTAATTGATTTTCGTGATTTAAAAAAAAAAATCTGGATCAAAGACTAGCGAGGTCTGTTTACTATCCGAGTTTTTTCTGGTGTTCTTACGGCTACTAGCCAGTTTATTTATTGTGGAGTCGCCAAGTGAAAAAAAAATTAGCCTTAGAAAGTTTTCTTCTCTTGTTCACTATCAACAACAAAAAATGTCAATGTCGTTCTTCCCAGGGAAAAGATTCATTTCTTTGTTCCCCGACAATGGCGCCAAAAAGATGTTGTTCCTGATTTTATGTTTTAAGGCTATAAAACATACCGTCAAGGCATCCGTAAATGATTTAAAGAAAAGAATTGGAATTAAGGAATTAAAGAAAGATCAGAGCAGATTCAGTTTCTCAACTGTCTCTGTCTTGCTTCCTGTTGCTCTTGGATGCTAATGTCTCGCTCAATAGAAACCCATGATCATTCTAACTCAACCCTATTAGTCGTTGTTTGTAAAATAATATTAAATAAACTTAGGGCAATGCTGGTTTGATCCTGAAGGCCCGATTCTACGTTAGGTTGTCTGCTACTAGGGACATTTATGGATAATAAAGTTTAAATGGTTTGTAAATGGATTTTTAATCAATTGGTTACTTCATATTTCCAGAGATTAGATCAAGGAAAACAATTTTAAAATTTAAAACAGTAATGTAAAACACATTCAAGGTCGTTTCCTGGTTTTGTAACAATTTTAAAATTGTAAACAACAAAACAAACTATAGAGAAATATAAGGCTTTTATCAAGAAAGAATCTTATATTTCAATTGACGATGATGAAATAAAAACAAGGTTTCTAACAGAGTTAAGTATTAAGGAACAAAAGGTTTTTCAGGTCTTAAAATTACTAAAGCAATTTCAGAGGAAAGACTGTAAAACATTTTAACATCCAAACCAATCTGAAATAATAAACAATGATGTATATAACTTCAAATCGATTACTTGTTAGAAAAACATTTAAAAGAAAAATTTAACAAAGTATGATAAATAGGGGAAGACACATAGTTACAAAGTTGCAGGATCCAGAATCTCGTTTGCAATTTATATTCCGATGAATTTCAAAACTAATATTACAAAAATGTCTCTCTCCAAAATTTCTGAAGCCCTTTCTCAGCCTTTTGAAATTATATTTATACATTTTCATCAAAGTTTCACGTTGGTAACTAACCAAATCCCTAATATTATGGTTACATAAAATAATGTCAACCGTTTACAATTTCTTTTAAAATTCTAATAACAAAAACATTTAAAAAAGTTTTAAGTTTGCATTGACGAACTTCCTTTCTTTGTTTCAACGCACTAAACACATTTTCCCAAAAAATTTACTAAGATCTTGGGAGCCTCAGGTATCCCATTTTCTTCAAATGAGAAAAATCTCCTCTATAATTCGGGCAACCGACTTTCTATCATACTTTCTGTGAATTTAACTGTTTTCAACTTTAAAATCGAAGTCACTATCCACTTTTTTGATCTCTGTGATGTTGACCAATTTGATGTTCGAAATCTCTCCTTTCTTTTCCTCAAGCTCTTCTCTAAACCTCAGCTGATGCTTGTCTATATTGACTTCGCCTAAAAATCCATAACAACCAACTGTTCCGATATTCAATGAATCTCTTTCAAAGAGATCAAAGATTCCTTGACAATCGTCATTAACTTCTTTTGTGATTCTTTTATATTCATCCAATTTTGATTCCCAGACTTTTATCATTATATCCTCTTTTACCTGTTTAGAAATAGATAATTTCTGAGTTTTTCCAATTTCTTCTTTTAAGGAGGAAGCCATTGCTTTCTGAAAAGTAGTCCTCATTGCTTTCGCCTCTCTTTCTTTTTGGAACACATTTTCCATGGACTTATTTGATTCCTGAAAATAATTCTGGATTATTTCCAGATTCCAGAATACTTTATGTTGTTCCTCCTCTATTCTTTCATATATCTCTGATTCCTGCATCATGAAATGTTCAAGTTCAACTACCTGGTTAGTAATAAAATTAATCTTATCATGCAACTGTTTATTTTCTTCTCCTAGCTTTTGAACTTGTTCCTGTGTGACCTGTATTAAATGTTTTTCCTCATCCAAATCTTTATTTAATTTTTGGATTTCTTGCATATCTTTGAGTCTATCTTGTTCTAGATCCTTCTGTATTCCCCAACCAATATTTCTTTCATTTTCCTTCAGTCTGTCTTGCAACTAGATTATTTCTTGATCCTTCTGTTCAAGCATAGTTGTTAGGTTTCCCACAAAATATGTATTAGTTGATGCTATAGCACCCATTGTTCCTTCTAATTCTGTAGCAAACTCTCCATCCTTGAGTTTCTTTCCATCTATAATAACTCTATTCTTCTTAATTGATCCTTCTCCTCTAGGATGAATTTCCTGTTTTAAGATAGCTCTTCGCTTTTTGCTGAGAAAGTAATCCGATGGGGGGATTTCATCTCTTGAAATCGTCTCTAGGTCATTGACATATAGAACTCCTTCATGAGGGGTTCTGAAAGTAGACTGTAATGGGGTTAAAGAGGTAATAGGACTACCAAGCTCTTTTCAAGCAGTTCCTCCTATCTTTTCTGGAACATCATCAAGAATTATTGGACTTGTTTCCAGTCCTTTTCCTTTCTCTGTCCCTGTTTCTTTTATCTGAGAACCTTCTGTTTTTTGAGGAGGTATTTAAGCATCCTTCAACTTATCTTTATCATTGGATTTGCCCTGAGTATTAGTTTCAAACCCTGGAGGGGTTTCTTTCTATTTTGGCAATGAGGTTGAAATTTCACCCTGTAAAATCTTCGGCAGAGAACTTCGCCTATGGATTTGAAAAGATGCAAACCCAGCCTGTGAGTCAGGTGGCAAGGCCTGTACTCTATTCTGCACTTCCTCACAAGACTTAACATCTTTGAAAATATCATCATAAACAGAAACTTCATGTTCATATGCTTTTAAATTACAATGTATGTAATGTCGACTAATTATTTGGTAAGGGTCATGTTTTCTGTACTCGATATTTACTAACTTCACTTCCTCCAATGACTTGGCCTCCACCTTAGAATGGCCTAAGTTTGATAAAGTAAATTTCTCGATATGAACAGGGAAAGATGGCCATGCTTTTTTCTGAAGTGCTTTTAATTCTAACCCAATACCACCCTTGGCTAACTGATGAGCTACTTCTCTGCATACTAATCTGTCTGGTAATAATTTTGGGAGTGCGTGAGGTGGAATGGAACAGACATAAACCCTAATATAGGAAAAAATTTCCTCAATAAACCATTCGGCAACCGATTTGAGGCTTTCTATGACTGAATTAGAAATGCGAGGGGGTTCGCATCCAAAAAATATTTTGTGCAGAGGAATAATGACAAAATGAAAAACATCATAAAAAACGTCTTTAGCATTTTCTTCCCAGAGAGCTGAGTGGTATTTATGAACAGGCTCTGGGAAGGAAACATTCCAACTCCAATTCATTAATGTAAAAGGAGTCATAAAACAAATGGCATCCATAATATATGCAGATATATAAAAATACACTGGCTGTCCCTTTGACTTGGCTGCTTTATAATTTACAACCTCTTGCGTTAGGTTATCTGAATTTTTTTTATGCTAGTTAAAACTACGTCCTTCTGAAACTTCCTCTAAGAAGGGTAACCATTCTACATGAAAGTGACAGGGATCTTTTCTCCTGAAAAGTCTGCATAACATCATGGTTATGTAAACCATATATTCGTTTAAGGAGTCCGAAGCATAAATCCCATGAGTATCGGCCCTAAACTTTGCTTCGGACCTCGCCCATCTTCTAATCATGTCGGAATATGTCTGGCCTGCCTCAACACATTCCTTTCTTTGAAACTCAGCTAAAAATTCAGCATTAAAGGTGTGTTTATAATTCGACGAGAGTTTATACATTACTTGAAGGTGCTCAGGCATGAACGAGCCGATGACAACTCCTTGCTCATTCAGAATTCTTCTTGTTGGGATATCTACCCTATCCAGAGCCCAGCTGATCATATTGGTATATGTCACTAGCCTCGGACGTGCAACAACCTTATGAAGCTCAGACTCAACAATGTCTCGAAGATGATTTTCCGAATCAGGGTCTGCATATTTAAGCTCATCCTCCAGCAATTCAAAAATTCTAGTCCATGATTTGACGGAGTGTATGGCGTGTGGAGTAGTATCAGAGATAATATCACCTTCCTGTTGGTCTTCGTTTTTCTTTGGTTCTTTTTTGGGTGCCATAGCTCTGCGTTTAACTTGAAAACTTGTCACAGAGAGTGGATGAAAAAACTTAGCTTTGAAATGAAAATACAGACGTTCGATCGTTTAATTTGAATATATCTTAAACATAATGAGAATTGTACATCTGTCACGAAATAAAAGCTCGTAATGCATAAAAGATTTTAGGAGATTTGCATTCAATGCCCGTACTTAGGATTTCTCGTCATTTTCAAATAAAAGAGAAACATACTTAATCGGACCACGATGCATTAATGAACACTCAAAGAAAGATTAACTTTAAAATTGTTTAGAAAGTGGATTTATTAGTGTTAATTTTGAGTTAAATTTGAAAACATGATTTTCGGGGTTTCGACAGTCTTGATGTCAAAAAAATATGTCATCGAAGAAACCTGATCACTGAAATCGTGATGTATTAATTAAAATTTAAACCTTTTTAGTATGTTCATTAATCGATATTAGACCTTCTCGGGATTTCGTTAATTAGAATTCCGGAAATTGGGATTTCGGGAAACATGATGACAAGATATATGATCTTATTGAACTGTGAATCCTGATATCGCGACATGATTAACTTAATTTTTAAACCCTCTTAAATGAGAATTAATTAATTTGTGTTTTAATTAAGTCTTAAAGTATCGGGAGATCAGGGATCAGGGTTTCGCAATTTGATTTGCATCAAAAATTTGTTTATGGAAAACCCTGAATCCCAATTTCTTTAACATTTGAATGAAAAAATCGCGAATTTAAAATTATACTCCTTTTAAAAAAAAATTCAAAGAGTGTTGGAAAATTTATATTTTTTTTAAACTTTTATCCGTTCTTTATTCAAAAATAATAAATAAAAAGGTATCGCGAATTTAGAATTGACGAAATTCTTGTTTTAGGAAAGCTGAAAACTTAAAGACTAAAAAAATAAAAATCTAGGCCTTACGGATAAAAGATTTGAAGATCTGTTTCAACACCCCTCTCCTTCAGACAAGTGTTGTCCACAATGCTTGAGTATTTCTGGATGCTTCTTTGTAAAATACTCATCTTACCAAGTGGAATCTTCAGCAGGTAATTTCCTCCACTTAATGAGATACTCTGAAATGGATCTATTCCTCACCTGGTGAATTATTGTGTCAGTGATAGCATCAGGCTCCAATATGTTTTTTCCTTTCTCGTCAAGTTCTGGAATTATAGTTTGAAATGAGATCTTGTCACCTATAACATTTTTTAATCATGAAATATGGAAAACGGGGTGTACTCGTGAAGACGCAAGAAACTCCAATTTGTATGTCATAGTACCAATATTTTGCAACACCTTATAAGTGAAGATTTTTTTAGGTACTAACAGGATTTCATATAGGTATGTCTTTGACCTCAATATGGATCTAAGTTTCAACTGTCAAACAATGTTTTGTTGTTGTTTTATAACAACAAACTGTTCAAGAACTTTGGTGTTGTTTTGTTACGGTTATATATCCTTTTAAGGTGCTCTAGCATGTAGTTTTAGTGACAAACATGTTATAACATGCATACCATAAATATGTAACACAACTCTTAGATATTTACAACTGAAATAATGTTGTTCTAAACTCTATCATACATGAAATGGACACAATGTTTTTTGGTCAACATGACCCTGGACAAAACCCCCCGGGAAAAACCTATTTGCAATATAAGTCTATATATGTAATGTAAATAATGTGGAATACAACAAGTACATGAAACAAATGAACCTGATACAATGGCAACTTCTCTCAAGCTTCTATACAAGTCCAGGAAGAAGTATGCACCCAAGCATGGTGCACCCTCCTCAAATGTTTCTAAATTCCATTGAAGTGAAGAGCCCCTGCTCCCTGAAGCTCTGGTAAAGAAATCCTTGCTTAAAAATATGAATATGTGTGCTACCTCTCCAACAAAATTGTCCTCAAAGCAATATGACAACTGCAAGACCTCACTTCTATAAGTGCACCCTCCTCCTATAATGCACCCTCCTCCAAGCAAGAACAACCACCACAATATAAATAGGGTATAAGCCTCGATGAGTCCTCCATGAAAGGAGGCACCCAAGCTCTCCTCAACCATAGCCTCCATCCTCATATTGATTCTCTCTCTCAAACTCTCCAAGTGAACATAAGAGTGAATTGGCCTCTCTTGGCCCTATGCGCCCCTCGTGAACTTCCATAAGAAAACCTAAAATATCGATGGATGAGATCATCCCATCCAATATATAATCAAAGGTTGAGATCATCCCACAATAATCTCACTCACAAACCCACTTTGGTTTAAGTTCCCTAAGTTCACTTTATGTCTCCCAGTTCACCCACAAAGTGAATTAATAATCATTTTAGGCTAAAATGACCAAATTTCACTTTTGACTTAAATATCTTAAGTCAAAGTGAAATTAGACATAAAGTACAAGGTACATAGTACCAAATTATTTCCCACTTATGGTTAGAGACTCCAAACCACAACGGGGCCACTTCCCAAGGTACAAAAATCTCAACAATAAGGGTTGTTATCCCCGATATCTAGGGATAACTAGGAGATCATGTCTCGAGGCCCACATGGTCCTAGACATGGAGTACCAAGAGCAGGAGTGACTTGAGCATGGCCCTGGAGGGCCCATCTTTCTTCTTCTCAGCCAGACTTGTCCTGTCAGCAGTAGCAGCTTCCATCACCACCGGCCTGGGCTTGTATCGGAAAGGACTCTTGCTTCATGAGGTAATTGGTCTGAGGTATCATGGTATGTGTCATATTTGATCGTTATAACCTTCTTATATATGCATTAGGTTCCTTTCATTCCTGATGACTGCTTGGATATTACACTAATCCACTTGACCATTGTTGGGGTGATTGATGGGGCAACTTAACAAGTTGGTATTCATGGGTTTTGGTTAGCCACCAAGGGGGATTTACAGAGCCATCGTCCGCTCCCACCATCTTATCACTTTTACATCTTATACCCCACTCATCCATCCCATTCCCCTAGTCTGGCCACTAGGATGACCTTTTAGGTTTACATCTTGTCTTGTGAGAAGAAGGGGCTAAAGGCCTAGGGGGTAAAAGCAACTGGTAAAAGATAAAAGTCATAGGAAATAAAACCTAGAGATGCTTCGCCTAGGGGATCCCCGAGAAGGAAATAAAAGGCCTCTCGATAAGAAACTAAGGGACCCTAAAAAATGATAAAATATAAAATAAATGCAAGACCTAACCAAGAGGATGGGAGGTCTCATCACGAGCCGGCCCATTATGTTCATAGGTATTTAGCAGTATGAAANGATAGGTATTTAGCAGTATGACATTGCCACTATCTCGTCACCAAGCCAGGGCAGTGACCTTTGGTTGCATGGCCAAAGGAAAGGGGGTCTCATCATGAGCTAGCCTTCTCATTTCTGTGAAGATACTAGTGGGTAACGCTGTCACCTCTGGCCACCAAGCCAAGGCAGTGTCCTCTGGTCAGACCTTGTAGTAAAAAAAGAAAGAAAAACCAATAAAATAAAGATAAGGCAATAAAAGGGCTTGGAAAAAATGCATCCATGATGGGTACAACTCGCCTCCTACAAAGGCACCCACAGACAACACCAGCCCTTGGTCTTACTATGACTGGACATCCCTAAAACCATATCACTTCATTAAACATGGCTTGAATAATCTTTTGAGGAAACTTTCCATCTCTTGTGGGTATTAGCCCAATAGGTTGTTCTGTCGGTTTCCTTAGCTTTGTATAGTAGATCTGTGTAATGTCTTTGAGCTCTTAGATGATATGCTAGGGTTTTCATGCATATGTTTGATAACTTTAATGATGAAATATGATTTACATTGCTATGATATCTAGGACTGATGAGCCCATGGAGGGCGTATTTTTTGATGTGCAGGACCATACCCGGTGGACAGGTACCAAATGATCGATGCACATGGGGAGATGATTAGCTCATACCTCCATGGGGCTGAAGATCCCATCAGATGGTTGCTAGGATGGCAGAGGTAGGACAAAGTTATTGCGAGCCTTTGCATGATGAAGAAGGACACCCTCATCAGGACATTTTGTCAGAGATTTGACCTATGGGGATTAGCCCTTGTAGATGGAGGATGGATTTGATGGATAGGACGCCACCCAGGGCAGGTTGGACGATTTTTGGAGCATGTGGCAGTGTGCTGGGCTTGTTTGGCATGTGTAGCAGGTTTCACGAACCGCAGAGGGGCCAATGTTCTTCTTGCTGGATGATGATTATGCCCTGAAGGGGCCAACGTCTCCCTCATAAGGGCCCGACGTCTCCATTTTTAGCTCATTTTTGGCATTTTTAGCATTTAATGTGACAAATAATCAAGTATTGTTAAGTCAGCCTTGTCGGCTATTTTTAATGACCTATTTTGTTAATTAAAGGTCATAAGGATGATATATATTGAGGACGTTGAGCCTCATTTTAAAAGAAATAAGACAACTTGATCTCTTGTGAGAGTGACCTTTTTTTAGCTCTTGTCTTGGTTATTTTTATTTTGGAGTGAGGCGCTACACTTGGAGGATTATCTTTGGCATATGCATGGTGCTTTTTATCATTGGAAGGTGTTACAACTAGGGTTTGATTTGGCTCTTCATTGATTTGTAAGTATATTTTGCATGCAAAACTTCTTGATTGAATGGTTGTAGGTAGAATTGCTTACTTTTATGGTT
>JASDQU010010520.1:65368-76939 GCA_032191745.1 Picea mariana | reverse complement strand
TTTTCCCTTCTACATCTCAAATTTTATCTCTTTCTAAAACCCAAATAGAAGTTGTGACAAATATGGTTGTAAACAGAATGGATGCAATTGTTGCAGCAAGATATGCATCATTGATTCTACCACAAATATTGTATGATTTCCCATCAAATGATTATATGAATGTTTTGCCAAGATATAATGGAGAGGGATAGGTCACTGTTGAAGAGCACTTGAATTCTTTCTGTAGTATTGCAAATAACTTTAATGTGGAGCATGCATATATTTGGCTGAGACTTTTTGCACAGAGTTTAAATGGAGAAGCAAGGAAATGGTTCATAAGTCTCCCTCTTAATTCTATTGTTGATATTGATGCACTAGATGATACCTTTTTGAGACACTGGGGAGATAAGAAGGATTATTTGTATTATATCATTGAATTTGGTGCTTTGGAAAGGAAACAAGGAGAATCTATATCATACTTCACTAAAATATTCAACAAAATGTATAGTAAGATTCCAAAGGAAATTAAACCCACAGAAACATCTGCCAAAATTGCTTTTGCCAATGCTTTTGATGCTGAGTTTTCTCTTTTGTTGAGAGAAAGAAGGTCTGTCACTTTGAATTTAATGCAGGAATCATCCATTGAATTGGAATCCAATATATTGGTAGCAGTGAGGTTCAAATCAAAGAATGATAGAGACAAGAAAAAATAGAATGAAGAACTTCCTTCTTCCTCTAATACAGCATCTGATTCAAAGATTGATGAAATGGCGAAAATGTTGAAAGATTTAACATCTAAAATGGATAGAATTAAGATGGAAACAAAGCAACCTGGCAGAAATACACAGGAGGGTGGATATAGAAATTCCAATCAGTTTAGAAGGCCTAACAATGTTCCTCAAATTATGCAAAGGGAAAGAAGAAATCAAGAGGATCAAAGGGTTTTGCCTCCTTTTCAAAATAATGCAGTGGAAGAAGTTGAATAAATTGATGATGTTGAGGAGGATTCAACGGTTCATTTACATGATACAGAATTACCTCCCACTCATGTGACACAACATGAATATGAATATTATCTTATATTAAATCATTTTGAGGGAGAAGATGTTGAAGAAATTTCTCAAAGTTAACCTAAAAGGAAAAAGTATGATTTTATATCCAGAGMAAGTGGATCAAATGTAGATACATATGTTCAAACAAAAAAGACAAATGCTCYAGTAAAGCCAGGATCCACTAAAGAAATAGGGGCTAAAATTGATCAGCATCAAAAAACAACCTGTCAAGGTTAGTACCACAGAGGCAAAGGAATCTCATAAACATGTTCCTTCTTTTAGTCTGGAGAATGAAATCAATAAGATCAAAATCCTTATACCTCTGGTATAATGAAAATTGATCCTTTTAGAAAATTGGTTTTGAGATCCTTACAATCTCYTGCTTTCGTTACTTTTTCCGATACCATAAATCTTGAAGATGAAAATCTTGCCATAACTATTGGTCCACATATTGAAGACAGATCTGATGCTTCTCCTCCTTTCTACATATACCTGAATGTTCATCAAAAAATATTGCATAATTGTCTTATGGATTCAGGAGCATCACACAATGTCATGCCAAAGGTAGTAATGGATGAGCTAGGGTTGGATATCACTAAACCTTATTTAGACTTGTATTCTTTTGACTCAAGAAAGGTTAAATGTTTAGGATTCATTAAAGATATGGTTTTCACCTTATCCCAGTTACCTATGAAAAGTGTGGTTATGGATGTGATAGTAGTTGATATACCTCCTAAGTTTGGGATGTTATTATTTAGTTCATGGGCTAAGAAAGTAGGGGGGACACTACAAATGGATCTCATTTATGCCACCATACCTGTATTTGGTGGAGAACATCAAAGATTGTACAGGGAAGTTAGACTAGCTTACCTTGTTAGTGATCATAAAAACCCCAGTAATCATCCTATATATGTGGTTGAAGATGAACTTGGTTCTTCAATTTTTCACATCAATGATAAGACAATTGAAGCATCAATGAGAAAAGTTACACTTACAGAAGAGAAAAATACAGAGAATTCAGTGTGGAAAATGTTCTTTGATGGTTATTGTTCCAAAGAAGGCTCTTGGGATGGATTTTTCTCATCGCTCCTTCCAAATAAGTCATTCCTATGTCATACAAGTTGGAATTTGATACGACAAACAATATTAGTGAATATGAGGCTCTTTTACTGGGATTGAAAGCTACTAAGGATATGGGCATTAATAAAATTTTAGTTTTTGGAGATTCAGAGTTAATCATTCATCAACTCAAGAATATCTGTCAGGCCAAACAAAGATTAAAGAAATACAAAAATGAGGTATGGGATTTTGTTTAGAATTTCTTTATGGCTTTCAATATCACTTTTATACAGAGAAATTTGAATCAACAGGCAGATTCTCTAGCTTTGGCAGCTAGTAATTTCAAAACTCCATTTCTTAAAAAATTAATATTTGAAGTTGAGGTAAGACACAGACCTTCTATACCAAACAATATCAAAAATTGGTAGGTTTTTAAAGATGATCGAGAGATTAAAATATTTTTAGAGAAAATTGATGAATTTGTTGCCATTTCCATAGATCAAGAAAATGAAAATGATGATGTAGAAGTTCATTATGTTGATATTCTTCAAAACAACATTGTTGGCCATAAAATTATTGAGTTAAAAACCAATCATTTATCAAAGGCCTAGTTCCCAGGCTTGAGAGATTATTTGATCATAATGATGTGTCTAAAAGGTCTTCTATTCAAACAAAAGAGGCAGAAGTGGTAGATTGTGATATCAGTTCTGATTCAAATCCAAGGATGTTGAAGCTATCCAAGAAATTACCAAATGAACAGAGGGACATGTATGTAAGTTTGATGAAACAGGTTGTTGATGTTTTTTCTTGGTCTTATGAAGACCTTAAGGCTTTTGATACAGAGATTATGCAGCATAATATTCCTTTAAAGCCTGGTTCCAAATCTTTTAAGAAGAAAAAAAGACAATCCAATCCATTGTTGCTACCAATAATTGAAAAAGAGTTGAAAACATTGTTGAATGTAAAAATTATAGTACCATTGAGACACTGAGAATGGGTGGAAAATTTAGTACCTGTCGGGAAAAAGAATGGAGAAATAAGGTTGTGTGTAGACTTTAGAAATCTGAACAGGTGTTCTCTGAAGGATAATTATCCATTACCTAAAATGGATCATATTTTACAAAGAGTGGTAGTGGATCAAAGGATCTCCATGCTTGATGGATGTTCAGGTTATAATCAGATATCAGTAATGGAAGAAGATAAAAATAAGACAGCTTTTACTACTCCCTGGGGCACCTTCATGTATGAAAAAATGCCCTTTGGACTCATGAATGCAGGATCAACTTTCCATAGAGCCATGGACATTGAATTCATTGGTGAGAAAGACAAATTCATGCTAATCTATCTTGATGACATTACTATTTTCTCAAAATATGATGATGAGCACTTACAACATCTTAAGAAGACATTTGAAAAGTGTAGAAGGTATGGTATATCATTAAACCCTAAGAAGTCTCATGTTTCCATGGAAGAAGGTAAACTCTTAGAACATATTGTTTCAGTAGAAGGAATCAAGATAGATCCTGAAAGGGTAAAGGCCATCCAAAAGATAGACATTCCAAGGAATAAGAATTCTATCCAATCCTTCATAGGTAAAATCAATTTTTTAAGAAGATTTATACCCAATTTTGCAAAAATCATCAAGATTATTACTAATATGTTGAAGAAAGATGCAGAAATAAAATGGATACCTGAGGTAAAGGAATCATTTGAAAAGATTAAGCAAGCTTTAATTAAATCTCTTGTCCTCATCAATCCAAATTACTCTAAAGAGTTTTTGATTTTTGCATCTGAAGATACCATTGTTGTTGTTCTCTTGCAAAGAAATGATGAAGGGTATGAACAACCTATATCTTTATTTAGTAAGAGTCTAAGGGATTCATAATTAAAATATGATATCATAGAGAAACAAGCCTACGCTCTGGTAATAGCATTGAAGTCTTTTAGAGTGTATGTTCTACGTTATGAGATTATTGCATATGTTCCAAGTAGTTTTGTCAAGGAAATTATGGTTCAACCAGATAGTGAAGGAAAAAGGGGAAGAAGGATAACCAAGATTATGGAATATAACATGGTCATAAATCATATTAAATTGATTAAGGGACATGGTCTTGCAAAATTATTGACAAAATCAAATTGTAAAGAAATCGGATTGCAGTATATCTCCAACGGATCAATTAATTCAATATTACAGATTGAAGAAATTGGTTCACAGGTAAACAACAAATATCTTTCTTCACCATGGTATAAATATATTGTTCAGTTTCTGCAAAGCCTTCAATATCCTCCTGATTTAGATAAATATAAGTTCAAATCTATTAAACTTAAATCTGTGAAGTATTGCATCATCAATCAATTTTTGTTTTGGAGAGATCCTAATGGAATTATGCTAAGATGTGTTGATGARGAGGAAGAAAAAGATATTTTCAATGATTTACACAAAGGAGTTTGTGGGGGACATCATCATTGGAAAGCCACAGTTTTMAAAATGCTAAAAGCAGGTTATTACTGGAATGTATTGTTCTCTGATGTGTTCACTCAGGTCAGGGCATGTGAACCATGTCAAAAGTTTGCAGGAAAACAGAAATTAATGTATATGCCTATGAAACCCATCATTGCTCATGGACCTTTTCAATAGTGGGGACTGGATTTCATTGGGGAAATTCATCCTCCATCTTCTGGAAAACATAAATGGATACTCACATATACATATTACTTTACTAATTGATTGAAGCAATCCCAAATGAAATGCAAAAGATAAGGTAATCATGATTTTTCTTGAATTAAATATTTTCTCTAGATTTGGGTGTCCTAGAAAGTTAATCATTGATAATGCCCAAGCATTCAAGTCTAATTCAATGGTTGAGTTTTGTAATAAATACAACATCAATTTGGTTCACTCCACTCCTTATTATCCACAGGGAAATGGATTAGAAAAATCCTCCAATAAGAGCCTTATAAGTATCATTAAAAAATTGCTCACAAAAAATAAGAGATCATTTGATTCAAAATTGAAATTTTCCTTATTGGTTGATTGAATCAATACTAAGAAATCTATTGGAACTTCACCTTTTCAAATGGTTTATGGAACAGAGGTTGTATTTCCAACTCAACTCGGTTTACCTATTCTCAAATTTCTGCAAGAAGAGTTAGAAGAGCCCAAGGATTTTCATAGAAGAATTTTCCATATCATAGAAATTCAACAGAATAGAGAAAGGTTGAATCATGAAGCTGTCATTTATCAAAACAAATTTAAGGCAACATTTGATAAGAAGACTAAAAAGGATATTTTTCAAGAAGGAGATCTTGTGTTGAGGTGGGATGCTAGAAGAGAGGACAAGTCTAAATTTGGTAAGTTTGATAATTTATGGTATGGTCCTTTCAAAATAGCTAAGGTCATGAATAATAATTCTTTCCTCTTACACAATTTGGATGATAGTGAAATCTTGGGAGGCCCAGTGAATGGGAGGTTTCTAAAACACTACTTCTTTTAAACCAACCAAGGGTTTTCAGTTTGTACAGTATGTTTGGTTTTTTTTGGTGTGATTAGTTGATTGATTCAAATAAGACTCCATAAGCCCAATGGAAAAACTACTCTGCAGTTTTGTGGTTTTTATTTTCTTTGGATTACAAAATAAATGGATGGCAGAGAAGGGAAACAAATTACAGTGAAAATTTAATGACGATCAGGGAGATAAAGGCATTGGTAAGTAGGTTCTTAAAGTTTCACCATGAAACATTATCCCCAGAACGAGCCAGTGTTAGTCCTTAATTTTGTTAATGATTGTTGAACTACTCCTTGCCCTGCCCTACCCTTTCCTAGCATCATTTTTTACTTTGATTTTCTTCTTTTATACTCTTTAAGTGTGCTTGCATTATCGTTTCTAAGCATTTTATGACATGTATTAGTGCGATAAAATTTATAATGAGACAATGATAATATTTTCCATCAAGATGCAAGTCCTTTTTTTTCGTTTTAAAAATGAAATTATGAAAAGGGAAAAAGGCACTACAAGAATATCATTATTCTTATAACGCCAGAAATAATCATTGATTCAAATGCGCCAACTCCAAAAGGTCATGTCGACAGTTTTCTGAGATCATTTCCTAAAATCCAATACCATTTATGATTATGATCGGGTCGTGTTTTCAGTTTTGATAGTCATTCAAAGGAATTGGGTGTGTACTCAATAAGCTCACATCAAATCACAGGTTTTTTCGCCATGATTTCTAACATATGACACATGAGTCATTAGTGTATCTATGTATTATATTATACATGTTTTGTAGGTCACAATTTTCCAACATCATTTATATTTCCGGAAGTCCCAAAATTAATATTGATCGAAACCATAAGCACTCAAAGATTTACAGGGATTAAAATTAGTATCATGGTTCCTAAGAAAAGTGGACAAATCACTCGTTTAGAACCAAAAGGCCTAGAATTTCTTGAGGCTTATCCTCAAATCTTGTAGAAGTTCAAAGATGCAGGGTGATATGAATTTTTCTCTACATTTCAAGGTTATCATAAACAAATCTCCATGATGTTTGCGCAAAATTTTGATGGATTTGATATAGTGGTGGGAAAATTTATGATACATGTGACAGAGCATTCGATTGGGACTACATACAGGTTATCAGTGTATGGAGAAATATGGTGGAAGAAGGATATGTTGTCAGTCAAAATAGTGAATCGGTTTTTACTTCCAGAAAATCAAATCCCTAACTAGAATCAGGGTATTCCACATAATTGGATGAAGAAATAATGGCAGACTGCTTTGATGATTATTCGCAGGTACATTACATGTGAAGGGTGGTTTTCCATTCTCCACCTTTATCATATTAGGTTGTTGATGCATTTGAACGGTGATATTCCTCTATGTTTACCTTTCTTTATATTAAAAATTTTGTCAAAGATGTCTAAAAGGATACAAACCCATCCTCCAATTGTTGGTAAAAGTTTATTTCATCAAAGACTTATCAAGACCTTGGTTATGTATACATTGGGAGAATTCCAACGTTCTTGGGACTGATTGCTTGAATCACTCAATACTGAAGAACAGGGATCCAAGCATAAAGACACTCTAGAGAAGAGTTCCAATTTAAAAGAAAAAAGGGTTCCTAAAGATTATGTTATAGCGAAAGAAAGTTCCCATGTAGCCAAGATATTTAGATCCATCAAAAGGAAGTTGCAGTCACAACAGGAGATTGAGTATTTACAGAAATATTCCCCTGTAGCCAGGATGACCAAAACACAGAAAAATAAATTAAAAGCAGAGTCAAAGATGGAAATTAAAACTCAAAATAAATATCATATTCCAAAATACAAACCTAAAGAGTGCAAAGGAATTCATGTCAGAAGATCGACTAAGCGGAAGATTGAGCAGTGCATACAAGAACAAGATGAACCTGAGGCATAAGTTAAAGGAAAGAAATTGAGCAAGAAAGGAAAGAGTAAACAAGTATTGAATTATCCCAATAGACCTAAAACCAAGGCAACTTATAAGTTGAAGTTAAACTCAAAATCCTTATTCGATCCTTCTATTAAGAAAGAAAATTTTATTATCCTTGATGATGATACAGAGAAAGAAAAGGAACAGTCACCGGTAACTTCTTCACACAAATTGAAAAAAGTTAAACTGGATCCTCAATAATAACATTATAATGAACCTATGGAGAAATAGAGAAAGAATGAGAAGGGTAAACAAATTGTAGAGCACCAAATGAGGCATGTGACCAAGGTAACCAAAAATCTAGGTCTGAACTCTGAAAATTTATCCAAGTCCTCTTTGAAACAAGACTATTTGACTGTTCTTGAAGACAATCTAGAGAAAACTGAGATCAATCAAGAATTTGACTATATTCCAAACAGAAAAGAGCTACAAGATGTTTAACCTCACACTTGGAGAAGAAATAAAGCTCAATGATATTGTCACCATGCAACATACCATCATGGAAGGAAGATTTTCAACAAAGAGTTAACTCCAAATTCGCTCAGATTATGGACTGCGTCCAACTTTTCCAACCACCTTGGGTATGAGCCCTCCATCCTTGTCCTCACAAAAGGTTGGCCTGCATGGACCTTCAAAATGAAAGAGGGCACTTCATCTATTCTCTCTGGGCATTGGTGTTATGGAACTCAGGCTCTCTTCCTGAAATGATGGACTCTTGAGTTCAATGCCTCCACTTCTTGTTGGAAAATCATCCCAATATTGGTCAGGATCCCTGGTATGCCAATTTCCTTTTGGATAGAAGAAATTTTCCAAGAAATTGGCTCTACTTTGGGACATTTCTATGAAGAATACCTCTCTTATAAGATAATAGGGTACATGTCCATGCCCCGCATATTAGTTGGCCTCAAACTGTCAAGTGGTCTGGCAGACTATATCTTCATTCAACACCAAGGTCGCACCTTCACGCAAGAACTAGATTATTATGGGATTTCGTTCAAATGTGGTCATTGTCACGTATACGTACGTTTGGCAAAGTATTGCCCCATGATAATTGTAACACCCCTGTTTCCCCCAACTTGTAATTAATCATTAATTATGATCACCATGTTATGGCATGTGAACAATGAAAATGTATTGTTGTTTATATTGCCAATAACTGACTTTGGGGGTAAATCCTCGAAGTACTGGCCATGATATCACTAGAGGAAAGAGTGAGGAAACTGTAGAGAGGGTTCATTGGTCCAAATGACCCAAATTCTCTTTGTTGAGATAATAAGCCTCATCTGGATTCCAAGGAGGAAGTAGTTAAGGAAAGAAGGACCGGTGGTTCAACAATCAACTACTCCCATGAATGGAAGCATGGAGGGTCTGGCTGGGGAGACAGAAAAATGTCAGCTCGAAGTACCACAAAGGGAAGTTTTTCCTACAAATACTAGACCGCCTGAGTTTCCTTCTGACAGAAGTAGCATGACATGTCCATAACTTTCCTAAAGAGGAGAAAGGCATGAAAGGATACACACAGAGGGAGACAAGAAGAGAAGACACACTAAGAGAGGAAGAGCATGTGAAGCTCTCCAGCTGAGTGGGAGAACTGAAAGATTGATAAGTTTTTATGGTTTCTAGAGAGAATAGGAGAAAAGATCTCTGAGAATTTACAGAAAACGAGACCCGAGAAAAAGGTCGTGAGCTTGATGTTGAGGGAGCATCTGACAAACCTCGCAGAGACTTTGACAGACAAAGAACCTATGAGAAACTGCAAAAGTTCCCTTGTGATATCATGGATTGACATGGGAGTGGACAGAGTGATAAGAATGAATTCCTTTGAGCCTATGGTTGGGTGGAGAGGCGAACACCCATAGTCAGTCGGTTGGTGATCGACTGTAATAGAAAAGTATTTTTATGCCCTGTATACTAGAATTGAAATGCATGATTTGATTATTTGTAAATGTGATAACTTGTGCCTTGTGTGAAATTGATGATAATGGTGTTTATTGTCCTTCTATAAAATATTGTGTTTGAATGATTGTAAGGCAACAATATTGGCCTCTGGTCCAGTCAAAAAATCCCTTGATGTGTTTTCCCCAGGGAGTTACCTCACAATTCTAGAGTTGGAGCAGACTTTATGGGATGGCATAATCTCATTGATTTCTCGAGATTACCCTGTCTTTGAATTAGAACTTAGGTCTAGTGACTGGAAGGTGCACCCTTCAACCTAGCCGCCCAAGAGACCACGGATTTGTAGCCCGATCTTAATCAAATCTAGACTAAAGGATGAGTGTATCCCTTGGAATTTGATAAGGTTCCATATGACCCATGGTTGGAAACCCTTCGCTAAGCAGAAAGGAGGGAAGTTATCCTAGCTTCGGTACTTTGGGAATTTGGAGCTCTGGGACAAATGACTTCACAACCCTCGAAAACAGTTGAAGGTCAAAGTTGTGAATTGATGAGGGTCGTGGATCTGGGAATCCATTGAGAATCACTCTCAGTCATTATATCAAACTTAGTGAAGAGGTAGCACTAAGTACTTCGGTGAAGTCTCACTTTGGGAGAACAGAGGTGGTCTAATGCCAAAACTCATGAATGTTAGAGTCACGAAGATAATCTAGGCCATTGAGAGTAGAGGGATGCATGTCCACAGATCAACGGCTATCTGAAAGTCCAATTATCTGGAGGTATCGAATTGTAAATACAAGAGCGTGCAAGTTTCCCCAAATCTCCGCAAGCTTAATTAAATCTTGGTCATGGACGCTAGGTGCACGTGGCGATAGATCAGATGTGGTTCAGAGTTCGGAACTCCAGAAGGAAGTTGGAAACTACACGCCAAAACTCTTGAATGTCGGAGTTGCGAAGTAATGTGGATTGTCGATCTAAGGATCCTTTGGGATCCCCCTCGACCGTCCGATCAACCAAGAAGGACTTATGTACAAACTCTTTGGTGAAGTCCTACTCTAGGAGGAAAGGAGTGTGGAGCGGGTAGAAACCCTCGAACGTCGAAGTTACGAATTAACGTGAGTCGTATATTCATGGATCTACATGGACACACCTCAACCATGGGATCTAAGGGGTATTGGGATACAGCTGGTGGGAACTTTGGGCTTCAAAGCTCTGGGAGGTTTGGAAAGTAGGTGAAGAAAGAAACCCATGGAGGCTACTAGTCCTGGATTGACGTGGCATGCCGACGTCACCTAGGGTGATGTGGACCCCTGTCTTGTATGCCACGTGTCACCCTGATTTTTTCTTCTCACAGACCCTAAATTCCATTATAACGCGACACATGTCACCACCTGATGAGGACACGTGTCACCCATATCCTCTATCGCATGTCATCCCCATGGCGCATGTATGTTCGGCCGAAGGTTGGTGGAGTACCCGAGACTTTAGGACTTTGGGACTTCGGGAACAATGGGAAGTTGGAACGTTGAGACTAAATCCGTCGAAGGGCCAGACCCACGTGTACATGTCTTTGCATATACTGCATCACCATGTGTAAGTGGGGACCCTTCAAAATTCTGAGACTTTGGGACTCCAGAGGATTTGCGCATAGAACGAAAAATAGGCGTTCAAAGCCGAAGTGTCGAACGTCAAACTCTCCCCTCGCTTAAGTGTTCAATGAGGAACGAGCCCCGTCGTGAGATCGGGTGGTGGATGGACTTCCACCATGGATATAGGAACTTGGAGACGATATGTGTGAGGTGGATCCACGTGGGTGCCACATGGCCTTTGACCAATGAGGCTCTCAGAACTTTGGAAGGGCATAACTTCTCAACCAAATCTCGGGTTGGAGCATGGAAACTGTGGTTGGAAAGCTATTGATGAGAAGAATCTGATGGAGATCTTGGAATTAGGATTTGATATAGTTAAGGAAAACAAAATTATGATGCCCCATCCCTTAAAAGTGTATTTAGGGGTCGGGTGTGTTACAATAGTGAAAAATTGGAAATGGGTCAAGAAAACAATCTCATCTACGTAGAGAAACCCTCCCCCTCATTTGTCTCCATCACCTCCTCCTGAAAATAAAGTGGGCACCT
>JASDQU010010520.1:20920-50660 GCA_032191745.1 Picea mariana | reverse complement strand
CATTAATAAAAAACAAGGATATGGATTGGTAGTGTTAGGAAGAGAAATGACATTTGAAGGAGGGGTTTGAAAAGACAAAAGAGGGTCCACGGGTTCTACAGTATGTTGATATAAGTACAAGTAATTACATAGGTTGTGGCATTGGAGAACACAACAATATATAGAAGAATGAGTCAGGACCTTGTAGTAATGGAAATAGCATCCAATTTTGTGAAGGGATGTGATTCAAGGGAGGAAAAGGATGTAGGATAGAGAGAGTTGGGAATTTTTTGAGTAGGAAAGAGAGTAGAAGTTATTAGTGAGGGAATTTATCAAGTTTACCCACTATAGTGAGATCATAAATGAAGGCCTAATATAGGGAGTCCAGATTTAATATTCTCTAGAGGCTAAATCCCCATGTAGAGGCATTATGGACCATAGATTGAAGTGACAAATGTGAATGGATTAGGAGGGTGTGGAAGAAAACAAAACTAAACCCTAATCCTAAAATAGAAAAATCATTGAGGTGGAATATAGGTCCTCTTGAAACTTGGGTAGCAATTAAATGGGTTATGGGTGGGAATGGAACCTTGAGAATAACCAGAATGATCGACCGATGAGTAAATGGGGTGGAGAATTTAATATAGAAAGGAATCTAGTGTTGATAACAATTTGAGTGGGTGTATTAGCCAAATAACCAAAAGCATGATAGGATAAAGGAATCAAACAACCACTCTAATATCAGTTGATAGAAATCAGAGGATTGTTTTTCATGACAAACTAAAAATATGAAAGTAGGACACAATGAATACAAAGAGAAAATGAAATTGAGAACTACTTAGCTTGACTCTTCATTCCTCTAGCTAATTCTTAATAAGAGATACAAATAAGCCACATGAATTATTGGTTTGACAAAATAAAAAACAACCATTTAGAAATAATAAATACATCTCAACTACTTGCACATATATACAAATTTTGTGCATTTATTTAATACAACTAACCTAACTCTAGAGGATTTTTCCTCATGGAGAGACACATCTGTGATCCATATAAAAATTGCAGAGGTGCTAAGACAAGAAGCATATCCAAATCCTCTGAGGAGATGTAGAATATCCAATCATATTGCACGGTCAAATGTGATGAACAAACTACCAAAAAAACAAAATACCATGATCATTATCAACAAATGAACACTAGAGGAAATTTCATGGTCTATCTACACCCATGGACAACATATAACGTGGAATTAATGTTTGTTTTCCACCACATGCTCCACTACTAGAATCTCCACTACCATTTCTTTGTTATAATTTCCTTCAATTCCACTACTCTATCCTTCAAAGGATCCATGGTTCTCTAAGAGTTATCAGTCCTCCAAGCAACAAGACACTAGCTAACTCATTCATGTACACACAAAATCATTGGACAACTCATTTAACAACAAACACCATTGAAAATGGTGGCTCACACTACTAAAACATATCATACAAATCACTTACCCAAACAATCCACTCTCACCTACACTATTCCTACATTTAGAGAGGATTACAAATGTGGAAAATTGTGATGATCATGGACCAACAACTCACTCTCATCTACATTATTCCTATTTTTATAGAAGATTAGCAATGTGGAAAATTGTGATGGTCATGAGTACAAGCTTTGATACCATCTTAAAAAAAACATAGGAAAGTAGACATAATTTTCACACATTAAAAGTTGGTTGATTGATATATTCAACAATGTAATATCCACATCTAAATACATGAAGTTTTGTGTCAAGACAAACGCACTATATTATGGCACTAACAACCTCTTCATACAATAATAAATCACACACTAACTTAGGATATAAATAGAGAATCTCTTATATCAAACTATATCCAACAAGCTCCTAAAACACATAAGAAGGCCACTCACATAGGCCTAATTGCTAGCATCACACACAATCTCTTAAAGCAACTAGAAGATAGTAATTTTGACATAAACAACAATAGTACATATATAGTGGATAACATTCTTAAGTATAAATATTTTCTCAAACCTGCAGATATTTGATTACATCACTTCTCAATGTAAAATGGGTTATAGATTTTCTTAAATAGGTAAACCACAAGTAGTTGTAGAGTAGATACCTCTAGGTTAATTCATATTAACACTATCTCTCTATTTTGTAAACATATACAACCTAGTTTCACACATATTTTGTAAACATATACAACCTATCATCGCACACCATCTCTTAAGACAACTAGAAGATAGTAATTTTGACATAAACAACAATAGTACATATATAGTGTATAACATTCTTAAGTATAAATATTTTCTCAAACAAGATATTTGATTACATCACTTCTCAATGTACAATGGGTTATAGATTTTCTTAAATAGGTAAACCACAAGTAGTTGTAGAGTAGATACCTCTAGGTTAATTCATATTAATACTATCTCTCATATTTTGTAAACATATGCAATAGCTCGTACAATCAAGAACTTGAACTTGAGTATTAGGGTGCCCTGGTTACTGTAGTTTTGGTTAGATATTAGTCGTTCTCTATGGTGTTCCCATTATTTTGATGCTCACCCCTTCCCCTACCAAATTGTGTCAATTTCATTGTAGTCAAAGGTGTTGTGTACCAATTTATTTTTAGGGGGTCCAATGTCAGTGGTCTCCCAAGGTGTGAGAAAAAGGTCATCCTTATAATACAAAGTCTAGATTGCAAAAATTTAATAGATTGAACAACATCCACTAAAAAGAGCAACACAACAATAGGTTGAAACTAGAATGTCATGATGTAATCTATGTTGAATTCAAGTGGGATGCAATGCCCTACCCATTTGCAATCCCAAGTTTACCTACAAAGTGGAGAAGGTTCTAGTGTGGTGAAGTATGAGGTGTCAAATTCCATAAAACTATATCTTATCCAGGGAAAAATAGACTAGGTTGTAGGTTCACAACAATGCAGTCACCATTAGAAATGACAGATTCCTATGGATAAAAAATTGCATATCTCAAAGTAGGTCAATTGTAGAAGTAGCATGGATATCCAAGCTAGTGAAGGATGCATGTTTCCTAAAAGTTATTAATTCAAGGGAAACCATTCAATAGTTTATTGCAAATCATTATGTGAAGGAACAATGATTGATCTTGGTTAATGACTAGGTAAGACATCATATTTCTTAAATTTTGTTGCTTTCAATTATATGTTTCGTTTATGTTTTGGTGGGAGAATCTACCATCCAATAGAGGGAAATAATTTCTTGATATGGGTCAAAGACCCCATATATTTTACCCCCACCTATGACCTAGAGATATTGTCTTTCCCATATAAATATTTGGTTTGGATGTTATATAAAATTGGGGGAAAGAACTACTAGGTTCTCAAGCAAATTCTTGTTTATAATCAATTGGCTCACTCATGAGGGGAAAACTACAATATTTAATTGAGGGTTGTCATTGCTTTCATGTCATTTCTTTCTTTTCAGGTGTGTTATGTTTCTAGAATTAGTACCTAGGGTTTCCAAAATCCAGGCAAGGGAAGCATGAACAAAATCTAGTGAAATTCCAATATCATAACCTCACAAAGGAAAATAAGTATGAAATTTATTATAGGGTTAGACATAAAGTTATATTTACAATGAGAATATAGATCACACATCATACCTCTATCCACATTACCGAGGATGCGATTATTTTTCTAGATGGAAAAGTATATTACTTTGTGGATGAAAAATATTGTTGGATAAAGATACAAAATAGTTATGGGAAGTGAGGACTAGAAAAGGAATGCTCGTGAGTGTCAAGAATTAAAATCACAATATAAATCATCATATTAATCACACAAATAAATTTAAATTATAAATGAAATAACATCTTAAATACCTGGATATTCGATGGTTGTCCTCATATGATATTCATTTAATGTTGCTCCAATAGATCTCCTCCATTAGATGTTCTACAAATTTAACCAACACTCAAAGAATCAACAAAATAATAAAATAATTAACAAATGTTTTTATGAATAAATTAATTAAAAAGACTTGAGTGCATGAATACCTAAATGAGATCCTCTTGGTTTCGAGAATAATTTATTGGAGTAGTCTAATCTTGGAGCAAACCTCCCTTGTTTTGATGGAGCAACAACGAAGTCAACATTGACTTTGTTGTTGCTCTGTTGGATTGAGGGAGGTTTGCTTCAAGATTATCCAAATCTTAATTTACTCTCTATTGAACAGTGCTAACCACGTCAAGGTGGAAGCTCTTATGGCCCCTCCCCCCCTGCACATCACTCTCAATTCCCCAGTAGTTTTGGATGCGTCCATATGTTCGTCTTCTTGTCTAGCCTCATCCCTTACATGCTCTGGAGTTGAACAACAAAGGTTATAATTAATACACCATTTGTAATTAAATATTTTTAAGTGTAATCCATACTACATTTTTTGCAACACATGAGATACCTCCAGTACCGAGTTGCACACCGCCCTCATTAGGTGGCACTCCATCATCACTAGATTGTGTTCCACTAGTGGGGACACTTGTTTCTACATTGGTTGTCTGCTTAAAACAGACAAACACATTACTTTATGGCCAAAAATAATATTCAATAGATGGTATGTAAGTAATAAACTATAAATAATCGGTTGAATCACCTAGAGATGGGGTCTCACTCTGAGGAAACCCTAGCCGCAGTGGGAGTCGGGATCTCTTCCTCCTACATTTTTCTCTTCATGTGGATGCAGTAGACAGGAATTTTCTTCAGTGTGTTAGGAGGTTGGAGTTAGGAGAAAAGATATCGTTGGAGTGATGCATTCTGCAGGGAAGGGTTTTGAGGGTTACATAGACCTTGTAGAATACGAAGGAGATCTATCGAAAGGGAAGTTGATCTAGAGCCTGCCAGCTAGTCACTCTTTTTCTCCTGTGTTGGATACCTTGTCTCCTGCTTTCAGAGATCTTAGTGTTGTGCTGTTTTTTAGACCGAGCCACAGATGCGGGATTTGGTTTGTGGGGTCTCTCTTTCGTAGTATCCCTCATCTGTCGATGGTTCGTCTATAGGCATGGAGTTCAATGTGACCACTCCGCAATCCTTACCACCCTACTCTTACTAGGAAACCAAATCCTCAAGAGGTCTGGGTTCGAAGTCTGGTGCATGGTGGACGGATTCAGGATTCTCGCACAGGACCTCTTTTGATGGTATTTTTCCAAACACCCCCTTTTTTGCAGACCTGCAGCAAGCCCTTGCTTAGTAGGAAGGAAAGGGTTTTGGTTATATTAACCCTAGCTTTTATTACACCCCTTTCCAAATGACTTCTTTCTCCCCTTAGTAGCTTTTTCCAGCCCCCCTAGAAATCGGTAAGTCTTTTTCTTTGGATCTAAATTTTTATTTACGGAATCTCCCTCTCATCCGGTCTAGGGGAGGGCCAAGGGGGGTTTTTTTGGGGTTTCGTCAACTCCAGTAGGGTGAAAGGAGGAATCCTTCAGGAATAAGCATCTGGAGGTCTTAGGGGAGAATCCAAATACTAAAAAACAAAAACTCCAGGACGGAGTTAAACGTGTTCCTCATCTGCATAAGCTATCCCTCGGTGGCAATGTCTTGCTTCCTGACATTCTGGATATAGCTGAAAGGGTCATGGTGGGAAAATCAAACGACCGGCACTTGGGAACCACTCAGTTGAGGGAATGGGTCCAAAATAATTGGGGTACACTCTGAACCAGTTACCCTCGGTTCACATTCTTTCCAAGGGCTAGTTCATGTTCAAGTTTCATAATGCGGGGGACATGGAAAAGGTTCTGAGAAATCCTTGGTGTATAGACTTGACACCTCTTTTTATGAATAATGGTCACCTTTCTTCGTCGCAAGCCATGAGCGCATCGATGAACTTCTAGCCTGGGCTAGGCTATCGGGGTTTCCACCAAAGTGTTGGACGGTGAAATGTTTTGAAAAAATTGGGAATACCCTTGGCACCTATTTGGACGCGGACATGTCTTTTATCTCCACTGGGAGGATTTCGATAGAAAGGATTTTGGTCTCTCTTAATCTTAGAAAATGGATCTTTGAAGACCTAGAATTTTCCTAGGGAAATAGGGTCTTTTTGCAAAAGCTTGATTATGAAGGCATACCCTTCAAGTGCCATTGATGCCACAAGCATGGTCATCGAGCCTCAGAGTCTTTTTTGTCAGTGTGTCATAGAAGGACCTCCTCCTCAGGTGATAATTTCGGGAAAAGAGGATCCCATTCCCAAGGGGAGGTCTCTTGTGTCGACCCCTCAAATCTTGGTAGATCAGCTTCAATTTCTCATGATGCATCTCTCCAAGGTGGTAGGGAGGATCATAGGTGCCAGTATGGGGACACTTCCACCACTTTAGGCTCGTCTTCAAGCTTCAATAATTCCATTGCAAATGTTGACTTAGCTTCAGGATGTCTACTCTGGAAGGGTATTGAAGCTCATATGGGTATGCCTCCCAAGCCTTTTTCTTCTTCCTTAAGTTTCTACTTACAGTCTTTGTCATTTCTAGGCAAAACTTTGTTTGGCCCTATGAAGAATATCCCTTTCTCCCTGCAAGCTCATCACTCTTACTTCCCCTCATCCTTAGAGCCCCCTTTGTCCCAACTCTCGTTAGCCCCTTTCCTGATCCATCCCTCTTCCTTTTTACCCAACCACCCATAAGAATCCACAAGCATATCTGAGGAGGAAATAGTTCGATACAAATTGAGAAACAGACATATTCAGGCCCCTGGAGAGTTAACTCAAAAATTGGATGGCCTAGGTTTAAATCCTACGCTCACAATTTTAAGTAAANATCCTACGCTCACAGTTTTAAGTAAAGGGAGAGGGAGAAAAAAATTTCTAGCAAAAGCTCAGTCTCGGGCAGCCACTAATATGGCAGTGGGACGTCAACTTTCCATCATAGGGGCCCTTAGAGAAATTCCAACCCCAGGAGGGGGTTCAAAATGAAATTGCTCTCCTTCAATTGTAGGGGTTTGGCGAACCCCTCAAAGAAATCCACCCTCCACAGGTTGATGGAGTCTACTCAACCGAACATCATCATCCTTCAGGAGACACTAGGGGATACAAACCTAGTGGTACCTATTTTGGAAAATCTTTTCATAGGTTGGAATTTTGTAGGGTTGGATGCTTCTGAGAGATTATGTGGTTTGGTCATGGGTTGGAGGACCAGATCCATTAAATTGGAAAATTCATGGGGTTTTGGATCTAGACTTGGAATGGCAGTCAGAGTGGAAGACCTTGGAATGGTGTTCATGATTCTAAATGTCTACGAGCCATATCAAGAATGCCAAAGGTTTTGGGACAACCTTCTAGACAAATCTTTCACAAAGGAAAGAAATCTCATTCTGGAGGGGGACTTCAATTTTTCTTTGGGTCCTACAAAATCATGGGGACATAGAGCCGAGGAAGATGCCCAAACATATTTTTTTAGATGAAAAATGGAAGCATCTGACCTACTAAACATTTCCCCTATTAAATTGCATCCAACTTGGAGAAATAAGAGGAAGAGGGACGATCATATTGCTAAAAGGATATATCGTTTCTTAATCTCCACCCATCTGGTGGAGGAACCTATTCTCCTCAGAAAATGGGTGGGCACTAGAGGAGAATCAGATCACTATCCCATTTTCTTGGAGGTTGCAGGAAACACAAGAAAAACAACAAGCCCTTTTAAATTTAATTTGGCTTGGTTGAAGGAGGAGGACTTTCTCAATCTAGTAAAAGAATTATGGATCCCTCTAAACCAAGATGAGAGGGCAGTTGTCCAGTTTACAAATAATCTAAAAACCCTCAAACAAGCCACAATTGAATGGGAAAGAAAGAAAAAGTAGTTGGTGTAGCAGGAACTCATCATCACAGGTGTTGAACTACAATCAATCTATGATACTGAAAAAGGAGGTTTCTCATATCCAGAAGACAAAGAGGCTCTATTGACGCTAGAAAAAAAGAGAAGAAAAATCCTTCAATCAAGATAATAGGAATGGAGACTAAAAAGTAGGGCCCTTTGGCTTCACAATGGGGACGAGAATACAAAATTATTCCAAGCTTATGCAAAATGTAGAAAAATGGCAAACACAATTTGGGGACTAAAGGATCCAGCAAAGAAACAACTCACTTCTTTCAAGGACCTGACATAGCTTGGATCCCAACATTTCCAAACTCTTTTATTTGTTGAAAGATGAGCAACCCTAGATGCCATCATTCATATTGCCATTAACTATTATATCTTTGTGGAAGATGAAGACAATAGGGATTTAATGGAGGAAGCCTCTGAAGAAGAACTCAAAGAAGTGGTGCTCAGTTTTTAAAAAGACAAAATCCCAAGACCAGATGGGTTGTCCATGGATTTTTTTGCGGGATTTTTTGACCTAGTAGGAAAGGATCTACTCAAAGTCATATAAGAGTCAAGGACAAATGGGTATATACATATTCCTTTCAATGTTGCCTTCATTTCCCTTATCCCAAAGAAGGACGATCCCATTTCAATGGAAGACTTCAGACCGATCTCACTCTACAACTGTGTCTATAAGGTGATAGCAAAAATCATTAGCCGCAGTCTCAAAGTGGTCCTTTCAAAATCCATTTCACAAGAACAATTTGGATTTTTGGTAGGAAGGAAGATTCATGAGGCAATTGGTCTTGCCCAGGAGGCCTTACACACCATGAAGACCCAGAAAACCAAAGGGGTGGTCCTCAAAATAAATCTCTCAAAATCCTACGACAAAGTCAATTGGTTTTTTTTTAGGATGTTGTTAACTCATTTAGGCTTTACTCTCCCCTTTATCAACTAGATTATTAGTTGTATTATGTCAGTGTCCTTTGCAGTACTCATAAATGTTGAACTTCTTCCTTTTTCAAATAAAATAAAGGACTCGGATAAGGTTGTATGTTGTCCCCCTTACTTTTTTTTATGATATCAGAAGGGCTCAGTCGGGCTTTACTGGAAGCAAAACATAGAGGGGATTTTCAAGGGGTCTCTTTATCGCAAACCCTTAGACTCACTTATCTACTATTTGTGGATGATGTGTTAATTTTCTGCAGTGGCCATATGAAAGACGTGGAGACTTTAAAGAGTATTCTAAACCTTTTTAGTCATGCCACAAGTATGCAGATCAATGGTCAAAAATCCACCATATATTTTCACCTTATGGAGGATCAGGAGGTATAAGTATACAAGGATCTTTATCCTTTTTATGAAGGGCTAAAATATATTGGGTTTCATCTAAAACCTAACAACTACAGGAAATTTGATTGGGTCTAGCTATTAACCAAACTGGAAAAGAGATTGAAATCTTGGAGATTTAGATGGCTCTCTAAAGCTAGGAGACTGATCTTAGTAAAGATAGTTTTGGAAGCCATACCGGTTTATTGGGTCTCACTTTCCTGGGTCCCTAAAGGAATTCTGGAAAAAATCGAGAGACATTGTTTTAGATTCCTTTGGGTTGGTCAAAAGAAAACTTTTGTGATGCCCTGGATAAAATGGGAAACTCTGGAAACCCCAAAACTACTGGGGGAATGGGGTTTAGAAAACATACACGGTTTTTCAAAAGCACTTGCAGCCAAGGTAGGGTGGAGATTGATTACCACTGAAAGTATTTGGAAAAAAAGTGGTTCACCAAAAATATATCAGCTTGGATTTCATGTTGGATTCGATCAGAAGGTCGAATAAGGAGACCCAAATTTGTTCAATTATTTGGAAAGCCTTATTAAAATATTTCCTTGTCATCAGTCAAGGACTAACCTGGAGAGTGGAAAGAGGCACAAAAGTTAGAATTGGACATGACCCATGTCCAGGAAACAACAGGGCTCATCTACTTCCACAGCTTGTCATTGAATCTCTCCAAGACATGGGACCTATTCACCTGGATCAAGTTGTCGATAGTAATCGAACCACAGTATGGGGGAAATAATGGTAGGGGGCTATGTAGTTGGGGTTGGACGAGGAATTTGTGGAGGCTTGGAATTCCTATACTAGAGCACTAAAACTAGGCCACATCTGGCTTACTGATAAAGAAGATGAGTTAGTTTGGAAACATAGTCCCTTTGAACTGTACACGCCAAAAGCACGATACACTCAAATTCATTTAGCTCTCTTACATCCTGATTTGGCCAAGTGGTGGAAAGGGATATGAAAACTAAAGTGCCCATTTAAGGCACACCTCTTTCAGTGGTGTTTAATCAATGCAAAGGTCCCAACTTCGAATAGAATGAAGCAGAGAATCCTGGAAGGACCTAGATGGTGTTCCTTATGTAAAGGTGTGGAGGAAACTAGCCTACACATGTTCCTTGATTGTC
Source organism: Picea mariana (assembly GCA_032191745.1). Classification (NCBI taxonomy): domain Eukaryota; kingdom Viridiplantae; phylum Streptophyta; class Pinopsida; order Pinales; family Pinaceae; genus Picea; species Picea mariana. The sequence goes on along the minus strand of JASDQU010010520.1, from coordinate 40,376 downwards.
CTTTCACACGTCAAAGCTAGGAAGAATGCACAAGGGCTCTCAGGCAAGAATGTAACTGGAAAGGCACATCCATTGAAGAGGCCTGGAAGTCTTGGCTGCAAGAGCATAGAAATATTAACATAAAATATTTACCTTTGCTATTAAACTGGGTATCTGGATGGTTTGAAACTCATATATTTTCAAGGATAAAGCATCCCTGCATGAACACATAGATGTACAAAGCATTAGCATTCTCTCTTTTTTCCCACAAGAAAAAGAGGCCACTCAACCAATACAAATAACAAAAGAACATGTAGACAAAGCGAGGCATTGGGCATTCTTTGATGGTGCTTCACAAAATGAGGGTTCTCACAGTGGGGGAAGAGCAATGCTTTTCCTTTCAGAGTCTCACTATTTTAAGCTCAAATGGGGTATGGGACCAAGTTCCAACAATTATGTTGAACTCATGGCCCTAAAATTGTTACTTACCTTTGCAGAGGAAAAAGGGATTAAAAATATTCAACATTTTAGAGACTCAATGGTGATCATCAATTAGATAAGAAAAAATAAAAAAATGCCACAACATTAGAATCTAGCCTCTTCTTGAAGAAATTTTCATAATCTTGGATACTTATACAAATTTCTCCATTCGACGTGTCTACATGGAAAGAAATGAAGACATCGACAAACTATCGGAGGGTCTTCTCTTGGTTCATGGGAAATGGCACATTTTAGAGTCCCAAAAGAGATATTGAATTTTCCATAAATATGATGCCTGGAGTAGCTCTAGAATCTAGGATCTTTACAAGATGAATACACCCGAACTGAAGAAATTGCATATGCATCTTGAAGAAATTATGAAGGAGTATATACGCCCAAGTGTGTCATCTTGGGGTGCCCCGGTATTGTTTGTGAAGAAAAAAGATGGAACTTTGAGACTTTGTATTGATTTCAGGTAGTTGAACAAAGTAATTGTGAAGAACAAGTATCCTTTGCCAAGGATAGGTGACCTTTTTTATCAGCTGAAAGATGCAAAAATATTCTCCAAGATTGATCTTAGGTCAGGCTACCATCAGGTAAGAATTAAAGAAGAAGACATCAACAAGCCTGCTTCAGAACAAGGTATGACCATTATGAGTTCACAGTGGTTCCATTTGGGCTAACGAATGCACCAGTTGTCTTCATGTGTCTCATGAATGGTGTATTCAGAAATTACTTGAATAAGTTTGTCATTGTCTTATTGGATGACATTTTGATTTACGCTAAGTCTAAATAAGAGCATGAGAAACACTTGAGAATGGTGTTACAGGTTTTGAGGGAGCATCAGTTGTATGCCAAATTGAGAAAGTGCTCATTTTACCATAAGCAAATCCTTTAATTGGGCCATATCATCTCCAAGGAGGGGATATCAATGGATCATGAAAAGATAAGAGCCATTGAAAATTGGCCAGCACCAAGGAATGTATCAAAAGTAAGATCATTCATGGGTCTTGCAGATTACTACAAAAGATTCATTGAGGGATTCTCAATTATTCCACACCCAATTACTTCTTTGCAGAAGAAAGGTGTGAAGTTTGAGTGGACACAGGATTGTGAAAGAAGTTTCCTACATTTGAAGCATTTATTAACAAGTGCTCCAATACTGGGGATTGTTAATCTAAATGAAGATTTCATTGTATGCATTGATGCATGTAATGAGGGACTTGGTGGAGTCCTTAGTTAGAATGGATATGTGGTGTGTTATGAATCAAGAAATTTGAAGCAGCATGAAAGACGTTATGCAACTCATGATGTGGAGTTGGAAGCCATAGTGCAGCCTTCAAGATGTGGAGGCACTACCTCATGGGAAAGATATTTGAGTTGAGGACATACCATAGTGGTCTGAGATACTTGTTTGGACAACCAACTCTGAATTCCAAGAAAAGAAGATGGTTAGACTTCATTAGTGAATATGATTTTAATATAAAGCATATCAAGGGTAAAGAGAATAAGGTGATTGATGCACTCAACATGAGGGTGCATGAGATGCATGCTACATCCATTAGCATGTACCAATCAGATAGGAAATATAAAATTATAGAAGCTACAAAATTAGATCAGAAGTGTATGGAGTTAAAGGAAAAACTTCAGCAAGGTAATTTACAGTAGAAAGTTGAAGACTATAAGCTGGAAAGTAATGAAATTCTAAGATACAGAGGCAGAATTTATGTGCCAAATTTTGGAGCATTAAAGGATCTAATATTGGGGGAAATGCATAATCTTCCTTATGCTCGACACCCAGGTTACCAGAAATCTATTGCAATTGTCAAGAGTCAATATTATCATTCAGGAATGAAGAAAGAAGCTGTTGAGTTTATTGACAAGTGTTTGGCATGTCAAAAGGGCAAGGATGAGCATAGACATCTAGCTGGACTAATACAACCATTACCCATTTCTAAGTGGAAGTGAGAAGTGGTAACCATGGATTTTATCATTAAGCTACCTAGAACTAACAAGCAGCATGATTCTATCATGGTGGTGGTGGAAAATCTTACCAAAGCTTCCCATTTTATTCCAGTAAAGCTTACTCACAAAGAAACTAACATAGCTAATGTTTATTTGATAGAGATATCTCGATTTCATGGAATACCCAAGACAATTGTGACTGACAGAGATCCAAAATTTACCTCAAATTTTTGGAATGGATTTGGAACAAATCTACATTTTAGCACAGCCTATCATCGAGAGTCAGATGGGCAAACTAAAAGGGTGAATCAAGTAATTGAAGATATGCTGAGAATGTATGTCATGGATAAACCATACAAATGAGAGGATTATATACACTTGGTAGAGTTTTCTTACAAAAATGGGTACCAAGCATCCCTGAAGATGAGCCCATTTGAGGCAGTCTACGGTAGAAAATGCAACACACCAGTCAATTGGGACAACCCAGCGGACCGTGCAGTAGTTGGACCAAAATTGCTCAAGGAAATGGAAGAACGGATGATAAAATTAAGCAGAACTTAATTATTGCGTAGGATAGATAGAAAATTTATGCTGATAAAGGAAGAACTCATGGGRAATTTAATGTGGGTGATCATCTGTTTCTACAGTAAAGGCCAACAGAAGTTCCATTAAATTGGGAAATTGCTCAAAGTTGGCAAAGCAGTTTTGTGGGCCATTTGAAATCTTGGAAAGGATTGGTCTTGTGGCATATATGCTTGCCTTGCCTGCATCAATGCAAATTCATAATGTATTACATGTATCCTTGCTTAAAAGATATATACCTGATACTAATCATGTCATTGATTGGAATTTGATTCAGGTGAAGCAAGAAGGCGATTTTCAAGTGCATCCGGTGTGCATATTGGATCAGAAGATCAAGCAGCTCCAGAATCGAGCCATAGGGATACTAAAGGTCCAATGGGCCTGGTACGGTCCTGAGGATGCAACTTGGGAGCATGAAGATGCTATGTAGGTAGAGTACCCACATCGTTTTGATAATTCTTGAAATTTTTATTATACATGTGTATATATTGCACTGAGGACAGTGCATAAATAAGGGGGACAGGATTGTAACACCCTTAGGTCAATCCCCAAGTGTAAATATCAATGTAATTGTACTTTACTTATAAGATGGTGCGCTGAAGTAACAATTTGTTGATTTGGTTATGTGTGCATTTAGTTATTGCACGAGGATCTCATATCAAACGAGTGTGTGCAGTTCTAGAATGGTACACCGCGCAGTTTAATGTTAGGCGCGGACATGTGTAAGTACATAAGAATTGCACACTGAAAGTGGAACAGCTTAATGAATGAATCGTGTGCAAGTGTTAGTGCGAAAGGTTGGTGCACTAAGGGAAAAGGCGCACAACCATGGATTCATCACGCACTAGTTTAGTGCACAGGTTTTTGAAGGGCAAAGAATCCTTTTGTATATAAGAAATGTTGTAACGCACACCTATGTAAGGGTGCAGGGGGGCGCACTGAAGAAAGAGTGCACGCAGCCCAGAAGTTTCATGTGCATTAGTTTCAAGTGCACAAGCTATATATTTTGAGGCTGGTGAGCTTGTATGTAAAAGATCAATACTTGTGTACTGAGATTTAAATGTAATCACATGCAATTTAATGAAAATACATCCCTGCGGTAGACTGACCACGTTAAAGAGTTTGGGAGGCTTAAACTCCACTAGTTGAGTTTAAGGGGGGCTAGGTTAAAGGGGCTTAAAGCCAAAAAGGAATATTTTATTAATATTTCTTAAAAAGTGTAAAGTAAGGATATAATATTATATCTTAAGTCCTCGGGAGGGGACAAGTGGCTAAAAGCAGTTCTCAACATGACAAGTGTCAAGTTGGGAACATGTTGTGGACAGAAGATAGTTCTCAAACTGACAGGTGTCAAATTGGGAACTTGCAGTCAAATGGTTTGGACTTAGTCCATTATGGCTTTCAATTTTTCATTCATTCGACCATCACGAGTTATGGGGAAAGGAGTTGATTGTTCTGCCATCAAGCGGATTGTTCTGTCATAGAACTATTCAGTAAGTGAACCAGTTTGTCGTTGTAATGATCCTAATGGTTATTGTGACCAATATGTTAAATATTGTCATAGATACTTGTGTATGACTTAGTTTGGAGAGCTAAATTGAAGAGGCGGGTTGTCATGCCCATGGAAGATTGCAATCTCTCCATGTGAGAGAATTGCTAGGAATGATTTTTCGAGGTGTCAAAGTATAGCAACATGGCTCTAATACTTCCTATCTGACATGTTGTTGAAGCCCTAGAAGGGAAGTGGGGCAGCCGAAGGAATGTTGAGCAAAGAAAGGGCACACTTCCTGGGGTGGGACAGGCATGTGGGGAATGAAAGATTGTAGGTTGTTAGTGTGAATTGGCATCTCTAACGGACTTTCGGTAATTGAGTCACCTGTGTATTATTTACCTATGATTGAATTCATGTGGAGTGAGATACCTTAACCTGGTTGGGAACCCTTACCCAAGTGGAGTTTAGCCCCAGCTCAGGGTTGACCTACTATTGAGATTTATGAACAATGCAGTCTAAGGCTAGGAGGAACGTGGAAGTTCTACCCGCAATTGGTGTCTTTTATTCAAAAGATAAGTACCAGTTGTGTGTTAAATCATGAGTTTATGTTGTTTATGTTGTTTATGTTGTGTGTATAATTTTGTTATAAATTGTGTATAAATTTGTTAAGAAAATGTACGTAATCATGCATTGCAGAGTATGTTTATGTTTTAATTAATGACGGAGTTGTGTCAGAGAAATTTAAGTGAAATTTTTGGTAAATTGGTATCAGAGTTGATGACAAGAAATTTTTAAGTGGCACTCCCCAACGAGTGGCTGGGGGTGTTATAAATTGGTATCAAAGCCCAGTTTTCGACACTGAGCCTGGATGGGTCAGGTTAACATCATGTCAAAGTAGTTTTCGTAGATAATTGACTTTGGGAGTGGCCGAATTTTCAGTTTTATGGTGTCCATGATGGAAACTTGAAGCAATTGAGAGGAATTGGGTAAAAGCCCCAAATTTATGTTGCTAAATTTATGAAGGAATTGGGAAAAAATCGCACCAGAAATGTCAACCAGTGGCACACTCAAGAATTATCGTGCAGAGGTTGAATTTAAGTATATGGGAGTGAAATTGAACAAATTTCATGATTGTAGAATATCCATGGTGGAAATGGGTTGAGAATCGGGCAAAAGCCCCAATTTATGCAGTGAAAATTATGGAAAAATCAGTCAAGTGTCGAGAGAAGTGTACACACTAAGTAGAAATGTTGTGTCGGAGAATAAGATGTGCATATGTGTTCACTAAAAACTAAGTACTGCACTTCATGGAGTCAGTGGTGTGGAGAAATGATGTGCTCATGTGTGCGCATTGAACATTCAACATTGCACAGAAAAGAATGTGCAGAGTATATGCACTAAAGTGTGGCATTGTGCCATGTATAACATGTGGCTTGCATAGTATATAGACTCACGGTAAAACACGCTAAGTTTGTCCTCACAAGGTGAAATCTTGTGTCATATTGTGATGCACATGATGTGTGCTAGGAATATTGGCATAACATAGTTTCAATTGTTGGTGTGCGTGCAAATTTGGTATGATTGTGCGTGCATAATCATGTTGCTCGAAGGTATAATTGTTGGCATGCAGTGTGAAAACACTTAACCATGAAGTAGTGCGGTGTAGTGTTGGTAATACGCGCAGAGTATTCGTGCACGACATAAAAGTTATGCTAAGCAGAGTATTGGTGCATGACATAAAACTTGTGCTAAGCAGAGTATTGTTGTGCGGCCAAAAATATGCACATTAGTTATTGCATGCCCTACAGGTTTAGCATGGTGTGTGTAAACCTGCGCAGGCTAAATATGATGTATAATTGTGCGTGCAAAGTTGATTGAGCAGTTAATTTCCTAATAAATCAAAAGAAAGAATTTTGATGTTGTATGAAAACATAATTGTACATCATTTCATGATTTGTTAAATTGTCTAGCTTAACAAATTTTGTTGGCCGCATATTTTGCAAAGCCAACAGCATTAGATCAGAGCAAGATCAACACAAGTTTAGAATCATGGAAGATGTACAGGGGATTTTCACTCATGTAAAAGGGATCAGAGGAATGTATGTCCATGTGGGTAATGAAGGTACAAATTCCAATGGACATGGAGAAGGTAAGGAAGAAAGCATGAACTTGGTGGAAACCATAAAAATTTTACAGAGGGATGTCCTGGGTCATAAAGCTGACAATGGGAGGCTTATGAAAGCCAAGGCGTTGCAGGAAGACTTCAACATTAATTTGATGCACAACTTGGACAAAATTGAGAAGAAGATGGATAAGCATACTGAGTCAAGCATATCATGAAGCTATAGGTCCCATGATAAGATGGTAAGATCAGTGTGTAGCAGACAACACCATCACTCTCCAATACATTCCACTAGGAGAGTGCGCAGTAGTTCAAGTCATGTTAAGAAACCTAAGAAGACTGGGGTGGATGAACTACAGGGGGAAATAAATAAAATAAAACCTCCTATGTCTAATGGTGAACATAAGAAGGATGAGGAATGGGAGACATGGTTGTTAAATATGAGAAAGTATTTTCAATTGCATAACTGCTCTTTACCGGCAAAGGGTAGAATTGTTATTTATCAACTCAAGGGAAAAGCATCAATGTGGTGGGACCAATATGTGCAAGTACAGTGCATTGATGAGAAGAAAGTGACTTGGAGAGAATTCAAGAGGTGTTTTCAAAGCAAATACTTGACTAAGAGGTACTATGACAAGAAAATGAAAGAGTTATTTAAACTCAAGCTTGGGAGTATGACTATAAATGAGTATGAAAGAAGGTTTTTAGAACTATTGAAATATGTTTCCTTCATCAAAGATGAGCAAGTTAATATTCAGATATATTTGAGTGGACTGCCATCGTTTATCAGTGACAGAATACAATGATGATCCCAAAACATTGAAGGAAGCAATAAGAAGGGCTACGTGCCTTTATGAGCAGCAAAAAGGGAAATATGGAACTAAGCCACCATTCTTATTGGTTTGGGAAGACAAGGAAAAAGTAAGATGGAACAAGGGAAAAAGGGAACTAAGCCACCATTCTTCAAAAATAATTATTAGGAACATCCAACTTCCAAAGAATCCAAAATGACAGATTCATTAGGGAAAAGTCCAAGGAAACAACCTATTCAATGCTGGAGTTGTAATGGAGACCATATGTACAAAGATTGTTCGCGCGAAAGTGAAAGAGTGAAGACTATTCAGAGAGCCCAGCAAGCTGAAACAGTGGAGGACATGGGCAGAAGTGTACCTAAGATTTATGCAACCTTGGACAATAAGCAAGTTGATTTTCAATCACACATGATTGAAGTTGAAGGTAAGATCGATAATCATCCTAATGCTATTTTAATTAATTCGGGAGCTATTCATAGTTATCTAGATACTAAGATGGTGGAAATATTTTATTTTCCAAGAAGCAAACTTGGAAAACCTTGGATGGTGCAGTTAGCTACAGGAGCTAAAAGAAAGATTAGTGAGATGGTCAAAGCATGTTCATTGAACATGAATGGACTGAAGACTCGCTCAAATTTAAACATTATATCTTTAGGTTCCTATGACTGCCTAATTGGTATGGTTGGTTGGATCAACACCATGTTATCCTATACTGTTATAACAAAGCATTTACTTGCTTGGAGGAAGAAGGAAACTTAAGGACAATACAAGGAATTCCCAGATCCGTAATTGTTAAAGAAATTTCATCCTTGCAGTTGAAGAAAAGTTACAAAAAAGGATGTCAAATAATTGTCGCGTGGTTGGAAGAGACACCTAAGGATAAGGTGTCAGACATTGAAGACTGCACAATCCTGAAAGAGTTTGAAGATGTATTCAGGGAGATACTAAGTTTTCTTCCCAAAAGAGATATTGAATTTTGCATAGATATGATGCATGGAGCAACTCTAGTATCTAAGACTCCTTATAGGATGAGTACACCCAAACTGAAGGAATTGCAGATGCAGCTTGAAGAACTTTTGAAGAAGGGGTATATACGCCCAAGTGTGTTACTTTAGGGCACCCCAGTATTGTTTGTGAAGAAAAAGGATGGAACTTTGAGACTTTGTATTGATTTCAGGCAGTTGAACAAAGTAACTATGAAGAACAAGTATCATTTGCCAAGGATAGATGACCTTTTTGATCAGCTGAAAGATGCAAAAATATTCTCCAAGATTGATCTCGGGTCAAGCTACCATCAGGTAATAATTAAAGAATAAGACATCAATAAGACTGCTTTTAGAACAAGTTATGGCCATTATGAGTTCACGGTGGTTCCATTTGGGCTAACGAATGCACCAGTTGTCTTCATGTGTCTCATGAATGGTGTATTCAGAAATTGCTTGGATAAGTTTGTCATTGTCTTTTTGGATGACATTTTGATATACTCTAAGTCTAAAGAAGAGCATGAGCAACACTTGAGAATGGTGTTACAGGTTTTGAGGGAGCATCAGTTGGATGCCAAATTGAGCAAGTGTTCATTTTAACAGAAGCAGATCCATTATTTGGGCCATATCATCTCCAAGGAGGGGATAGCAATGGATCCAGAAAAGATAAGAGCCATTGAAAATTGGCCAACACCTAGGAATGTATCAGAATTAAGATCATTCATGGGTCTTGCAGGTTACTACAAAAGATTCATTGAGGGATTCTGAAGGATTGCACACCCAATTACTTCTTTGCAAAAGAAAGGTGTGAAATTTGAGTGGACACAGGATTGTGAAAGGAGTTTCCTACATTTGAAGCATTTATTAGCAAGTGCTCCAATATTCAGGATTGTTGATCCAAATGAAGATTTCATTGTATGCATTGATGCATGTAATGAGGGACTTGGTGGAGTCCTTAGTCGAAATGGGTATGTGGTGTCCTATGAATCAAGGAAGCTGAAAGAGCATGAAAGACATTATGCAACTCATGATTTGGAGTTGGAAGCCATAGAATGCCTTGACGATGTGGAGGCACTACCTCATGGGAAAGAGATTTGAGTTGAGGACACAAAATAGTGGTCTGAAATACTTGTTTGGACAACCAACTCTAAATTTCAGGCAAAGTAGATGGTTAGACTTCATCAATGAATATGATTTTAATATAAAGCATATCAAGAGAAAAGAGAATAAGGTGGATGATGCACTCAGTGGGAGGGTGCATGAGCTGCATGCTACAACCATTAGTATGTAACAATCATATTTGAAGGATAAAATTCTAGAAGCTACAAAATCAGATCAAAAGTGTATGGAGTTAAAGGAAAAACTTCAGCAAGGTAATTTACAGCAGAAAATCGAAGACTATAAGTTGGAAGGTGATGAAATTATCAGATATAGAGGTAGAATTTATGTGCCAAATTCTTGAGCATTGAAGGATCTGATATTGGGGGAAATGCATAATGTACCTTATGTTGGACGCCCAGGTTACCAGAAAACTATTGTGGTTTTCAAGAGTCAATATTATTGTCCAGACATGAAGAAAGAAGTTGTTGAGTTTATTGTCAAGTGTTTGGCATGTCAAAAGGTCAAGGTTGAGCATAGACATCCAGTTGGATTGTTATATCCATTACCCATTATTAAGTGGAAGTGAGAAGTGGTAACCATGGATTTTATCACTAAGCTACCCAGAACTAACAAGCAGCATGATTCTATCATGGTGGTGGTGGACAAGCTTACCAAAACTGCCCATTTTATTCCAGTAAAGCTTACTCACAAGGCAACTAACATAGCTAATGTTTATTTGAGAGAGATAGCTCGATTGCATGGAATTTCCAAGACAATTGTGACGGATAGGGATCCAAAATTTACCTCAAATTTTTGGAAAGGATTGTTCAATGGAATTGGAACAAATCTTCATTTTAGTACAGCCTATCATCCAGAGTAAGATGGGCAGACAGAAAGGGTGAATCAAGTAATTGAAGATATGCTAAGAATGTATGTCATCGATAAACCATCCAAATGGGAGGATTATCTACACTTGGTAGAGTTTGCTTACAACAACAGGTACCAAGCATCCTTGAAGATGAACCCATTTGAGGCACTCTACGGCAGAAAATGCAACACACCAGTCAATTGGGACAACCCAACAGACCGTGCAGTAGTTGGACCAGAACTACTCAGGTAAATGGAAGAGCAGATGATAAAAATTAAGCAGAATTTAAAGATTTCGCAGGATATGAAGAAAAGTTATGCCGATAAGGGAAGAACTCATAGGGAATTTATTGTGGGTGATCATGTGTTTCTGGAAGTAAAGGCCAACAAAAGTTCCATTAAATTGATAAATTTCTCAAAGTTGGAAGCGCGGTTTTGTGGACCATTTGAAATCCTAGAAAGGATTTGGCATGTGGCATATATGTTTGCCTTGCCTACATCAATGCATATTCATAATGTATTCCATATATCCTTTCTTAAAAGATATATGACTGATACTAATAATGTTATTGATTAGAATGTGATTCAGGTGGAGCAAGAAGGCGATTTTCAAGTGCATCATGTGCGCATAATGGATCAGAAGATCAAGCAGCTCTAGAATCGATCCATAGGGCTAGTAAAAGTCCAATGGACCTAGTACCTCCCTAAGGATTCAACTTAGGAACATGAGAATTTTATGTGGTCAGAGTACCCGCATATTTTTGAGAATTTTTGAAATTTTGATTATACATGTGTATATACTGCACTGAGGACAATGCATAAATAAGGGGGAGGCGATTGTAAGACCCCTAGGTTGATCCCCAAGTGTAAATATCAATGTAATTGTACTTTACTTATAAGTTGGTGAGTTGAAGTAACAATTTTTTTATTTGGTTATGAGCGCATTAAGTTAGTGCACGAGGATCTCATATCAAAGGAGTGTGCGCAGTTGTAGAATGGTACAACGCACAGTTTAATGTTTGGCGCACACCTGTGTAAGTACACAAGAATGGCACACTGAAAGTGGAACAACTTAATAAATGAATCACATGCAAGTGTTATTGCGAAAGGTTGTTGCATTGAGAGAAAAGGCGTGCAACCCTAGATTTAGCGCGCACTAGTTTAGTGCGCATGGTTTTGAAGGGAAGAGAAGCCTTTTGTATATAAGTCATGTTGTAATGCACACCTGTGTAAGGGAATAGGGGGGCACACTGAAGAAAGAGTGTGCACATCCCAGAAGTTTCGCGCACATTGGTTTCAAGTGCGTGAGCTATATATTTTGAGGCTAGTGAGCATGTATGCAAAAGATAAGTACTTATGTACTGAGATGTAAATGTAATCACATGCAATTTCATGAAAATACATCCTTGCGGTAGACCAACCACGTAAAAGTGTTTGGGGGGCTTAAAATCCACTAGATGAGGTCAAGGGGGGCTCTGTTAAAGTGGCTTAAAGCCAAAAAGGAATATTTTATTAATATTTCTTAAAAAGTGTAAAGTAAGGATATAATATTATATCCTAAGTCCTAGGGAGGGGACAAGTGGCTAAAACCAGTTCTCAACATGACAAGTGTCAAGTTGGGAACATGTTGTGGACTGAAGGCAGTTCTCAACCTCACAGGTTTCAAATTGAGAACATGCAGTCAAATGGTTTGGACTTAGTCCATTCTAGCATTCAATTTTTCATTCATTCGACCATCACGAGTTATGGGGGAAGGAGTCGATTGTTCTGCCATCGAGCGGGTTGTTTTGTCATATAACTATTCAGTGAGTGAACTGGTTTGTTGTTGTAATGAGCCCGGTGGTTATTGTGACCAGTATGTTGAATATTATCATAGATACCTGTGTATGAATTAGCTTGGAGAGATAAATTGAAGAGGTGGATTTTTAGGCTCGTGGAAGATTGCATTCTCTCCAGGTGAGTGAATTGTTGGGAATTATTTTTCGAGGTGTCAAAATACAGCGGCGGGTCTCTAAGACTTCATGTACAGCATGTTGTTGAAGCCCTGGAAGGGATGTGGGGCAACTAAAGGACTGTTGAGCNGAGCCCGGTGGTTATTGTGACCAGTATGTTGAATATTATCATAGATACCTGTGTATGAATTAGCTTGGAGAGATAAATTGAAGAGGTGGATTTTTAGGCTCGTGGAAGATTGCATTCTCTCCAGGTGAGTGAATTGTTGGGAATTATTTTTCGAGGTGTCAAACTACAGCGGCGGGTCTCTAAGACTTCATGTACAGCATGTTGTTGAAGCCCTGGAAGGGATGTGGGGCAACTAAAGGACTGTTGAGCAAAGAAGGGGCACACTTCCTGGGGTGGGACAGGCATGTGTGGAATGAGAGACTGTAGGTTGTCAGTGTGAATTGGCATATGTGACGTACTTTTCGGTAATTGTGTCACATGTGTCTGAGTTACATGTGTATGAGTTACATGTGAATCGGTTTATGTGGAGTGATATAGCTTAGCCTAGTTGGGAACCCTTACCCAAGTGGATTTTATCCCCAGCTCAGGGGTGACCCATTGTTGAAATTTATGAACAGTGTGGTCTAAGGCTGGGAGGAACATGGAAGGTATGCCCGCAATTGGTGTCTTTTATTCAAAATATAAGTGTCAGTCATGTGTTAAATCATGTTTACAATTATGTTTATGCAATTGTTGTCATGGGTTTATGTTGTTTATGTTGTGTGTATAATTCTTTTATGAATTGTGTATAAATTTGTTAAGAAAATGTATGTAATTATGCCATGCAAAGTATGCTTATGTTTTAATTAATGACAGAGTTGTGTCAGAGCAATTTAAGTGAAATTGTTGGTAAATTAGTATCAAAGTTCATGACAAGAAATTTTTAAGTGGCACTCCCCAACGGGTTGATGGGGGTGTTACAGTGGACCTTCTGGATAGATTGTATCAGTGATTTACTCTCTTGACCAATTTTGTTTTTTGATATCTCAATGTGTAGTTTCTTACAAAACTGATATATATTCTACAGTTTTACATCAGCACAGTGGAGATTTGTTACCCCTCCTTTTTTGTATATATATTTTTATTTGGACTATGTAACGCTTTGCATATTTTTGCATTATATTCCAGATATGGGAGTTTTATTATGCATAGTTTTGTTCTTGTGAGATTGGGTGTTTCCAGTTGGGGGGGACTCTCTTTGTTTTGGACAAAAGGCATGGCTACCATGCTTTCTTCAGAATGTAATTTTTATCAAAATATGAATAAAATTTACGCTTTTTTTCCTCGAAAAAATAAATAAATAAAACCAAAAAAAACCCATAAATAATCTTCCTTGATTTTATTTACCCGAGTGTCAGTTTGAGTTCCAGAAGGTTGTGTTTCCTGCAATATTTTTGTGCATTCAACCACAACTTTAAAGTTGTGCTTGAAGGAAAGCTTGAGGTCTTTTTTTGTTGGAGCTTTGTTGTACTCCATGCCCTACAATTTTGCAGAAGAACATGAATTTCGCTTCTTATGTGCAGCTAAATTAAAATTGTTAACAATATACTATTTGGATACAATTGTTTTTATATACTTACAATTCATACACCCAATTTAGAGTAACCTACCGGGCCAAGTCTGTGTTACCCATGTTTTTCTATCCTGGCCTTGGTGGATTTGGATGTGTCTGGGAGCCTGTATTGAAAAGTTTCAAATACATAATTAGATGTTGCAATGACGATAAAGCATCATAATTACATTATTATTAGTTTCTCATACCTTCCTGAGTCGGGTGGTGTCTTTCCTTCTTTTCGGAGCATCTTCTCCTTTATATCTTCTTGTAGGGCCTTCCACTCCCTCTCAGGAATCATTGGAGGAAGCTCATACCTAGGGTTCTTTTGCATATGAACCCTATATTGGTCCCGCAGATATTTTAAATGTGCATCTTCTTTTGAGGAGACTCAAGATTTATTGAAGGTACCTTCACCGAATAGGCCAACCAATGTCTTAATGAACTCATCTTTTAACTTAGAATTTTGGGAATTCCACCTTGTGCGTATGGTAGGCCCAAAGATATCCAAGGCCATGTCATCCATGTGTCTATAAAATTTATCATTTCCTGTAAAACGATATTATCATTAGTTTAAAATAACTGCACATTATACGTAAATTTCAAATAGATTGTACATAACAATTAAGGCACATCTTAAATACCTGGAAGCATCTCTATTTTCATAGGGATGAGCTCATTTTCTACCAAAAAGGTAACTGGTAGTGTTCCCATGCTATTGACACAGGAAGATCCAGGAAAGCATGCTTAAAAATGTGCAATGCCATGTTCTGCATCCACAACATCCCGTGCAGATTCTGGCATGTTTTGGTCAGGGTCAGGTGTAGTACCGACATAGACCCTAGGGGGTGTACTGGTCTGAGTGACTGGCGTAGTACTGACATCGACATCAACCCTGGGGGGTGTGCCCATATGATGTTGTGTCAGTGTAACAATGGTGCTGGTACCAACACCGACCTCCATAGGCACACCCTGGGGATCAAAACTCCGCAAAAACTCCTGTAAAAATAAAGAGTTTTTAATGAAGGACTTGTAAGAGTATATAAATTGAAATCCAAAATAAAATAAAAGGGGGGGGGTAATTGAATATCTTGTTTACTCCATAGCGATCAATTATGTCCATCAAGGAATTATTTCTTTCTATTGTCTCCTATGTCTGCGGCCGAATCTGAATCAAAGAATGGAGTTCCATGTTTTCTTTTCTCACGGTATTCTTTATTGTTTGCTTTGGGTTCGTGGAGGAAAAAATTACTTCCTCAGTAAGCATTTCCTCAGAAGGATCTGTGGACTGCTCTAAGGTTTTTTCCTTCCCCCTGTCACCTTGGGAAAAGCGTATATTAGAATTAGAAAAAATATGAGAAATTCAAATGTATGAGAAATAAAGTTAGTTCATGAATACGCATGGGACAAAAACATGGCATGCTAAAAACATCAAAGTAAAGAGTGACTAAAGAACAATGAAAATCATAAAAATATAAGAGTCATTGCTTACAGGTTGGGTAAAATAGTATATGTATCGCCCCCATAATAGCAGCATTTGTATCTATTCGATTCAAATTGCAATCAATCAACAACTCTTCCCCTGTAGCTATTGATTTTATTGCATATACGAATACACGGTTTCCTTCACGCCCCTCAAATACAAAATTGGGTTGCTTATTTGTGGTCATGGGTCATGTATTGTTTATAAACCCTGCAATATTTCCCACTTCTTTTGGCCTTCCTTCAATATACATATTTTCTCCTTTATTTTGATATTCATCTTTTAGTTGTATATAGTTTGCAGCCACGCCATATCTTTGCATATTTTTTGTATATTGGACTAGTCATATCCAATATTTGTAGATGTAAAAGGGTCTGACATACTCCATCAATTCAATTAATGCATTGTAACAAACCTTTATGCAATCCATGGAAAATAGCCCCAAACCATGTAATGACGATGGAGAAATGTTGTATATCCTTTCATTGACACATAAATCAATGTTTATTTGAGGAATATCCTTGGGTACCCATCATTTCACTATATGTTTGTACCTCAAGGGAACCTTGATGTCGTCTATGCTCTCATCATCATAAGAACATGACCCTGCTTTAGCAAGAAAAAATTCCATGCATCTATGGAATTTTCTTCTGATCTTCTGACCTCTAGTTGATCTCCGCATGTTAGACCTACTAGATGTCTCACTTTCCTCTACTCTACCTGAACTTCCCTCACTCGACGAAGATAGATTTGATAAATACATAGTTGCTTGTACGTCTTATTACACTCCATCAAATGAGAGAAACGATTAGCGAGTGTCATAAGGGATATGAGGAAACATCTTGAGGAAACCACAAGAACATAATATTACAAGTGACTTTTGTTGTTACAATAAAATTCTCAACCCACTCAGTTTTTTGCAAACTTAAATAATCATTTTATAGAATGCTCACTTTACATTAAATTGTTGTCATTATATATGAAACAGGAGAGTCAACTAAGTGGTGGACTGAGCATTTGACCAATCATTCATATATGTGTTTGTGATCGATCGGAATCTACAGGGATCATAAGCACCTTGCAGTACTATGGTAGGCTCATGATGGCCAAGGTGGTGGACACTGTGGAGAAAATGATACTATGATGAAAGTGAGCATTTGAAATAGGAGAGTCAATTAAGTGACCAACATTTCCTATATGTGTGAGGATTTTGTGGCCACTATTGTTTATAGATGTCATGGGGTACGACAAGTAGTGTGATTTCTACCAATGTGTGAGAAGGCCATTTGTGACAGATGAAATGTTGTTGCAACCCATTGTGGCCAAGGAGCCATTTCAGCACTACATAGTGAATTTTATTAGACCTCTTAATTTTCCAGGATGTTATTTAGGGCCATGATATACTATTATGGACACAAATTATTTAATACACTGGGTTGAGGTTTTGCTAACCTAATATTACCCCTCATGGGAGACTGTTGTAATATTCATCTTTGAGCATATAGTCACAAGATTTGGATGCCCATGAAACCTCACTAGTAACTAAGGTCAACATTTTATTAAGGGAGTGGTGGTTGCATTGGTGAAGGAGTTCATGTTTCATCAACACAAAGCAGTGGCATATCATCCACAAGCCAATGGAATGATAGAGGCATTCAATAAGATCTTGGAACACATATTGACCAAGGTGTGCTCAATTAACATGGATGGTTGGGATGAAAGAATTAATGTAGTTCTATGAGATTTTAGGACTATTTGTAAGACCCTATCTAATCATGCACCATTTAATATAGTATATGGCATGGAAGAAGTGATGCCACTAGAGTATGTAAGACCAAGCCCACACACAACCATAGCCACGTTGATATTAGAACCATAGTAGTTACATAATAGATTAGATATATTGGTACAATTAGAGCAACATATATTTTTGTTGGGATACCATCAAATGGTTCAAAAGTAATTCCAAAAGGCATGGCATGATAGGCATATAAGGACCAAGCTTACTAAGGATTTCCTAGAGTTGATTGAAAAGTGGAAGACATTGGACAAGAGGCAACATGGTTTAAATATGGTTAATTATGAGTCATGAATCCTTGGTTGTGATGAGGTAAATTGAGTATATAACAACATAAATGTTGTCACTTGAGGTGAATCGATTAAGCATGGTTCCTACCTTATTACCATTAACTTTCCTGACATTCATTGTTCTTTTAACCAAGCCAACAAAGATATATTGAGTTTCATATTCAATGGATATGGCTCTTTACTTAAATTTCACCTACCATAAGATGTTTTATGCTTAGACAAAGAAAAGAAGAGGGAACTACCTAACACACAAGTGACTTGTTCCTCTCTATCTTTGCCCTTTTGCTGCACAAATGTATAGACAATATCTCTAGTATCCCCTTGATGCCACTTAACATAGTTTCAGGATAGATCTGAAATGTGTGACAAATACTTTGGATGGAGAGGTCGATTGGGATGAAGTGTGTCTACTTAAGAAGGACTATTATTTGGATGAAAATAAGGCATGGAGTTTGACTTTAAGGATTGGCCAAGAGAGTTATAAAGACTATAATTTTGTTTGTCTGTATTGGAAATGGGAAATGTGTCTTCTCAAGTGCTATCATCTTTAATAACCTTGTCATTGTAAAAGAGAAGGCCTTTTCATTTGTTTTCTATTATCTAGGTAAGACCAAGAGTATTGTAATGTACCCATGAAGCTTCAATAAATGTGGCAAAACCAACAAGAGAGAATGGAAAACCAAAAAATGATATAAAATTCTAGATACAAACTCACTCTTTGCCTATGTTCATATACAATATTGCATAGAAAAAATTATAAAACCACCTATTTTAAGTTAGTGGTTTTTCATAACTACATAGTCATGGTTTGAAGGGTCATTTCAGCAGTCAATACCCAAAGAATCTAAAGGACTATGTGGATTATAAGGTAAGAATTTAAACTTGGGTGCTAATAATAAGAAAAATCGCTATTTGGAATTTCATGTGCTAGATTATTACTTGGTCCATACATGTGGGGTTATTTCTTTCAAAGATTTTATGTGGCATTCAAAAGGTCGCATATTGTGACAAAAGTTGCTACTTTATCATTCCAATCTGCTACAATGATTTCAAACTCCATAATATATTTTTGGCATATATTGTAGATTTACCATATTCCTATTCATCATTATGTCTTTGCCTTTATGAACATATGATTACAATCTTATTAGTCCATGCCGTAGGCATAGAGGGACTATAGCGATCGATAATTCATTGACCTCATATTAGATTGTCCATTGACCACAAATATTTCCATATTATCTATTGTTGGAACCATGGAACTGAAAACACCGATTTTTATATAATAAAAAGTACCATATTTGTCATTATCCGATTGGACAATAGATTGGAGGTCTTATTGTCGACTTCGTTATTCCCAATGTTATATATGTTGGCATATCCAAAGTATTTCATTGTATATGGTATTTTTGAATCATATATTTTCTTATGCATTGGTCGAAGGTGGATTAATGCTAGCATTAGTTCGAATGTTTGCTTTAGCATTTTCTGCTAGCTAGAATACATTCTCTAGCATATTACTATGTGTGATTTTTTCTTTATTCTTGCATGCTTCGAGAGAACAGGCCTGCCACGCTGCATTTTTTCTTAAATGTTTGCACAGGACTACGCCCTTAGACAGTTCTGACAGTATTAAGTGTTTACCTAACAAGTCTGGCAGTCTTAAATGTTTATTGTACAGAGGCGTTGCAATACAGTTTTGTTCCATTTTTTTGATGGTGTTGTTTGCAGTGAAATTGTGTTGAATTATTCTCCACTAGCATCAGTGGTTCAGTGGTTGATGCTTGTTCGTTGGTTCGTTCCATGATCCTTGTTCTTGTTTGATTCAACTTTGCAAAGTTGAGGTCCTGCAGTTGCAGTTGGACCTCTTCGTGGTTGTTCACTAGTTTTTTGTTCTTCAACTTTGCAAGTTGTTGGACCTATTGTTGCGGTTTGTAGTTTTTGGGGCT
>JASDQU010010519.1:127854-143939 GCA_032191745.1 Picea mariana | reverse complement strand
TGGAGGTTAATAACTCAATATTAAATATTCTCTTGAGTCGACTTGTCTTCTAGGTTTGTTATCCAACGTTTTAGGGTTTCTCTTACTTCCCGAAATATTCTAGTCTCGTCAAAGGTTACACGTAGAGGTTAATACCTCCCACAAATACCATAATATCAACAACCTACATGGTACATGTGTCTTATTTCTCTTCCTGTACATATTTAGGTATCCATAAACAAAATCTGACTCCACCTCTGGCTTCTATGGGTCATAAGCTTTCCATCGACTACTTATGTGCCCCAAACAGACTTATGAACATGGAGTTATGACCTCTGGAAGTAAAACTAGTGCCAAAATTTTACTTGCACTGTTTTGGATGTAAATTTCTCATACGAGCTTCATTTTGAAAACCGCTTAACTCATTGGATAACTCTCCATGAGTTCTTTATTTTAGCTATAGATATACAGTGTACCTTTGTACCCTATGTTATTGTGGATTTTTATTGGCTAAAAACGTTGTTTAGGCCCTCAAAAATGCCTTGCAAGTTAATGACCTTCAAAAACCACATAAAATTGACTATTTTACCATTGTAACAACCCTTTAAATTTGAATCGTTGATCTCAAATCACTCCAAATCTTAGCCATTGATTCACACAACATCGACCATCGACCATCGACGACCAACTTTCTTCCTTGGGTGTGCACCACACTTTCCCCAGTGTATCGACACAACCGTCGACCATCGACCCATTCCCTCGACAACCAATTTGCACACAACTCTAAACTGACTGATTCAACTATCGACCATTGACGATATTCATTGACGAATTAAACTCTGCATTGATTTTTTCAATGCTCGACCATTGACCCATCAACGATCAAAGATCCCCGATGACTATCAAAAACACTTCCCCAAATCGACTGACCTATCCATCACCCATCAACCAAATCTATGAATGACGTGGAAACTGTTGACATGGCATGACATGTGGGTGCTGATGTGACATGACATGTCATCCTGAAGTGTCAACTTAGGCTATGTGGCATGACACATGGATGCTGACATGGCACAAAATGTGGATGATGATGTCAACATCCTCTCCCTCCATCGACCATCGATCGATTCTCTTGGACGATATGAACACCTCACTGAATCGATCAACGTGCGAACATAGGCACATTGGTAATTGACGAATTATCTTTGCTTGATTCGAAACACTTCACCGAATAAGCCGATGCCCAACCACCAACCCATCGACCATCAACAAATTTTGTTTCTCATTTGAGACACTTCGTTGAATCGGTCGATGCTCGACCACCATCCCATCGACCATCGATGAATTCCATCAACAATTGAAAACACTTTGACAGATTCAGCCAACCCCTGACAGTTGGCCATCGATGGTCAGAGATTTCTTATCGGTGAACCAAACTCTTTACCTTTTCGTCTGACTTGACCATTGACAATCGTTAACTTCTCTTAGTGAGCTTTAACACTTAGCAAATTTTCAACATTTCTCCAATTGATCTAAATTGTTGATCTCATTCATTTCACAACCCCTGAAATGAATCTTGGTCACTCATTTACCCAACCTTTCAAATGGTCGAAACCTTATGAATTTTTAAATTTATCAAGGAGAATCTCAACCATTTATCTTGAGATCAAACGTGATCTCGACTGTTGATTCATCAAACTGCATGCAACTCTACAGGCAACCATTAAAACTCAAATTTCGACCATTTCAAGCCGAATTTCGATCTGCAACTTTATCGCTTGGCTCCATGGAAACTCTTAAACTGTCAGGAATCCTATAAACCCATATTTCACTCACAAAATTGGGGATTTCTCTCTGTTCTTCTCCATTTTTCTCCAACCCATCATAGAAAAAATCCGTAAGAACGAATTTCACAAATTCGTAGCCATCTTGTCCCAACAAGCCTCGTGTATGAACCGGGTGCTCTGATATCATAATGTAATTCCCGATATCCCAACAAAGAGACATTATGGTGTAGAATACTCATAAAAATGAAATTCAACTAACTAATTTGAGTCATTTACAACTAACTAATTTCCTGTAGCTTCCAACTATGAATTAAACACATATTTAGCTATTATCTATAATCATAAAATAGATGCATCTATAGAATATCAGAATAATATGAATGAAACTTAATCATTCACACAACAACATATAAATCATTCCAAAATACACATAGTTTATGCACAACAAATAAAATCATTAAATACCACGACAACAAGATAAACAAATTATTTTTAAACAAGAGTTTTGCAACTAGCTACTTGGGACAGACATTCCACCCAACCATAGACTGAATGTTTCAAATATGATCGAGGCAGATATCGGTGGCCACCCTCCTACTCCAACTGGATGAAAACAGTCTTTCGACAATTTACCATTTTTAACAGTTTTTCGGTTCCTAAACTTTTGGGGACATTTTGAGGGCCTGAATGAATATTTTTTGTGATCAGGCACCTCAATTATAGTTGAAGATTTTATTGATCCCTCAAATTAAGCTCATGAGTTATATCTTTCAAACGAGCCATTGTGTACCCCAAACAAAGATCATATGCCAAAGTTACACCCCCGGGAAGTTGATACACCAAACTACCCAAAACAGGGTCCACAAAACTGTTGGCTTTTCATCTTCCGGGTTTAGGGTTTTGGATTATTTTTATGTTAAAAATAAATTTGGAGCCTAATTGTAAAAATTATCTTCTTGCAAATGTGAGTATCCATCACATCTCTTCTTATATTGCCACCATTCTAGCAAGTCTTTCACTTTGTATTTCTATAGTTTTGTACATTTCACTCATTAATAGAAATTTTTTATTGCTATATATCTGTGCCTCTTGTTATATATATGATATATCTCTGTTATATTATTGGCTCTCTTGCAATATCTCTGTATATTTCTATGTTATATCTCTGCTCTCATTTTGTGCCAAAAATAATTTGGATCAGTGGTATCAGAGCAGGCTGCTCTTGATCGTTTTTTAGTGCATGTCCCCGATGAGGTCCAAGTATATAAAGTTGGGTATAGAGCTTGTCTCTCTTGAGGAAAATCACTCTCGCATGCCCAAGAAACCCTCCATATCATAAGAAAATAAAAATGATGGAGCAAAAGATTCTATCAATCTATTCTTTGAGCAAGCTCTCACGCGAAAGAGGGACAAAATGCTGGAGAATTTTGTCCACATCCTTCAACGCATGTCGATAACATCATACACATATTCATCAAGCATCCACTTTGGAAGAACCTCTCCTTTCAAGGTACAAGTCAATTTTGATATTGTCATATTTAAAGGTCAAGTAGATGTGGATTCCCTAAAAAATGGTTAAATATGCTAGAAGGTTATTTCTCTCTTCACAATTTTTCCGATAGGGAAAAGATCACCCTCACACTCATTAAGGCTCTCCCCCATGTCAAACATTGGTGGGAAACTTACTGGGAGAAAATTTCCACAGAGGATTCTGGAATATATGGGGCCAAGACCACTTTGGATTTTTTTGTGGATGTGGTCAAGGAACAATATTACCTTGTTGGTAACTATGACGACCAATACATGAGATGGACCACACTACGACAAGAGAGGGGCCAAAAAGTGGCAGTGTTCACAAATAATTTCCATACCTTGCGCACCAAGATGGGTATCAAAGACTCTGAGTGACATATAGTTCTTAAATACCACGAGGCTCTACATAGGTAAATCCAAACCAAAATGGATTTCTTGGACATCTCATCACTGGGAGATGCCTATCGATATGCTATTAAAATCAAGAAGAAATTTAGGCACAAAAAAAAATGGAAGTTTGGGTCTGCAAATACGCAACAACCAACGTATGATAAAGATGAACCTAACAAACAGCCTCCCAAAAACCATTCTAAGCCACATGAAAAGAAGGGTCACGAAAATACGAATAAGGACACTGGAAAGTGGTGTGATTTCCAAAAAATCCCTTGGCACAACACCGATGAATGCTGCTAAAAGAAATCATTGGTGGCAGAGATCAAAGAAAAGGAGTCGAACCCTGATTCATAATCCGATTCAGAAAATAATGGGAGAAGATAGATCATCGACGCAGACCCCAGTGCTACTGTCGTGACCACAACAATTCAACCAGAATAACTAGTAGATCCTTAAGAGGGGGAGTACCTCTTCCATTCACATATGTTGGTGAAGGGGAACTTGTTGCATTTAATTTTTGATAGAGGAATCCAGAAAAACCTCATCTCAGTAGAGGTCGTCAAACAGTTGGGATTGTCAGCAACACCACACCCACAACCATACAACATTGGGTGGCTTCGTCAGGGACGAGATCTCTGTGTCAACCAACAATGTTGATTGTCATACAACATACAACCCTTCAAGGATGAGGTATTAATTAATGTTTCCCCACTGGATGTCTATGATGTTCTTTTGGGCCAACCATATATGTGGAAGCACCATGCCATTTATGAGTCTCGACCCCACAGTTTCATTGTTACTTTGGGGGGTCATCTCTATAGGATACTATTACACATCAAAATGACTCACTTCAATAGTGTTGCAAGCATTGTCATTACAAGTGTTGTAAGTGTCGCATCTTGACCACAAGTGTTGCAAGTGTCGCAAGTGTCACAAACATCATACTTCCATCTTGCCTATGTCGTGTCTCTAACAACATCATAGTGACACTTAAGACACCCTCAAAGATTGGTTTTAGGAAGATAAATCATCTGATGAAGAGTACAAAGCATTTTCCATGAAGAAAACCACCTAAAAGTCAATTTTGGAGGCCAAATATCCCCTACCCACTATCAGGGAGTGCCAGTGCTCCCTAGCCTTCTTTGGGGGAGCGTTTCAGCACTCTGTGCACCCTTTTGGGGGAGTGCTAGGATTTTTTAGGGAAAATTTGGGCAGTGCTCCCCTAATCATTGTCAGGGAGTGCCAACACTCCCTAGCTTTCTTTGGGGGAGAGTTGCAACACTCTGTGTACCCTTTTGAGGGAAGGCTGGGCTATTGTAGGAGATCTTAGACTGTTGAGAAAAATCAGGGGAAAATCCCCCTTATCTTGGAAATTAGTTGGATTTGAATTTGAGGTCAAGGATACATCTTAGGGAGGATCCACAACTAAAGTAGAAATGTCCTCAACCTATCCCAAGAATCTCTAAGGTGGTTGGGTCTCTCCAAGCTTATATAAGGAGGCCTTCTAATGGTAAAGGCATATAGAGATTGAGAGATACCAAACTTATGATCTCATGAGTGGTATTGATATGGAGACATTTTAAAAAACATCAAACTTATGATCTCATAAGGGAGATATCATCGAAGAATCATCATTCCGTGTGTGGATTATTTGAGCAAGGGTCTAGAAAAAGAGAGCTTGGTGAAGCTGTTGCACCTACATCTATGGCTGTAAGCATTTCACTTTGTTTTCATTAATAGAAATCTATGCTTGACATGTTTCCTTTAAAGTTTGTGTACATTTCATGAAATTGTTTGTTTTATAGATCCATTATGAAGCTAATCATGGTAGAGTAGCAAGTATGTTTCGTTGTTGTTTCTCATTGTATTGCAGGACCTTCTGAAGAACTTGGAGATCAAGATCAACCTAGACCGAGCAAGGACAAACGTCAGTAAAAGGTATTTACCCTTCTTCCTTATTCTTCTTTGAATAGTTTAGCTTCATGAAAAGGAATGTCAGTGTCCACAATATCACATTTCTATCTTGGTCATAGGGGTCTAGTATCCAAGAGGAAATCCACTTGTCTGCAGGGGGATTCTCCTGTAACAGAAATTGGTGATTCCATTGGGGAGGAAACTTTGAAATTGGTCTTTTCTAGGTATTGTTTTAGCCTTTTCCCATCCTTCAAATATTATGCATGATGTGTCTCTGATCCTTATATGTGTTGTTGGCTCTTGGATTCATCTTACACACTGAATTTATGCATTTTTCCTGAGCTTTTTTTGGTTTCTGGACAAATTTTTGAGTTTTGAGAGGCCATCACTCCCTTGCCTTTACCACCAGGGCATTGGCACTCCCTTGCGGAATCCCACAGAGCGTTGCAATGCTATGGTACCCTTGACACTAGAGCGCTACCCCTTTTTCTACAAAAATATTCTTGGGAGTAGTTTTTCTTAGTCTTCGTTTTGCTCATTCATTTGCTCAGGGTTTATGCTATCTTAGTGTGTCCTTGTTTAGCCTCCAGTTATTTGAATTCTAAGGATTAATGATGTTTTTTTTGGATTTTTGACATCTATTTTCCTTGCTTTGAGTCACTCTTCTTCCCTGAGATTTGGATTCGATCTACTACTTTCTCACTTATCTAATTGATTGAAAGTTGTTGTAAGGAAATTCAAAGATCTTTTCACTATTTCATTTTGATCTTTGAGGTCTTTTCTCCAAGCATTTCCTCCTGTCTGGATTTGGTTTTCTTTTTTATTGTTTGATCACAATGAGGGTGTGTTTTTTGTTTATGTGAACTTTGCTTCTAGATTGCTTAAATCTCACAAATCCTGAAGTCTGATTAACATAGGAAGCTTTACATCAAACTGATTATCAGTCACATATAAACATTTTAGCACTGTATGAGATTTTTGATTGAGGACTATTGCATGAGGTCATTGCATATTAGTGTTTGAAAGTGAAAGGAAAATCCATTCTCCTTCCCTTAAATATACATTCATTGAAATAAAAGTATGCTTATCATTTCTTATGCTTGTTTTGGGAATTGAGTCATAATATCATCAGTTTTCACTCTCATACACCTATGAGTAAACAACAACCACTAAAATCAACACTAAACTAAAATTTATCAAAATTTTTTACATTTTTGTTAGCAACCCTACATTAGCTTAAGGTGTAGGTATTTAGAATAGGTTTAAAGGATAACTTTCCAAAGATGTCAAACAAACTTAACATCTTGCGATAGAGAGAGAAAATTCAATTGTCGTATAGGCTTTTTGGGATCCCCCTCTCACACAGGGGTTACACACGAGGTCGCATTCGGGAGAGTTACAGAGATTATCCCTCTGTGGTTGAACCTTTCGTAGTAGTAATATCGTATATTGGGGGTTTTTCTTGAGGTTAAACTATCTTCATTTGGTCTCGGTGCTTCGTGAATTCCGAATCTGTTCAAGGTCCTCTAGAGTTCTATTGGTCCATTTGTCCTCAGTTCTCTCGAAGGATTTCAGAATTGTTATTCTGCCCATACGTTCAGACTGGACTGTCAACTGTACCCTCCCAGGGGATGACTGCAAGTTGGTGACCTTAGTAGACATAATCTTCAAGGTATTACACGAGGTGACGGTGAAGGTAAGTCTCACTGTACCTGGAACAGATGTTGGTCAAACTCACTTGGGCTCCTTGGAGGATAAATCCACATTTATTGTGTGGAATCTTGCACCAAGGTGTAAGTCCGTCAAGCAGGTCGCCAACATAAATGATCCACCCTCTTTATCCCCACCCCTTCCTATATTGATCTTGCGACGTTGGATTTCATCACCAACTAGTGGTTTCATTGTGGGAAGGTTTGTTTGATTGTTTGATTCTCAGATTCATAGCGTGTGTTGTTTGTTTTACTTAGTGGACCTTAGGTCGAGTCAGTGTCAATGGCATAAACTCCCGGGAGTACCAATGGAGGAACCCCTTGTCCCAGGGAACCTTTCACCTTTCCTTCTTTTGGAAACTTTGGTCCTCCGTACATTGCTACACTAAGTCTTCTGGGACTCACCATCGGATTACCAGTTTGGTTATTCCCCACTTCGGTGATCTCAAATCCTCCCAGTGCTTCAAATGCACCTAATAATTTAGATGTTAGTACACCACCCACACATCAAACTCATGTCGAATTTTCACCTTCTTCACCCATTAAGTCTCCTTCCCTTTCTCCTTCTTCGCCTAGTGAAAGCTCTAAAGCAAGTAGCCAGGTTGATCAGAAGAAGAAGAAATAGAAAGAGAAGAAGAAGAATCTAAAAAGGACCAAGCCTCCAACCATATCAAATGTTAGATCCAAGAAACCCGTTGTTGTTCATTGTACTAGGAGTGTTGATGAGGTCAACAAGATTAAAATGAAGAATCTGAAACCCAAATTACCTTGCAGCATTTGTAAGGATGACCACTTTCTGAGGGATTTCCCTGGTCTTCCCAATGTCTTAGAAATGTGGTCCTCCATGTCATCAACCTCTGCTAGACATGCTGGTGACGCCCTGTCAACTAGTGACATTAAGGTTGGTAAGAAGAAGACAACTATCAAATTTCCTTGTATGTTATGTGAAGGTGATCATTATTCTCACCTTTGTCCTCGTATGGACGAGGCTTCTTATATTTTGGAAAATATTCAACTCCCAATTGGTTATCGTAAGATTTATCCCAACCCATCATTATTTGATGGAATGGTCAATCCATTTCCATCCTCAGTCAATCTGGTTGATCAGGTGGTCAATCTAGTTTCATCCTTGGTTGGACCACTAACCCAAATGGTCGATCCATTTCCACCTGTCGACCCCATTTTCCCCTTGGAGAATGAAACCCAAGAAGTCGTTTTGATGTCATCATCGATCAATCCCACTCCTCCACTGAGGAGTGCCAAAGTGGTTGCTCCAGTTACTTCATTGGTCAATCCCACTCCTCCTCTAACGAGTGCTAAAGTGGTCGATCTAGTTCTGCTATCATTCGATCCCACTCCTCCATTGAAGAGTTCCAAAGTGTTTTCTCTAGTTCTGCCATCGGTAGATCCCACTCTTCCTTCGAAGAGTGTCAAAGTGACTAATCTAGTTCTTTCCTCGGTCAATCCCACCCTTCATCCGAAGAGTGTCAAAGTGACTGATCTAGTTCCTTCCTCAGTCAGTCCCACCCTTCATCTGAAGAGTGCTAAAGTGGTTGTTCTGGTTACTTCATCGGTAAATCCCACTCTTCCTCTAAAGAGTTCCAACATGGTTGATCTGATCCCATCATTGATCGACCCTACTCTCCCTCTAGAGAGTAAACCTGATTCTTCCCACATTTTTCTCATTGATATAGAATCTACCGTGCTGGGGGGCATTCCTCTTTCTCCCGCGAAACCCCCTCCAAGTAATAAGTCCATCCTTTTTGATTGGGGTGCGCTAACTAGACCTCGTCTTCTTCCCTTTCACATTCCCTTCAATATTACAGTACACGTTTGTGGTCGGGACATTTCTCATGCGTTGATAGATGAAGGTTCATCTATTAGTATTTCGTCCTCCATTGCTTGGCAAGCTTTGGGTTATCCTTAGCTTGTGCCAGTTACCTAGATTTTGTTCACTTTTAACAGAAGAACCAGTCACCATTTAGGGATCCTTCCCTAGTTTCCAGTAACTTTGGGAGGGAAAACTGTCTTTATTGATATTATGGTAGTCCATGAACCCTTGGATTTCGATTTACTCCTTGGGTGAGATTATGTCTATGCCATGAAAGATATTATGTCCACTCTCTTTTGTGTGATATATTTCCCTCATGATGGAAGAATGGTGACTATTGATCAACTTTCATTTGTTGGCCCTGACGTGACCATCAACCCAATGACTTCCCTAACTGGTTCTTATATGCATTCGGTATCACCCCTACCATAGATAAATTATGTGGCCTTTTCTCCCATGAATTCAACTTTCGATGACTTAGATCCGGTAGTTGACATGGTGATCTCTTCGGTAGGGCTATTGGAGCCTAATCTCCTTACCCCTGTTGTGACCCTCGACATGTGTTCCTTCTAGATCATTCTTCTTCCATATAGTGAAGATCTCTTGGAAGTCATGACAGAGTTTTTTCCCTTGACATGGTGTCCTTCCAGAGCGTTATCCTCTTGGAAGCCATGATCAAGAAGATTCCATGAGCATCATTTCTCTTCTTTGTGGCAAGCTCATTAAAAAATGAAACAGAGGCTATGAGCATAGTTTTGTTTTCTGTAGAAAGCTCGTTAAAAAATGAAATAGAGCCCATGAGCATAGTTTCTCTTCTCTGTGGCAAGCTCATTAAAAAATGAAATAGAGGTTTTGAGCATATTTTTCCTCTCTGTAGCAAGCTCGTTAAAAAATGAAACAAAAAATATGGGGTTTGAACCCGAAATCCATGAGCATAGTTATTTTCATATGTCAATCTCGTTAAAAAATGAAACAGTCACCTCTCCTGTCAGGTCGAGTCTTTCGCCAGATCTTGTAGATATCGAGTTGAGTCTTTCGTTAGGTCTCGTTTTTGAACTTTCATTTCATCCACCTATATCCTTTTTCTCCATCTAGTAGAGAAATTGGTGACAACCTCAAAGTCGATGGATGAATTGAAGCTTGGGGGGCATGTCTCCAGCCTTTGATGATCGTTATAGAGTTAAGCCACTAGCTTTCAAGTTGGGGGCAGAGTACCGAGCTTAGTCTTTGTTCTTTCTCGCACTCGTAAAAACATGAGAATGTAACCGAGTAACCTTTTATCTCTTTTTTGGACTCGCATGGATAAACGAAAAAGGAACCCCCTGGAGTCATCTTTAAGCTCTTTTCAGACTCTCTAAATGTGAAAAGATTTCCGAGTGATCTTGCTTCCTTTCCCACTCGTTAAAAGGTTTGAAAGAACATCTTTTGAGTGATAATTTATCTCTTTTTCGCCCTCGCGAGACTAAAATTACAAAAAAGGACAACATTGGAGTCGTCTTTAAGTCATTTTCAGACTCTCTAAATATGAAAAACCACCGAGTTTACCTTCTCTGGACTCGTTAAACAATCATACATTGAAGGGCCCATACGGGACCAAACCCTTACTTCTTCCAGTTTGTTAAACAAAGGAAGAGGGACTTACTGAAGGTGAGTTATATCAAGCATGTGTTACCCTCCTCGAGCTCATTAAATTAAAAAGAGGTACTTGTCTATCTGGATGGGGGAAAAAATTGAAGAAAGCAAGCCAAGCAACTTTTGAAGACATCACAAGTCACTCTTACGGTCGCCCTTGAACACGACACTTTGTCTTTGCATACATTGTAAATCCGTTAACCTCTGCACTGAACCAATCCTCTGAGTTTCTTTACTCCTTTGGGTCACCCAACAAAAGTCACAGTATCCACTGTATCATCATGTTTTGGTCCATGTCAAGTTTCTGTTGTTGTGCCTCAATGTTCAAGGGAAGTATCTACATCGAGAGTCAACCATCACAAATTTCTTGTTTCAATACCTGTGTCGGTCCATGTTCATTTGATCCACCAAATTACATCTATGTGTCAGTTTCGTGTCATTGATGGGGGATACATCAAGGCCCTCCTTCAACGATTCTATTCCTATCGACCTCAACACATTATCCAGGAGCTGGACTTAGAAACCAGTTAGTACCTTGGGACCTGCATGCCTCAATGGTAGGCCTCCTCGCATCCGACAGTGGGTTTACATCATTGACCTCTGATTGGATGACTCCAAGGATGTTCGACTTCAGCTCATCCATTCACATTCATTGGAATGTACTAGAGTACCTTGGGAATCATTGACATCAAAGGTGATTTCCCTCGTACTTGTTAACAATTTACCTCATTGACAGATAATCAAGTGGTTTTTTCCATGTTTGACATCAGGACATATATTCACATGGTTAGACTCTCACTACATCAGGATCGATAAGAAGACCCTAGGTTGAGTGATCACTCTGATATGTACTTTGCCCAGGTTGCGACATAGTTTTTCTTGAATATTGACACATATATTGTCACATAGATCCACTTTGTATTGGTCCATGGCTGTCTTGTCGTCTCATAGATCCACTATGTATTTTTCATGGCTACGATCAATTCATGTCATGGAAGTATAGATTCACATTGTATCTTCGGTGGCTATACATTTTTGTCAATATAATTATGGACCCACAGTGTATTTTATGGCGGCCATACCTTGAAAGTCTTTATCACCCAAGCATAGGTATGCCTGTCTTGGGTTTGAAACATGTCATAATATTTGTTTGATGGTTGTGTGCAGTTTCTTCCAAGTTCTCTGAGTCCATACCCTTGCTCGAAAAAGTCTACAAAGTACTTCAGTCATCAGTTTCCGTCTTCTAACTTCGTACTTTGGGGGGCAATATGTTACACATCAAAATTACTCACTTCAATAGTGTCGCAAGTGTTGTCATTACAAGTGTCGCAAGTGTCTCATATAGACCACAAATGTCGCAAGTGTTGCAAACATCATACTTCCATCTCACCTATGTCGTGTCTCTAACGACATCACAGGGACACTTAAGACACCCTTAAAGATTGGTTTTAGGAAGATAAATCATCTGATGAAGAGTACAAAGCATTTTCCATGAAGAAAACCACTTAAAAGTCAATTTTGGAGGCCAGCGCTCCCCTACCCACTATCAGGGAGTGCTAGCGCTCCCTAGCCTTCTTTGGGGGAGCGTTCCAGCACTTTGTGCACCCTTTTGGGGGAGCGCTGGGATTTTTTAGGGAAAATTTGGGCATCACTCCCCTAACCACTGTCAAGGAGTGCCAACGCTCCCTAGCCTTCTTTGGGGGAGCATTGCAATGCTCTGTGTACCCTTTTGAGGGAGCGTTGGGCTATTTCAGGAGATCTTTGACTGTTGAGAAAAATCAGAGAAAAATTCCCCTTATCTTGGAAATCAATTGGATTCGAATCTGAGGTTAAGGCTACATCTTAGGGAGGATCCACAACTGAAGGAGAAATATCCTCAACCTATCCCAAGAATCTCTAAGGTGGTTGGGTCTCTCCAAGCTTATATAAGGAGGCCTTCTCATGGTAAAGGCATATAGATATTGAGAGATACCAAACTTATGATCTCATGAATGGTATTGAGATGGAGACATTTTGAAAAGCATCAAACTTATGATCTCATAAGGGAGATATCATCGAAGCATCATCGTTCTGTGTGTGGATTATTTTAGCAAGGGTCTGGGCAAAGAGATCTTGGTGAAGTTGTTGCACCTACATCTATGGATGTAAGCATTTCACTTTGTTTTCATTAATATAAATCTATGCTTGGCCTGTTTCCTTTAAAGTTTGTGTACATTTCATGAAATTGTTTCTTTTATAGATCCATTATGAAGCTAATCATGGTACAGTAGGAAGTATGTTTCGTTGTTGTTGCTCATTGTATTGCAGGACCTTTTGAAGAACTTGGAGATGAACACCAGCCTGGAATGAGCAAGGACAAACATCGGTAAAATGTATTTACCCTTCTTACTTATTCTTCTTTGAATATTTTAGCTTCATGAAAAGGAATTTTAGTGTCCACAATAGAACTTTTCTGTCTTGGTCATAGGGGTCTAGTATCCAAGAGGAAATCCACTTGTTCGCAGGGGAATTATCTTATAAGGACTCCAATGTTGTCCTTTTTCGTAATGTTAGTCTTGTGAGGCCCAAAAAGAGATAAATTATCACTCGAAAGATGCACTTTCAAACATTTTAACGAGTGGGAAAGGAAGCAAGATCACTCGACAATCTAGATGGGGGAAAATTGAAGGAAGCAAGCCAAGCAGTTTTTGAGAACATTACCAGTAACTCTTACAGTCACCCTTGAACACGACATTTTATCTTTTCACTCATTTTTTTGCTGAACCTCTGCACTAAACCAATCCTTTGAGTTTCCTTACTCCTTGGGGTCACCCGACGAAAGTCACAGTATCCACTGCATTATCAAGTTTTGGTCCATGTCAATTTTCTACTTTCATGCCTCAGTGTTCAAGGGAAGTATCTGCCTCAAGAGTCAACCATCTCAAATTCCTGTTTCAATACCCATGTCAGTCCATGTTCATTTGATCCACCAATTACATCTCTGTGTCAGTTTCATGTCATTGATGGGGGGTACACCAAGGCCCTCCTTTGACGAGTCTATTCTTGTCGACTTCAGCATATTATCCAGGAGCTAGACTTAGAAACCAGTTAGTACCTTGGGACCTGCATGCCTCAATGGCAGGCCTCCTTGTGTATGACAGTGGGTTTACATCATTGACCTCTGATCGGATGATTCCACAGATTTTTGACTTCAGCTCATCCATTCACATTCATTGGAATGTACTATAATACCTTGGGAATCATTGACATCAATGGTGATTTCCCTCGCGCTTGTTAATGGTTTACCTCATTGACCGGTAATCAAGTGGTTTCCACCATGTTCGACATCAGGACATCTATTCACATGGTTAGATTCATAATACATTGGGATCGGTAAGAAGACCCTGGGTTGAGTCATCACTCTTATATGTACTTTTCCCAGGTTGCGACAGAGTTTTCTTTTGAACGTTGACACATATACTATTACATAGATCCACCTTGTATTGGTCGTGGCTATGTCTTGTCGTCTCATAGATCCAATGTGTATTCTTCATGGATATGATCAGTTCAGGTCATAGGAGTATATATCCACATTGTATCTTCAGTGAATATACCTTTTTGTCAATATAATTATGGATCCAAAGTGTATTTTATGGTGGCCATACCTTGAAAGTCTTTATCACTCAAGCATAGGTATGCCTACCTTGGGTTTGAAACATGTCATAATATTTGTTTGATGGTTATGTGAAACTTATATCAGGTTCTCTGAGTCCGTACCCTTTCTTGAAAAAGTCGACAAAGTATTTCAGTCATCAGTTCTCATCTTCTAACTTCGCACTTTGGGGGGAAATTTGTTACACGTCAAAATTACTCATTGCGATGATGGCCTAGTGTCGTCATTACCGAATGTCGCAAGTGTCGTATTTTTCCCACAAGTGTCGCAAAAATCATACTATCATCTTGCCTATGTTTTGTCTCGGATGACATTATCAAGAACACTTACAAGACACCTCAAAAGACTGGTTTTGAAGAAGAGAAGTCATTTGACAAAGAGTACAAGTCTTTTGCCACTGAGAAAACCACTAAAAAAACAATTTTGGAAGGCAATGCTCCCCTATACACTGTCAAGGAGTGCCAATGCTCTATGAACTCTTTTGGGGGAGCGTTCCAATGCTCTGTGCCCCATTCTGAGGGAGCGTTGTCCTTTTTTGAGTGAATTTTTGGTTTGTTGATGGAAATCAGGGAAGAATCCCTTCATATCTGGAGTTGGTTGGATTCATATCTGAGGTCAAGGCCTGATCTTAGGGAAGATCCACAACTAAAGGAGAATAATCCTCAACTTATCCCAAGAATATCTTAAGTGGTTAGGCCTCTCCAAGCCTATATAAGGAGGCCTCTTCATGGTGAAAGGAGAGACATTGTGAAGCATCAAACTTATGATATCATAAGGGAGATATCATTGAAGCATCAAAATTTTGTGTGTGGATTATTTGAGCAAGCGTCTGGACAAAGAGAGCTTGGTGAAGCTTTTGCACCTACATCCATGGCTGTAAGAATCTCACTTTGTTTTCATTAATATAAATCTATGCTTGGCCTATTTCCTTTAAAGTTTGTGCACATTTCATGAACTTGTTTCTTTCATAGATCCATTATGAAGCTAATCATGGTAGAGTAGGAAGTATCATTTTTTTTTCTCATTGTATTTCAGGACCTTCTGAAGAACTTGGAGATCAATATTAGCCTAGATTGATCAAGGACAAATGTCGGTGAAAGGTATTTACCCTTCTTCCTTCTTCTTCTTTGAATAATTTAGCTTCACGCAAAAGAAAGTCAATGTCCACAACAACACTTTTCTGTCTTGGTCTTAAGAGTATAGAGCCCAAGAGAGAGTCCACTTGTCCGCAGGGGGATTTCTCTGTAATAGATACCAAAGGTAGTTCCAACTATTTTCCCACCTAAACAGTGCCTCAAGGTAGTATCTCATACTACAAAATTCAACTTCTTCACAATTTGTTCAAAAGGTGAACAGAAGGACATTGCAACCACTGCAACCTCAGTCCAAGCACCTTTTATCCAGCAGAAGCAGGTCAACAAGATTGAAGCAAAGCACAAAGATTCCTTCTACACACATTCATCGCATGCATATAGAATTTTTACAAAGGTCCAACCCTTCCAACATCAGGTTCTCAACAACCTTCCACAAGCCAAGCAACACAACTTCTCCAGCAATGCAAGCAACTCACCAAGGTTCAGATTCAACAAACGCTTCCCCCTCTTCCACGAGAACTCAACGCAATGGAAACCATTGCTTCGTAAGGAAGGAATATT
>JASDQU010010519.1:109685-123400 GCA_032191745.1 Picea mariana | reverse complement strand
CAATGGACAAAAGAATGTGAGAGAAGCCTCCAACAATTGAAGCACTTGTTAACCAGTGCTCCAATCCTGAGGATTGCAAATCCAAATGAAGATTTTGTAGTGTGTAAAGATGCATGCAAAGAAGGACTGGGGGGATTCCTCAACCAAGATGGGTTTGTAATATGTTATGAGTCCAGGAAGCTGAAGGATCATGAAAGGAACTATGCAACTCATGATTTGGAGTTGGTAGCCATAGTGCATGCCCTGAAGAAATGGAGGCACTACCTCATGGGAAGGAGGTTTGAACTGAGGACAGACCATAATGGTCTGAAGTATTTGTTTGATCAACAAACCTTGAATGCTAGGAAAATTAGATGGTTGGAATTCATTTGTGAGTACGACTTTGATATAAAGCATATCAAAGGAAAGGAGAACAAAGTGGCTGATGCACCCAACAGAAGAGTGCATGAACTACATGCTACGACCATTAGCATGTATCAAATTGATATTAAAGGCAGAATTTCGGAAGATGCAAATGCAGATTTGTAGTACATGGAATTGGTAGAAAAGCTACATCAAGGTAAGATTATACAGAAAGTGGAAGATTATAAATTGGAAGTTGATGGAACACTCCTATACAAAAATAGAATTTATGTACCTAATTTCCAGGAGTTGACAATTATGATCTTGAACGAAATGCATAATGTGCCTTATGTTGGGCACCCTAGATATCAGAAAATAGTGGCGAAAGTCAAGAGCCGTTACTTTTGGCCAGGTATGAAGAAGGAAATTGCAGAATACATCGCCAGATGTATGGAGTGTTAGATGTTCAAATTTGAACATAGGAACTCGACAGGGTTGCTACAACCATTACCCATTCCTGAGTGGAAGTGGGAAGTGGTGACAATATATTTCATCACAGTATTACCCAGAACAAATACGCAATATGATTCCATCATGGTGGTGGTGGATAAGCTTATGAAAGTTGCTCATTTTATTCCATTGAAGACTAATCACAAGGAAGCTAATGTTTTTGATATCTATATGAGGGAAGTAGCACGATTGCACAGTATTCCCAAGACAATTGTGTCTGACAGAGACCCAAAATTTACCTCAAAGTTCTGGAAGGGGTTATTCAAAGTGTTCAAAATGAATCTGAACTTCAACACTACTTATCATCCTGAGTTTGATGGGAAGACATAGAGGGTGAACCAAGTGATAGAAGATATGCTAAGGATGTATGTGATGGACAAATCATCTAAATGGGAAGACTACCTACACTTGGTGGAATTTGCTTACAACAATGGGTATAAAGCATCATTGAAAATGAGCCTGTTTGAAGCACTTCATGGCAGAAAGTGCGACACCCCAGTAAGATGGGATAATCCAATTGATAGGGCAGTGGTTGGGCCAGAGTTTCTCAAGGAAATGGAAGAGAAAATGCTGAAGATTAAGCAGAATTTGAAGGTTGCCCAAGACAAGCAGAAAAGTTGTGCTGATAAGAACAGGACCCATGGGAAGTTTAAAGTGGTTGATCATGTTTTCTTGAAAGTGAAAGCCAACAGAAGTTCCCTGAAGCTGGGAAATTGTTCCAAGTTGACAGCCAGATATTGTGGGCCATTTGAAATCCTAGAAATGATTGGACCAGTTGCGTAAATGCTTGCATTGCCTGCATCCACGACCATACATAATGTGTTTCATGTTTCATTGCTTAAGAAATATATACCTGATGCTAATCATGTTATTGATTGGAATGTGATTCAGGTGGAGCAAGAAGGCGTTTTGCAAGTGCATCCGGTGCGCATATTGGACCGAAAGAGAAAAAAAATATGGAATCGAGCCATAGCGCTTGTAAAGGTCCAATGGACCTGGTACAGTCCTGAGGATGCGACATGGGAGCATGAGGATGCTATGCGGGTTGAATACCCACATATTTTTGAAGATTTTGAAAATCTTGTTGATTTTGTGTAAATAAGTTGCACTAAGGACAGTGAAAAAATAAGGGGAGGGGGTTGTAATATCCCCAAGGAAAAGCCCCAATAGTATTATGAATTGTAAACATGTTTTGTAGGTTGGTGAGCTGAGAAATTATAAGTTGGTAGGCTTATGTGTTAGTAGGCTAGAGATCCTAGGTCTTAAAGGCAAGGATCATGTTTTGTACATGTAAATATTCATATTATTAATATAAAAACATCGCTACATGTAGAGTGACCACGATAAAAGAGAACGAGGGAATAAGCTCCACTAGGCTGGGTAAGGGAGAGGGGGCTGAGAGGTTGGAAAGAGGGGCTAATCCTAAGGGCTTAAGTCCAAGAGAATAATAATTTATTATTATTCCAAAAGTTGTTTAAAAGGATATCTTTTTATTCTAAGTTCCTCGTGAAAGATGGGGGACTTCCAAAGGGAAAGGAATGTGCTTCATGAGAGACAGGTGTCAGCTCAGGAACATGCAGACTTAAGGGGGAAATTCATGTTGTTGGGGGACACACAAGCACTCACTCAGGACATGCAGAGAGGTTCACGCATAGACAGTTTTGGCACAAACGCTCTCATCATCTTCACTAGGCTAAACCAGTCTGCTCCGTCTCTCCTCATGAGTTCACTCACATGCTGAAAAGAACACATTCAGCCATTTCCACCATTGTTGAACCCATGGCCATTGTGCACCTCTGTAATTACTGAGTCATCCCTTTCCTTACCCGAATTAGCTATTGTTGTTTGAAGAAGCGGGTTGTCAAGCCTGTGGTTGAAGAGGCAGGTTGTCATGCCTGTGAACAACTCTCTCTCTAGGTTAGAGAGGTTGTTGTGGATTGAATAAGAAGGTTTTCATTCATGTGAGAAACTCTCTCCAAGTGAGAGAGTGTGTTGAGGAAGTGATTTCTCCTGGAGGGAGTCCTGTAGCTAGGTCTTGTTTTGTTATTTTCTTCGGGTCCCTCTTATTTCTTGCTGAGAGGATTTTTATTGCCTTCTCAGGGATCTCTAGGTGAGGAATCTCTAGGTTTCATTTTTTATGGATTTTATCTTTTACCAGCTGCTTTTCCCTTCTAGGCCTTTAGCCCCTTCTTCCCACGAGATAAGGTGTAAACCCACAAACAGATCATCCTAATGCCTGGACTAGGGGAATGGGGAAAATGAGTGGGAGACAAGATGTAAACGTGATGATATGATGGGAACGGATGATGGATCTTTAGAAATACCCCCCGATGGCAAACCAAAACCTATGGGTACAAGCTTTCTAGGGCACCCTATCAATCCCACAAACCATGGCCAAGCGAGTCAGTGTAAGATCCAAGTAGTTGTCAGAAATAAAAGGAGTAAGATGCATATATCTAAAGGTTATAATGATCAAACATGACACATACCATGATACCTGGACCAATTACCTCATGGAGCAAGAGTCTTCTCTGATACAAGTCCAAGCCAAAGGTGATGGATGTTGCTGCTGGTGACAAGACAAGTCTGATGAATAAGAAGAAAGATGGGCCCTCCAGGGCTATGCTTGGGTCAATCCTACTCTTCGTACTCTATGTCTAGGACCTGTGGGCCTCGAGACATGATCTCCTAGTTATCCCTAG
Source organism: Picea mariana (assembly GCA_032191745.1). NCBI lineage: Eukaryota > Viridiplantae > Streptophyta > Pinopsida > Pinales > Pinaceae > Picea > Picea mariana. The sequence continues at coordinate 119,846 of JASDQU010010519.1, read as the reverse complement.
AAATCGGGGATAACATGTGGCTCCAACTCAGGGACATGTGCTCACCGTAGAGCACGTGAGAACCTCAACATCTCTGGCATAACCTGCAGACCTACTCAAACTCAAAAAGGGCATCAGTAAAAAAGGTGGGGTGGTATTGCCACCCCACAAATACAATATATGTACGACTGAAATAAAACAATCAATATGCAAGTGAAGAAGCAAACTATCATGAAATGAAAATGGTATAATACACGAAAATGACTACCTACCTATACTTACCTATGGAGTCAGGTCCCACCACCTTGGTGGGGTTTGAGGAGGTGCCCGCTGATGGGTAATGGGTGCCTTCTTCCTTCCAAAGTGGACAAATAGTATGAGTTATCAACTAATTCCATTCCGACTTTGAAGGGTCTGAGCCACGACTACGTGCTTCCCTTTACATTGGTTGGCTCTCCTTTCTGAGTGTCCCACATCCATACCATATCTCCCTCCTTATACTTTCTGACTTTGTATTTGGTTGTTCCCTGAACAACCCTGGTGTATTGTACTGAGGGAGGTGGGTGGGCTTCTGCTGTAAAGACTTCTTGTTGGGACGGGCGGATTTGCACGTCATCTTCATCTCTTTTCTTTTTTAATATCTTCATCGTCCCAACTTCTTTGTTCTTGAATTCATCTAGGAGTTGCTGGTATTATTCTTTCTTAGGCCATTCGATCTGATCAAAGTCTTCTTCTATTGCAAAGGGCATGTCTTCCGAAGAATATTCTTGAAGAGTTTGTATGACATCATTCTGCGCTTTGTCATTATTTATGGGATGAACAATATCCTGCACATGATCCCCAGTTATTGGTAAATTAAGTAGACATCCCATCGTTCCATCTTTCAAAGGTAATCGTAAGAAGGTGAGGTCCATTTCCAGGGAACCGCCTATCATTGCACCAAAATTCCTAGATAACAACATTCCCCACACATCTGGGACATCAACCACTATAATATCTATGTGGACTATCTTCTCGGGGTATTCCTTTAAGTGCACTTCAACATTTTCAACTACCCCATGTGTGGGTATTGCTTTAGATTCGAAACTACACACATTCCTATAAGGCCTAGTGACCTTCAAACCCATTTGTTGCATGACTTTAAGAGACATCATGTTAGCACCAACACCTGTATCTAGCATGCAATTGTTAAGATATTTGTTGTTCATTGTTAAAGTCATGAAGAAGGGAGGGTTTTCACCATACTGGACCCTGAAATGATCATCTTGCAACATAATAGGGGGGTCCATAGGTTCAGTTGATCCCGAAAAGAAAGTATCAAAGTGTTCTTTAATGGATGGGATCTTGATTTCTTTTCTCAGGGGAACATTCACATGCATCTTTGATAAATCCCCTTCAAAGTCAAAGTTAAGTTCGACCTTACTAGTCTTGGATGTCTTAGGAAGAAGAACCTTAAGAGGCAGGGGTTTCGTCTGATCAGCAGTAGGTTGTTTCAGATTCTTTCTTCTATATACTTGAACTTACTGCTTCTTTAGCTTTTCTCGTGATTCCTAGTCCAAGTTGTTTATTACCGCCATCCTTGCTTCTCTGGATACTTCCCTCATGGCTTATTGATGTTCTATATCTATGATATTTATCTGAGGAAAGTTCATGAAGCAGTCCATGTTATTGACTTGTTGCTGGACAACGTTATAAGGACATTCATGCTCCCAATGTGCTTCACTGCACTCTAGGCACCAAGGGTTTTCATCAACAACGTTTGTAGGGGCCAAGTTATTCGGAACTTCATTTTCATTCTTTGGCTTGTAAAATTGGTTCCCTTTCTGGAATTGCCCTTTGAATGGAGGCCTAGGTGCTTGGATCTGGGATTTTTCAAGTCTGACAATATGGAACATCATTTCTTCTTGATTTTTTATGATTTCATCCATGGAGGCTTGTAATTTGTTGATACTAGCGTAGAGATCTGAAGTAGGCTCAACATTGTGTACTATTTTATGCTTGGTGTCTATTCTCCCCCTAGGGTTAGCAAAGGGCTCAATCTTAGATGAAATGAGGTTCCCTTCTATCTTGGTGGTGAGATCCTGGGCTTATTGAATCGACTGGGGGTTTTTGTCTCTAAGAAGATACCCTAACTGGCCATTGAAAGATCTGGTATAAATATGAACAAGATAATCATTCTTCGGGTGATGGCTTGCGGGAATTTTTTGTAAAAAAGTTTCGAATCTGGTGTGAAATTCCCGAATGGACTCATTTTCATACTTAGCTACGCTATTTAGTCGAGTGAGAAGCATATTAGGGTCTTCTTTGATACTCCATATTTTGAGAAAGGCCTCTTCAAGTCTATCCATGGTCTTGATGATTCCATCAGGAAGGCTAAGTTACCAACGTCTTGAGGCATCATAAAGAGTAGCAGAGAATAACTTCATGACCAAGTCTTCAGCATCATCACTGATGGGGTGAAGCTGAAAGAGTGCCCAAAAGTTACTCATATTCTCTTCGGCACGGGTAGCATCAGTACCGGTAAATTTAGGCAACCACTTCTCATACTTGGGTGGCATTTGCCTAGGGTAGCCTGGTATGGCTGACATGTCTAACGGCTTGAAAAGGGTAGATGACCATTGTCTTTGATTGTTAACTGGTTTCATAGTACCGGTCTGAGAGCTAGACATGATTCCTAAAGGAATTCTCTTTCCAAAGAGTGGCTTGACAACAGGTGAATTCAAGGGAGGCTTCCTTATGAAGGACAAAGGAGGGTTATTGAATCTCCTTTTGGTTTGTGGAGTCTCCAGATAGTGTTCCTGGAACTATCAAAGAAAGGGGAATAAAACCCTAGTGGAGTCGCCAGGTAAGCTTGTAAGAGAAAGGTCTTTGAGACAAGGCTCACCGAAAAGATTTGTTGTTGTAGAAGACTGACTCAGTGTCCCCGACAATGGTGCCAAAATGTTATCGCGTAGTTTGTAGCTAGGTCAAAAGGCTAGAGGATTGAGGCCAAACTGGCGTAACAGGAACCTTCCCCACCCAATGTCACCTCAATGGGGAGGTTCTTTCTATTTAGGGAGGTTAACCCAGGGGAGATGTCCCTGACAACCTAGGGTTTTGAAGAGGCCAAAGTATAAAGATCAAGGCAAAGTTTCCTTCTCATAGGTTACCACCAAAGGTAAGATAATTCGACTAATCAGCCAATAAAGAAGTGTATACCAAAAAGAGAACACCTGCCCGGAACAAGACAATAACAAGATAATATGTATGCAGGCTATATATCAGTGGGTTATTACTTCATGTAATTATCTGACATAAATATATAAGCAATGAAACAACAGGTATTAATGAGATCAACGTTTTATCAATATAGTAATGGAAAAGTATTATTTCATCAATAACTATCGAGATGATGTAATCAACAATGTATATAATCAAAATTTTACTCAATAAATGCTTTCAATCATCATCTAATTGATTATTATCAATTTTTGCTGTGTCAATATGGAATAACCAACTGTGACGTCAGCCTAGTTAGGGTTAGTTAGTTAGTTAGGGTTTCAAAATTTAAAGTTTTGAGGGTTGGTTTGAGCACTACCACTTCAACGTTGTGTGTCTAAGATCAGTGCCTAAGGGTATATGGAGTCATTTAAGGAGAGGATGCAAGGTTGAAGGAGTAATAGGCTAAAGACAAGAGGGAAGGGTTCTAGAGTGCTGCAATGGCAGGGTCCTAGAATCAAAACCCTAGGGGAAAGAGGCTCACTCCAGTGTTGCTTAAGAAAGGCCTCGTGCTCTTTCCTCCTTCTTTAAGTCAAACTTGGCAAAACGGCTATCNACCTTTAAAATCAAAGCTAGCTTAAGGGAAGAAGTGAGAAGAGTGTAACAAAGGCTAGGCTCTTCTTCCTCCTTCAATGGCTAAATATTTCTCTCTAAGTGGACATGAAACAAGGACGTACTTGTGTGCTTGTCACCTAGGGTTTTAAAATCAACAAATTTATAAGTAAATGCAAGAATGTAAACCTACAACCATTCAATTAAGAAGTTTTGCAAGAAAAACACTTACATATCATGTTGAAAAACATATGCAAACCCTAGTTGTAAACCTTCCTTCAAGAGAAATGCCAAACATGCCAAAAAAATCCTTCCATCAACAAGTGTGCCTCACTTTTAAAGACCAAATACCCAAGTAGGGCGCAAAAATGAGACCTCACAAGAGAGTGAGTTGTGTGTTATGTTCAAATGAGGGGAAAACATCCTCAATATATAGTGTATCATGACCCTTTATTAAAATTAGGTCATTAAAAATAGTCGACAAGGCTACAAACCAAAATCATACTGTTTTTACATTAACTGCTAAGAATGAGCAAAAGTGAGACGTCAAGCCCCTTTGAGGGAGACGTTAGGCACTTTTGGGGCTACTCCAGCATCCAGAAGTCAAATGTTAGCCCTTCCTGGGCTCCTCCAAGCTGCCACACTTTCCAGCCGTCTTATCAAACTGCCACATGCTCAAGGAGACGTTAACACCTCCTGGGTGACATCCTGGTCATCAAAATGAAAACGTTCCATCTGAAGTGGGTCAACCCCCCTGTGTTGGGCCCAGCCAAAGTGTCCTAGGTGGAACATCCTTCTTCTTCTCATGTTCAAAGGCTCGACCAATCACTATCTTGTCTCTGCCCGTGATGGGGTTCCAGCAACCTTTTGATGGGCTCTTCAGCCCCATGGAGATTCGAGCTAATCATCTCCCCATGTGTACTAGTCCAACTGGTACCTGTCCATCGGACATGGTCCTGCACATCAAAAACTTTTTCCTCCATGGGCTCATTAGTCACAGGGATCATAGCAATGTCAATCATGTTTCATCATTAATTTTATCAAATACATGCGTAAAACCCCTGATATATCAATCAATAGCTCAAATACATTACAATGACCGACAATACAAAGACAAGGAAAAGAAAAAATACCCTATTGGGACAACATCCATAAGAAAAGGAAAGTCTCCAAAGGGTACCATCCAAGCCATGTAAAATGAGGTGATGTGGTCAAAGGATGTCCAGACATATGGGTAGAGTGAGAGACAGGGATGCATGATATTACCTGTGGGTGCCTTTGTAGAAGGTGAGATGTACCCATCATGGATGCAATTCTTTCCAAGCCCTTTATTGCCTTTATTATTTCTTTTCTTTATTGATTTTTTCTTTTTATTTCAAGGTCTAACTAGAGGACACTGCCTTGGCGTGGTGACTAGAGTTGACAGTGTTACCCACAAGCACTTTCACAGAGATGATAAGGTTGGCTCGTGATGAGACCCCCTTTCCCTTGGCCATGCAACCAAAGGTCACTGCCCTGGCGTGGTGACCAAATAATGGCAATGTCATATTGCTAGGTACCCATGAACATAATAGGCTGGCTCGTGATGAGACCCCCTATCCTCTTGGCTAGGTCTTGTTTTGTTATTTTCTTCGGGTCCCTCTTATTTCTTGCCGAGAGGCTTTTTATTGCCTTCTCGAGGATCCCTGGGCGAGGCATCTCTAGGTTTCATTTTTTATGGATTTTATCTTTTACCAGCTACTTTTACCTTATGGGCCTTTAGCCCCTTCTTCCCACGAGATAAGGTGCAACCCCACAAACAGATCATCCTAATGCCTGGACTAGGGGAATGGGGTAGATGAGTGGGAGACAAGATGTAAAAGTGATGATATGATGGGAGTGGACGATGGCTCTTCAGAAATCCCCCCCAGTGGAAAACCAAAACCTATGGGTACAAGCTTGCTAGGGCACCCTATCAATCCCCCAAACCATGGTCAAGCGGGTCAGTGTAAGATCCAAGTAGTTGTCAGAAATAAAAGGAGTAAGATGCATATATCTAAAGGTTATAATGATCAAACATGACACATACCATGATACCTGGACCAATTACCTCATGGATAAAGAGTCTTCTCCGATACAAGTCTAAGCTGAAGGTGATGGATGTTGTTGTTGCTGACAAGACAAGTCTGATGAAGAAGAAGAAAGATGGGCCCTCTAGGGCTATGCTCGAGTCAATCCTGCTGTCGATACTCCATGTCTAGGACCTGTGGGCCTCGAGACATGATATCCTAGTTATCCATAGAAATTGGGGATAACATCTGGCTCCATCTCGGGGACATGTTCTCACCGTAGAGTGCATGAGAACCTCAACATCTCTGGCATAACCTCCAGACCTGCTCAAACTCAAAAAGGGCACCAGTAACAAAGGTGGGGTGGTATTGCCACCCTACAAATATAATATGTGTATGACTGAAATGAAACAATCAATATGCAAGTGATGAAGCAAACTATCATGAAATGCAAATATTATAATACACGAAAATGCCTACCTACCTATACTTACCTGTGGAGTCAGGTCCCACCACCTTGGTGGGGTTTGAGGAGGTGCCCATTGATGGGTAATGGGTGCCTTCTTACTTCCAAAGTGGACAAATAGTATGAGTTATCAACTGATTCCATTCTAACTTTGAAGGGTCCGAGCCACGACTGCATGCTTCCCTTTACATTGGTTGGCTCTCCTTTTGGAGTGTCCCACATCCATACCATATCTCCCTCCTTATACTTTCTGACTTTGTATTTGGTCGTTCCCTGAACAACCCTGGTGTATTGTACTGAGGGAGGTGGGTGGGCTTCTGCTGTAAAGACTTCTTGTTGGAATGGGCAGATTTGCACGTCATCTTCATCTCTTTTCTTTTTTAATATCTTCACTGTCCCAACTTATTTGTTCTTGAATTCATCTAGGAGTTGCTAGTATTCTTCTTTCTTGGGCCATTCGATCTGATCAAAGTCTTCTTCCGTTGCAAAGGGAATGTCTTCCGGAGAGTATTCTTGAAGAGTTTGTATGACATCATTCTGCACTTTGTCATTATTTATGGGATGAACAATATCCTGCACATGATCCCTAGTTATTGGTACATTGAGTAGACGTCCCATCGTTCCATCTTTCAAAGGCAATCGTAAGAAGGTGAGGTCAATTTCCAGGGAACAACCTATCATTGCACCAAAATTCCTAGATAACAACATTCCCCACACATCTGGGACATCAACCACTATAATATCTATGTGGACTGTCTTCTTGGGGTGTTCCTTTAAGTGCACTTCAACATTTTCAACTACCCCATGTGTGGGTATTGGTTTACATTCGAAACCACACACATTCCTATAAGGCCTAGTGACCTTCAAACCCATTTGTTGCATGAATTTAAGAGACATCATGTTAGCACCAGCACCTGTATCTAGCATGCAATTGTTAAGATATTTGTTGTTCATTGTTAAAGTCATGAAGAAGGGAGGGTTTTCACCATACTGGACCCTGAAATGATCAACTTGCAACATAATAGCGGGGTCCATAGGTTCAACTGATCCCGAAAAGAAAGTCTCAAAGTCTTCTTTAATGGATGGGATCTTGATTGCTTCTCTTAGGGGAACATTCACATGCATCTTTGATAAATCCCCTTCAAAGTCAAAGTTAAGGTCAACCTTACTAGTCTTGGATGTCTTAGGAAGAAGAACCTCAAGAGGCGGGGGTTTCGGCTGATCAGCAGTAGGTTGTTTCAGATTCTTTCTTCTGTATACTTGAGCTTCTTGCTTCTTTAGCTTTTCTCGTGATTCCTGGTCCAAGTTGTTTATTACCGCCATCCTTGCTGCTCTGGCTACTTCCCTCATGGCTTGTTGATGTTCTATATCTATGATATTTATCTAAGGAAAGTTCATGAAGCAGTCCATGTTATTGACTTGTTGTTGGCCGACGTTATAAGGACATTCATGCTCCCAATGTGCTTCACTACACTCTAGGCACCAAGGGTTTTTATCAACAACGTTTGTAGGGTCCAAGGTATTCAGAACTTTGTTTTCATTCTTTGGCTTGTAAAATTGGTTCCCTTTCTGAAATTGTCCTTTGAACGGAGGCCTAGGTGCTTGGATCTGGGATTTTTCAAATCTAACAATCTGGCTCATCATTTCTTCTTGATTTTTTATGATGCCATCCATGGAGGCTTGTAATTTGTTGATACTGGCCCAGAGATCTGAAGTAGGCTCAACATTGTGTTCTATTTCCTGCTTGGTGTCTATTCTCCCCCTAGGGTTAGCAAAGGGCTCAATCTTAGATGAAAGGAGGTTCTCTTCTATCTTGGTGGCGAGCTCGTAGGCTTCTTGAATGGACTGGGGGGTTTTGTCTCTAAGAAGATACCCTAGCTAGCCATTGAAAGAACTGGTATAAATATGAACAAGATAATCATCCTTCGGGTGATGGCTTGCGGGAATTTTTTGTAACAAAGTTTCGAATCTGGTGTGAAATTCCCGAATGGACTCATTTTCATACTTAGCTAGGCTATTTAGTCGAGTGAGAAGAATATTAGGGTATTCTTTGATACTCCATCTTTTTAGAAAGGCCTCTTCAAGTCTATCCATGGTCTTGATGCTTCCATCAGGAATGCTAAGGTACCAACGCTTTGAGGCATCATAAAGAGTAGAAGAGAATAACTTCATGAGCAAGTCTTCAGCATCATCACTGATGGGTTGAAGCTGAAAGAATGCCCAAAAGTTACTCATATGCTCTTCGGCACGGGTAGCATCAGTACTGGTAAATTTAGGCAACCACTTCTCATACTTGGGTGGCATTTTCCTAGGGTAGCCTGGTATGGCTGACATGTCTAACGTCTTGAAAAGGGTAGATGACCATTGTCTTTGATAACTGGGTTCATAGTACTGGTCTGAGAGCTAAACATGATTGATAAATGAAGTCTCTTTCCAAAGAGTGACTTGACAAAAAGTGAATTCAAGGGAGGCTTCCTTCTAAAGGACAAAGGAGGGTTATTGAATCTCCTTTTGGTTTGTGGAGTCGCCAGATAGTTTTCCTGAAACTATCAAAGAAAGGGGAATAAAACCCTAGTGGAGTTGCTAGGTAAGCTTGTAAGAGAAAGGTCTTTGAGACAAGGCTCACCGAAAAGTTTTGTCATTGAGGAAGACTGACTCAGTGTCCCCAGCAACGACGCCAAAATGTTATCGCGCAGTTTTTAGCTAGGTCAAAAGGCTAGAGGATTGAGGCCAAATTGGCGTAACATGAACCTTCCCCACCCAATGTCACCTCAATGGGGAGGTTCTTTCTATTTAGGGAGGTTAACCCATGGGAGACATCCCTGGCAACCTAGGGTTTTGAAGATGCCAAAGTATAAAGATCAAGGCAAAGTTTCATCCTCACAGATTACCACCAAAGGTCAGATAATCTGGCTAATCAGCCAATAAAGAAGTGTATGCCAAAAAGAGAACACCTGCCCGGAACAAGACAATAACAAGATAATAGGTATGCAGGCTATATATCAGTGGGTTAGTACTTCATGTAATTATCTGACATCAATATATAAGCAATGAAACAATAGGTATTAATGAGATCAACGTTTTATCAATATAGCAATGGAAAAGTATTATTTCATCAATAACTATCGAGATGATGTAATCAACAATGTATCTAATCAAACTTTTACTCAATAAATGCTTTCAATCATCATCTAATTGCTTATTATCAATATTTGTTGCATCAATATGGAATAACCAACTGTGACGTCAACCTAGTTAGGGTTTCAAAATTTAAAGTTTTGAGGGTTGGTTTGAGCACTACCACTTCAACGTTGTGTGTCTAAGATCAGTGCCTAAGGTTATATGGAGTCATTCAAGGAGAGGATGCAAGGTTGAAGGAGTAATAGGCTAAAGACAAGAGGGAAGGGTTCTAGAGTGCTGCAATGGCAGGGCCCTAGAATCAAAACCCTAGGGGAAAGAGGCTCACTTCGGTGTTGCTTAAGCAAGTCCTCGTGCTCTTTCCTCCTTCTTTAAGTCAAACTTGGAAAAACAGATAGCATATGAGAAGAGATAAAACAAGAGGATCAAGTGAGGGAGAGTGTTGCAATGGCAAGGCTCTATCACTAAAACCCTAGAAGATGGACGACCCTAGGTGTAGATAACCTAGGCCTGGGACGTCACCCTCCTTTTAACCTTTAAAATCAAAGCTAGATTAAGGGAATAAGTGAGAAGAGTGTAACAAAGGCTAGGCTCTTCTTCCTCCTTCAATGGCTGAACATTTCTCTCTAAGGGGACATGAAACAAGGACCTACTTGTGTGCTTGTCACCTAGGGTTTTAAAATCAGCAAATTTATAAGTAAATGCAAGAATGTAAACCTA
>JASDQU010010519.1:79729-102272 GCA_032191745.1 Picea mariana | reverse complement strand
AACCCTAATTCCTTAACCGGAAATAGAAAACCATCGGCAAAAACCATGTGCCGAAAACCACCTAATATCATGTGGTCCCGGAAATATGTTGTCCCAGAAATATGTCGGCCTGGCGATAATATGTCGGCCCGGCGATAATACTCGTGCAAAGAATATAACACATACCCAACAAGTTCAAACTTCTTCCAAACCACTAACGAATGAAATGAATGCCAAAACCCAAGGTGGTAACAACAAGCTGGTTCATTAACTGTTGGTCACGTCGTGTTGGGGTGACAATCAACATTAATCACTTATTAAGACCAAGGCAAGCCACATCAAAACCTTAAGCAACTAACATGTGCCAAATAAGCACCAACTCATACAGGATCACATGTTACCAACACAACCACATACCACATTAAACACCGTCGACAATATAACAATGTCCAACATACAATATAAACATAACATGGGTAGTATGCATATAGGTTATCCCACGTGCATTCAAAATTGTGACATCATATAATATATGGACTCCTAAAATAAGATAGTCGACCATTCATTGTTTATAAGATATATATGTTGGATCATACCCATATGATAGGTAATATATGTGCATTGTGTGGATAATATCCCATATGCTTTAAACTTTCAAAATTTTTGCATATAAAAACCTTCAAGTTACCACAATCATAACAACAAGGTCGACACTACCATGTCCTTGTAACTTGTGTAATATGTATTATACTATCTATAACCAGTGAAATATATATAAGTGATGTGATATGTGCACATGTATACAAGACACCTATTTTATTTCTTTTGACAAGTCACATTCATATGTCTAAAACTCATCACATATACAAAGCAATGACTAGTACGTGAATACTATGTCAACACATTCATCAAAATGAGAACCCTTTTACCATTTGAAACACAACCATGAACTTTTGCTTTTGAAGATGATTTTTCTCTGCATTTGTACTTGGAATCGAAAAATCAATGCCCAAAGAGGAGTTTTAATTGCCATTTGAAACCCCAACTGTTATCACTCATTAGCGTTGGGAATTAAAACCAAAGTCATACCAAAATAATCAACATGTAGGTGATTTGTAAGCATCAAGGACAACAATCAAAAACATAGAATTAAATTAATTCTCCTTCAAAGAGGCTTTTATAGGTTATTTATTTGAATGACACTATATGGGGTCCCATTTATAATTTATTTAGTATATATGTAATTTTTTTTTAAATGTGTATGCCTTGCAATTATTTGTAGGTAGGTGATTCCTTGAATATTTTGAGATTCAACACTGGCGAATCCACAGGGAAGGCAATGTAACATTGGCTTGAACTCAACTTTTGGTTTTGTAGACAGGAAAATTTTTCTGTTATGTACTCAAAAGTTTTCTTTTTTCTCTGGTATACTCTTTCAAATAGGGGTGGTGGAAGGAATAAAGGGAAAATATGAAAGAGGGGAAAGCTTTAGCACTCAAGTTTAAGCAAAGTGGTCATAGATGCAACAGGATACAAGGTTTTAGATTGCAAGTGATTATATTTCTTTCTGTTCCGAATACTTATCAGTAGTTAAGCATACTTCTACAAAACAAGGAAAAATTGTGGTTGTACATGACTTATCCAAATTAGGCTAAAACAAAAATTCAACAAAATTGAGGGTAAAGAAACAAATAAATAAAGCTATAGTAAAATTGAAGATGAAGATTCAATCAAACCTCAAGAAAGAATGGAAAGTGAAGCAACAATATTGAAGAAAATAAAATGCAGAAAAAAAAAAAAAAAATTGTACAACTTAAACTAATATTTACATGAAAAATTGATTCAGAAAATGAAATAATCAGCCAAGCTCAACATAATGTTTCAAGTGAAATCCATTAGTTGTGAAAGATACTAACTGCTCTTCGAAGTCTTTTAGTATGTAGGTGTTATTTCCAACTACGAGAGTGATCTTGTATGGACCCTGTTAGCACCAGGAGTCACCTCTGGATTGCAGCAGAGGTAAGCCCAATACCCATCAGTGTTTGAGGTGGATGTTGGTTTAAATGGGTGGTGGTCAATGGACAAAGACTCAAAATCTGAATGATGTTCAACACGGAGATGGAAAGGAAATGTACAGGGAAGTGAGGGCCACAACTAACTTCAGTCAAGAAATTGAGTTAAAGCGAGAGCAAAGGGAAGACTTAGGAGAAAGTGAATGAGACTTCTCTGGGCATCAGGATTTCCAGCAGCTTAGGGAAGAAAACCCAAGCTCAAGAGCATTCTTGAGCTCAAATTCAGACACTGAAATATGTCTACAAGGGACACAGTTACAGCTGCAGCATGATCAAACCTCCATCATCCTGCAACAGCAACAACTCGACTGGATCCTCCAATTCCAAGCCATTCAATGCGAGAAGGAAAAGGTAACAGAAGGAAATGATCCTCGAGTGGTCATTATGATACAACATCATAATGATTCTCGATTGGATCCTCCAATTCCGATTGTTTTAAACAACTTTTACAAAGAGATGAAAAGAGGTTGACTTCTATTAATTTGACAGTCTCAAATCGATTACATAACCAGAGAACAGTTATGGTATAAAACATATTACCAAATGGGATCTCTGCTCAACCAAAGACCCTTACAAAATATGAGGAAGACTCCTATATACTTAGAGCAAAACAACATAAGCTTGCTCGAGTGGCTGCATTGAAGGAATTACGTCTTCATGCTTCTTGTCAGACTTTGCGTGCAGTTTCCTGTCGGAAGTGAGCTCTATCAGATGCAATCGTGTGTCAAGAGGGCTCTACAGCTAGGCTACCTAACTGACAGTCCTTCTTGGTCTTTCCATTTATGGTGAAAACGATGTTCAACCACCACCAATCAACTTTGATAATTGCTTCAACGAGATCTTGAAGGCCTAAGTCATCACTGCACCTGTGGAACTTGGCAGCCTCTACATTCTGCCATTTGGAGCTGAGTTGGACACTTTCAGGGATGACCAGGTAGTCGTGGAAATGGACGAGGGTATGGCAGAATGATAGCGCAATGGACAGTCTATTGGGTTGTGCGATGGCCAAGTGGAGGAGACACGGAGGCTGGGGAAAAGATGTGGGGTCGACACATTGGGAATTGAGGTGTAAGAGGATAGAGGTGATGTGGAGCGAGGTGGAACAGGTGGTAAGAGATGAGAGGGGAGATATGACAGGAGGAACGATGACTGGAGGACAGGTGTGAGGGAGCGAAAGTTATAGGGGAGCGGGATATGTGATGGACAGAACGGTGAATGGGGGACAGGTGTGAGGGAGTGAAAGTTATAGGGGAGAAAGAGATGTGATGAACAGAGGAGAGAGATGGAGTGGGGGACAACTACAGATGGGATAGAGGGGCCACATGTCAACCTGGGATAGGATCGGGGGCCACGAAAAGTGGTTTGAAATTCCCTGCTTTTGGGCCTGATGTGTGTCTTTGGCTGACACGTAGCCCCTTAAAAAACCACGACTGTTTTCCATGGCCCGCTCTACCTTTTTTAATGGTCACGCATGTTGAAGCCCTGATATGGCCAATGACCGTCAGATCGGGGTGCGCAAATCTTGACCGCCCAGTATCGCACTCTTTTTAGCACAATGCGCTTGGGAATAAAAACTTTGGATAAGCACTATAAGGTGGGGTTTTAAACCTATTATTTTCCTTTTGCCACCCAATATCCAAATCCAGTAGGGAAAACACCCCCCTTTCCAAAATATGTGATAACATTAGGCTCCACGGGGGATAGAGTCCTCCCTGCGAGGCTCTAAGATCTTCTTTTGCAGTTCTAGTCGCCTTATGTTGGGCTATGGAGTCAAGCTCAAAACATCCTACTAAGGAATACCCATCGGAAAATACAACAAAATCAAACCTACAAGGGCTCCAAGGAGCGTATTTATGTACAATCCTAAACTAATCAATTTGTACAAAGTGCTAGGTGAAAGAAAACTTCCACCATAGACATTCAAGTAACTTCCTGACTAGAAGTTATTCTCCTCTGTCAGTGACCATTAGCAGATGTTGCAACTGTGAAATCAAAATGGTTACACCCTTCATGTTTTCTCCCAGGGATAAAGTTGAGATAAAATAGGGCGGCTCCAGGATGTGAGGGAAATTTCACTCCATATAATCGTTGACAGGCTCATAGACTGAGTGGAAAATCCTGTGCAACTGGTATCAGAAAGCCTGCTCTTCTCCACAACTACTCATATGGGGCTGAATATGTCTGGTAGGCATAAGTGGATGAGAAGCTGATGCAGGCTGACTGATCACAAGTGAAGGATGCTCACCTATAGGCTTTGGACAGGGGAAAAAATGCCCCTTCTACTGCTCCTCTAGCTCTTCTAGTTATTCTTCTTGGCTCTCCCAAGGTCAGAATAATAATCATCATAAACAAGACTCGAGGGGAAACTCTACTCTTCATCATGATTCTCAGGCTGGATAATTTCCTCATGAAAATATTCACTAATGGATAGAGGACAGGGCTCGACTGCATGCTCTTGGAAATCCTACACATCTAGCTCGGAATCTAACTAGTAGCTGTCATATATAGGATGGGTGCTCCTCTGGTCATCAAACTGTGATGTAGGGCTCTGCTGTTCTTCATATGAATAATCATCAAAGTTGGGTGAGAAAAAAACTCCCCCATCTTGCAAGAATGGAGTGTTCTCTCGATCCTTCTTTTCAATCCCAAATGTAAACACATCATGGGAAATATCGTGAAGAAAAAGAGAACAATCCTCTTCCTCAATGGCTTCTTCCTTTAAAACTAAGACAACAAGCACGTCAAGAGTAGAATGCAAGGCCTCTACCATGACGAAATCTTCGATGTTATCATCATCAGTAGGGTTTTCAAGAACATTTTCTTCAGGGACTGGAAAATCCTCTGCGTCTTCTTCAGATTTGAACCTTTCTATCTTGACAGAGAGATTTTACCAGCCCCATCAGCTCACCCAAAGCATATCCTTCCTCTTTATGGTTCTCATTACGCACAACCATATTTTGATCACTGTCTTCATATTCCTCACAACAATTATGATAGCTTAACTCAGAGGAATAATACCTTTGACAATGCTTATTGAAAACTGCATGAAACTCTCTCAGGGAGGAGATGCTAGCAGGGGATAAAGAATGATACCATTCACGAGCATCCCCTACTAATGAGAACATGAACATATTTAATAATACATCCTCATGATGTATCTCCCATTGATACATGAGTTCATGAAACTCATGGAGATGCTGAGTAGGGTTGTGTAGTGTCACTTTTTCACCACCGAGGCTTTCAACGCTCTCAGTTACCAATCTGTACATGGACTCTTACATAAAACATACATAATTGTATGTTTTCATGCATAAAAGCATAGAGATACATTTTAATTCTCAGAATAAACATATAGTTACTGTTATAATTAGACAATTCATAGCTTTCAACAGTAATTCATTTACACAGCGGAAAACATGATAACAGATCCAGTACAGTCATGACAAAATGTGGTAAGAATATATTTAAACACTTATCTTGTGACAGTGGAGAAATCCACCAACCAAATGTAGGCCTTCCACGAACCTCCCAGTCGTAGATCGTACTGATCCTCAATCTCAACAGTGGGTCACCCCTGCGCTGGGACTGAGCTCCACCCCAGGGCAAGGAATCCAGACTCAGGCTGAGGTTACAGGGAATTCAGTCACACGCAACCACCAGGAAGAAAGCTCTCACAGAAATCTCCCACGCTCACTGCCCACACACCCTCATTCCCCACATGTCTGTTCCACCCCAGGAGAGTGCACCTTCTCTCTCATCTGGACAGTCCTTCAGCTACCAGTCTCCCTTACCTTGGGTTACAGGAACAGGCCGGACCATAAGTCTCCGGGTTCTGTGGCAGCTACAGGGTTCCTTCCAAGAGCTCTCTCCTTCCTCTGCACAATCTCTCACCTGGAGGGAGTCGCTCACAGGCCAACAAGCCTCACACAGTCTAGAACTACGTGCCACAACAAACATAGGGAAAACAGACACAGGCTTCCCAAGAACCGGTTCAGCAGTCACAGGATGTTCTCACGGTCAAGATTTCAGAACAGGGCTCCACGCATAAGCTTGCTCAGCTTTTCTTGGGAAAACAGAGACTCTTCCCCGAAATTGACATGGACATTGCGTTCAGGGAATGCACACACTGGTTTTCTCTCACAGACAGACTCCACGGCTCTGAACAAGGGTAAACATGCATTCTTCAGCACCCAACATAGGCTTCCTCTCTGTAACAAACATACACGAGGTCTCCTGCAGACTGGCTCCTACGGCTCCTGCTCAGACCAGTCGGGTCAAATGGAAATGCCAGAGATTTCCCCCCCATGGTTGTTCCTTTCTGTTTTATTTTCATGCGTCAGGGTGGACATTTGTCACTCTGGGAACTGCATGTGTTTCATCTGCATGCCTCCCTGTACATGCCTTTTCTTTTTTGCTAGGAACTTAGGATAAAATAATATGCACATGGCTTTTTTGGAAATAATATTAAAATATTATTCCAGGCCTAAGCCCCCTAGGCTTAGCCTCTAGGCTCAACACTCAGCCCCTTTTCCCACCTTCCAGCCCCTAATCCCTTGCCCACTCTGTGGACGCTCAGTCCCCCTTCACTCATTCATTGTGGTCGGTCTGCACCTGGCGGTGTTTATATTTTATTAATCATTCTGCATACATACAAATACATCAGCAGGCTCCTGGCCTTCTACACTTAGGCTCCCTGGCCTAACAAACACATAAGCCTACCAGCTTATACAAAACTCGGCTCACCAGCCTATAGAACATGTTTACAATTCATTTCATATATCCTGATTTGCAACGGGGCTCGGCCTTGGGGACACTACAGGTTGTCCTCTACATGCCCTCTAAATATGGGCAAATAATCACCCCATTCATCCACAGTAGGGACAACATTAGGAAAACTAGGAACAAAAGAAAAATTAAAAGGAGCAAACCTCCGAGCCAGGATTTTGTCCATTTTGAGCCAGTCGAGTTGCCAAATGATCCCTCAACCATGGAGTCGCCAGGTGAATGATATGCAGAATGAACGTGTCTAGCCTTCGTTCACCATCAAAGACCAACTCTAATAGTTGTGTTCTCCTAAAAGGATACAAGTTTATCCAGAAGAATCCACACTGAAATAGTGAAATTGAGACAGTGGAGTCACCAGGTGCACAATTGCAATATTCAAAGGTTCTAATTTTTGATGCACCTTCAGAATCAAAAGTTCGTTGTCATTCTACCTAGGGAAAATCTTCAATTCGTCCCCGGCAACGATGCCAGAAATGTTAGCACCAGGAGTCACATATGGATTGCAGTAGAGGTAAGCCCAGTACCCATCAGTGTTTGAGGTGGATTTTGGTTTAAATGGGTGGTGGTCAATGGGCAAAGACTCAAAATCTGAATGATGTTCAACATGGAGCTGGAAAGGAAATGTACAAGGAAGTGAGGGCCACAACTAACTTCAGTCCGGAAATTGAGTTAAAGCGAGAGAAGAGGGAAGACTTAGGAGAAAGTGAATGAGACTTCTCTAGGCATCAGGCTTTCCAATAGCTCAGGGAAGAAAACCCAAGCTCAGGAGCATTCTTGAGCTCAAATTCAGACACTGAAATAATTATATGTCTACAAGGGACATAGATACAGCTGGAGCATGATCAAATCTCCATCATCCTGCAACTACAACAGCTCGACTGGATCCTCCAATTCCGAGCCATTCAATGCGATAAGGAAAAGGGAACACAAGGAAATGATTAAAAATGACCATGATACTGTTGTAATCAAACCTCCATTACAGCAGAATAACAATCCTCGACTGGATCCTCCAATTATGATTGTTTTAAACAACTTTTACAAAGAGATGAAAAGAGGTTGAATTCTATTAATGTAACAGTATAACTAGAGAAGAGTTCTGGTATAAAAAATATTACCAAATGGGAGATCTGCTCAACCAAAGACCCTTACAAAATATGAGGAAGACTCCTATATACTCATAGAAAAACAACAAAAGCGTGCTCGAGTGGCTGCATTGAAGGCATTACGTATGCATGCTTCTTGTCAGACTGTGCGTGCAGTTTCCTGTCGGAAGTGAGCTCTGTCAGACGCAATCGTGTGTCAGGAGGGCTCTGCAGCTGGGATGACTAACTGACAGTCCTTCCTGATCTTTCCATTTATGGTGGAAATGATGTTCAACCACCACTAATCAACCTTGATAATTTCTTCATCGGGATATTGAAGGCCTGAGTCATCACTGCACCTATGGAACTTGGCAGCCTCTACATTCTGCCATCTAGAGCTAATTTAGATGCTTGCAGGGATGACCAGGCAGTCATGGACGTGGACGAGGGTCTGGTGGAACGATAGTACGATGGACAGGCTACTAGGTTATGCGATGGCCAAGTGGAGGAGACACGGAGGATGGGGAAAAGTTGTGGGGTCGACATGGTGGGAGCTAAGGTGTAAGAGGACGGAGGTGATGTGGAGCGAGGTGGCACCGATGGCAAGAGATGAGAGGGGAGATGCGACAGGTGGAACGATGAATGGGGGACAAGTGTGAGGGAGAGAAAGTTATAGGGGAGCAGGAGATGTGACATATAGAATGGTGAATGGGGGACAGGTGTGAGGGAGTGAAAGTTATAGGGGAGCGGGATATGTGACGAACATAGGAGAGATATGGAGTGGGGGACAACTTCCGGTGGGATAGAGGGGCCACATGTCGACCTAGGATAGGATCGGGGGCCACAAAAAGTGGTTTGAACTTCCCTGCTTTTAGGCTCAATGTGTGTCTTTGGATAACATGTAGACCCTTAAAAAACCACGATTGTTTTACCCATCCCACTCTACCTTTTTTAACGATTGCACATGTTGAAGCCCCGATATGGCCAACGACCGCCATATCGAGGCGCGCAAATCTTGACTGCCCAGTATCACGCGCATTTTAGCATAATGCGCCCGAGCATAAAAACTTTGGATAAGCGCTATAAGGTGGGTTTTTACCCCTATTCTTTGCCTTTTTCCACCCAAGGGACAAATCCAGTGGGGAAAACACCCTCCTTGCTAGAATATGTGATAATAGACCCAGCCAGAGATTTTGGAATTTAGAATGTGTGCCTTTGTCTACATGTATGGAGTCCCAAAGCAGGACTTTTTCATTGACCTTAAACTTGACAGATTTGGAACGCTTATCAAAGCACTTATTTACTGTCTGTTTCCTTTTCTTCAGATTTTCCAATGCATGGTTTCTTTCTTCTTCTAAAGACAATAAAACATTCATCCTTTAAGAAATATTAGTGGAATTTAAATCCTCAACCTACATTTCTAAATGAAGGGAAGTAAGTTGAAGTTCAACGGGTATTACAACTTCTTGACCATATAAGAGTGATAACGGGGTATGGCCAGTGTTGTTTTTGGTGGTTTTGTGATCTTGACCAGGTTTTTGTTGGTTGACTCAGCCTGCAAATTGCCCTAACGGTAATAGGTGGATGACGTGAAGTGCTTGGCTCCATATTTACTTATAAATAGAAAAAAATTTGCAAAAATAAACGATGGTCCATTATCTGATATTATTTCGAGCAGAAGGCTAAAGCGCGTGAATATATTAGATTCTAATAAGTTGATAACCTGCTCATCCTATGCATTTTTAAGAGGGACCAATTTAGTTCACTTGGTAAAGTAATCTATTGTTGTCAAGATATATACATGTCCCACAGAGGATGAAGGGTTGATAGGGTTGATGAAGTCCAATCCCCATTTAGCGAATGTGAAATCAGGTAAGATTGGTTGTAAAGGAATACCTGAAAATTGTTCCTTGCCAGAAAACTTTTAACATTTTTCACAGGCCCGAACGAACTTGAAAGAATCTTGAAACATCAAAGGACCAAAATAACTAGCCCTGATGATCTTGAAAGAAGTAGCCTTTGCTGCGAAATGACCACCAATATGGAGGTTAGAATCTGTCGATCCATGAAACTCATTTAAAAAAATTTGGGTTACTTTATCATCAAGACATCTCAATAGTATCCCATCAACAGATCTATGAAAAAGGATGTTTCCTAGGATGAGGTACTTTGGGGCTATCAAGTGCAACCTTATACGTTGATGCAGATCTAAATGACTTGGGAAATTTTGATGCAAAATATAATAGATGATATCCTTGTACTAAGGATGATCAAACAAATTAATATCAAGAGTTTCCAATTAGTAAAATAATGCCAACAAAGCATTCTCATCTTCTTCAAGAGAATCACCTGGTTTCATCTTCTTCAAGAGAATCACCTGGTTCAGGTTACTAAGCCAAGTGAAGAGTTAGATCATGTCCCTTAATAGTTTTGGTTGTGGTAATCATTAAATCATGTTCCTGAATCTTAGCAATCCAATCAGTAATTTTTCTTGAAAGATGAGTTTGTGTAAGAAAAAAATTGACTACAGGAAAAGGGACTCTTACCTAGGTTTTCTTCCCCAAAATGATATGCCTGAAATTTCCTATAGCTTTTACCAAGGTGAAAGTGTGTTTTTCAATTAGAGTATACTTCACCTCGTCATCTAATAAAATTTGACTCATATATGCTATAGGATTTTCTTGATTTTGGTCATCAGTTTGCAGAAGGATGGCAGAAATTGCCTCTTCTGTGGCATTGGTATAGATGATGAAGTGTTTAATAAAATCATGCTTGGATAAAATTGGTGTTGAGATGATTTCTTTATTGATTCCTGTAAAATCATTTTCTACCTCATCAACCCAAGAGAAGGTTCTATCCTGGTTCAACAAGTTATGAATGGGTTTAACCATCACAATGAAGTAAGGAACAAACCTCCTAACAAAGTTAATGGCTCCCATGAAAGCTTGAACACTTTGCTTAGAGGTAGGAGTAGGTAAGTTCATAATTGCGACAACTCTCTCAGGGTCAACACTAATACCACAATCATAAACAATATGAGCAATGATTTTTTCTTAAGTAACTTCGAAGATAGACTTAGAAGGATTCAATGACACCAAATTTCCTGCAACGCAGAAAGACTTTCCTAAGATGACCAAAATGATCTTACCTATTTTTAGAATAAACAATTAAGTCATCAAGATAGACCTGAATTATTTTACCAATCAAATCGTCAAAATCTATCTACATAGCTCCGAAGAATGTGGCACCTGCGTTAGAAAATCCAAAAGGCATGCGCTTGTAGTAAAAGGTGCCCCATCTGGTGGTGAATGTGGTTTTGTATTTATCAACCCTCTTGACTATAATTTGATTATACCTAGAAAAACCATCAAGTAGGGGCATTGTTTGAGACCCGACTACCTATTGCAGGATCATCTCCATGTTAGGATGTGGAAATTTATCTTTAACACTAACTTTATTTAAAGCACGAAAGTCAACACATTACCCGAACTCAGTAGTTTTCTTCCGCACAGGAACCAGATTTAAGACCCATTCGAAATACTTTACTGGGAAGATAATTTGGGCTTTTAGTAACTTTTTGACTTCCTTTCTGATGGTGGCTTCAAGGGCAAGGTTTACAGACCTTTGTCTTTTCCTTACTAGTTTCACCCCTTCCTTGATAGGAATGGCATGTTGGATAATGTTGGGATCAAAACCACGAAGATCCTCATATGGCCAAGCAAATACATCCTTGAATTCATAGAATAAATCCATGAATTTTTGTTTTTCTCCTTGTGAACATTGGGGTCCTATTTTAAGAATCTTGGGATCGTCTGAGGTTACAATGTTCATGGAGAAAATGTCTCCAAATTTTCTTTTTGACTCCTCTTCTACAACATTTTCCTTTTTTCCAACATCACTCTTTGAGAATGAACTCTCAAGAGGATTCAAGCCTTTTAGAATCTTCTCATCTTCAATAGAAATCACTTCCTTGGGATTAAGAGGTTCATTTTGTAAGAAAGCACATATATCCTCATCATTTTGGAAAACCTGCCATGATTCAACATTGTCAGGTATATGTGGATGATATAGAGACATAAAAGTGCAATCAGGTGGCTGTGGTAATAATTGTCGAGTAGGAGAAGCAACAAAAACTGCCAAACTGCCAGCCATTATGTTGAGCTCCCTTTTTATGTGATTGATGTTGAAATAAAACATATTTGAAATCAAGGCCCAAATGACCTGAGTGTACCTTTTCATCAGCTTGTTGTTGGGATTATAAATTTTTCTAACAAGATTGACAACAAGCTCATAATCACCAAAAATGGTAAGATGAACACAACCCAGTTTATAAGCATTCTCAATACCTAACAACAAGGCTTCAAACTCAACAATGTTGTTGGTGCAAGCGAATTCTAACCTGAAGGAGAAGTTGTGAATTTTTCCTATAGGTGAGTAAAGGATAATACCAGATCCATTTCCCTCGCTGGAGCATGCACCATCAAAGTGCATATGCCACATTCCATCACCATAATCAAATTTTTCACGTGGCACGCGATCTTCTTCTGTTAAAATCGAGTAGACACCCAGTCTCTCCTCAACATAATTGACATTTAGCAGAGGAATTTTCTCAATGTAAGGTGAGATACGGTTTTCCCTTAGAACAATAATGTTCTTTACATCCTTAGGGATAGATATATGTGACCCATATAAAGACAAGTAACCACCTGTTAGGGCTTTCCAATCCCTACCCAAAATAATTGAGTAGTTATTGATAGGCATTCCAATGACTTGAATGTTAAGCGTGGTATGTATTTATGGATCTGCACAAAGCACTAAAGTTACATCCTTGATCTCACCAATCATGGATTATTGTTGATTATTATAGGAGAGCATGCTTCTCGCATTTTCGTTTGTACAAGAGAGGCATAGCTCTTCCATCATAATATTTGACATAACATTTGGTCCTGAGCCACCATCAATAAGGAATCAAAGGGATATTTTTTATAAAACCTTTACAAAAATGTAAAAATGGGGGTAATTTATAGGTCTCCTAAAGTTATTTACACCTATCATATTTACATAAGACTCCTCTTCATCGTAATCTTCCATCAAATTGGATATGTTGGAAGTTTTACCTTCCATAAAATCTCTAAGATGTTGTTGTTGTTCTGGTACAATTACCATATCCAAAAGGGTAGCATCAGCTTTTATGTTATCCGACTGATTTAAAATGTTATATTTTGAAGAAGGATCAATGACTTGATGACCGATAGAATGGTGAGCAACTTGTGAGCCTGTATTTTGAGAGGATGTGCTAGGGGAAAAAGTATTCTTGGAAGAATCAACTTTTCCCTTATTGGCATATGATTTGTTTCTGGTATCAACTAACATAACATCATCCTACGGGACCCAATCTAAGACAATAATGGTAGTATCTGGTTTTTTTTCCAAAGATTTGATCCCTTGCATTTTTCTTGACTTCAAAACTGCCCTCATCATGATGTTCTTCGCAAAAGTTACACCATGCTCGGGGCAATATGGCCTTTGGTTGGAAATTATTGCTCGTGAAATTTTTAGTGGCAGCTTGGGTGGAAGCCTCAATTATGGAAGTAGAGGTAGTTCCCTTCCTTTCAAAAGAAATCATGTGATTATTAATGTCTTGCATAAGCTACAAAATGATGGATATATCAGTTTTCTTGGAATAGTCCTCCTTACGAAGACCAATTTTGTCTAGCTTCTCTTTGTACTCCAAAAACGTTTGAAGGGTAGATCTGATATTGTCTACGCATTTCTCTTCCAATCTGTGATGATAAGAAGAGGGTACTTGGTGTTGTAGTAATGCATGAATGCAACTTGGTTTTGAGGTCTGATCAGTTTAGGGATTTGATTATATAACTTGGTGAAGCGAAGATTGAAATCCTTAATGGTTTCACCTTTTCTATAGGTAATGTTATTGTACTCCTTCAACTAATTGGATGGACTCTTCGGTTGTCCAAAAGTGGACTTGAACCAATATACCAACTCCTCCTAGGTGGAGAATATTTTCGGAGGCAAATCAAAGAATTCAACCACAACTTTTCCTTCTAGAGAATTCACAAATAAACACATACATGTATCATTGTCATTCACATCAATGTTATGACAAACATTCGAAAAAACAATGAAGTTATCTTTTGTGGAGATAGTGTCATTTCCTGAGAACTTAGGCAAATGATCTTTAAACTTTGGAAAAGGATTGGTCGTGGGTGCAAGATTTAAGGGAGAAGAAACACGCCACAAAGTGGTAGTAGCATCTTCCTCAAATTGAAATAATTCATATTTATTAATGACCTTGGTTGGATTTGTGGTAGATTGGATAGGAATAACATGGCTATAGATACTCTTGATCGAAGTCGAGGAAAAAGGTTGTGAAGAAGATGAGTTACTAGTGCCACCTCTAGAACCACTACTTCATGTTCCACTACTAGTGCCAGACATTTTGAAGACGTAACGAAGAAAAGAGGATGGGGAACTAGCCGAATCAGATAAACATTGACGAAGCTTAGGTTGTTTTCCATGGAGAACAACTTTTCTTCTTTCTACTTCGGGGATGAGAATAAAGTCAGGTGATTGACCTCATATTCATCGAGACATACGGGAGGAAGAGGAAATAAAATGTGATAATGTCAGGGTTCATCGAGGGCTTGTCTCCTTTGGTCATCCAAACCTTGCTGGAGACGAACTTTAGCAGCAATAACTTCCTAGTATCAATGTAACTTAGCCCTAGTGCGTGAATGTCAGAGGATTTATTGAAATAAGGTAAATGAGATGTTTTTCTAGTTGACAATATCTTCAAGAATGTTAGGTTGATCAAGGATAGGCACAGTCATAATAGGAAATTAATGACGAGGATGGTTTTTAATCATCCTCTGAAGGGAATCCCATTGTTTCCTAATTCGAGCCTCTTCATAAATGACTTACCAATAATGATTCAGTTCAACATGACTATTGGTAGTCTCAAGAATGAGATTGTACAAGGTGAGGGTAATGTTGGGTGGATCCTCTAGACTGTTACCTATGTTGGGATATCTTTGAGTAGGAACAATCATGATTCAGGAGAAGAATCTGAACAAAAATAGACAAGCTATAAACAGACAACAAACAAAAATTAAAGCAGTAAATATAAATAATAAATTTACAAGTGTACAAAAAATACAAACCAGGGAAATGAAAATGGAGTCTTTCATCCCCAGTATGGTCACCAAAGAAAATCTTGAGTAAAGGAGATGGAAGCTTTCCACACAACATTTTATTGAATCTTTCCTGGCTAAGACAAGATAGGTGGGATTATCACCCTAATTTATAGCCTTATTGCAAGTTCAATTAACCTTCAAAATATTAAACTTAAAGACCAATTGCTATTTTTTATCATTTATCAAGTGCAAACTGAAATAAAGAAGTCTAATTTTTTTAAATAATAATTTCTGAACAAGAAGCAAAATCACATAATCTAATAGAATTAAGAAAGGCCAAGAGAGTTGCAAAACCATCAATGGTTTTATTAATTCATTCGGTAACATCCAATACACTTCACGTAATTTCAAATTATGGACCAGATCAAAGTATAGAATCCTAGGGTAACACACACATAGGCCACTGGTGCCTTCAAATCAGACCAAGAATTATGTAAATATAATCCAATAGCCACAACTTGCACTCGGTTATGACTATGGAAGCATATCAAAATTCAATTCTCCTTGGTCCTATATTTTCGTCACCTTCAAAAGACTCGTATCAAAGCAATGTGTTCCTTCTTTACTTTGTCCATCTTTCCTGCTTTTAATATCTCCAAGGTAGTTGAATCACTCAACCACTTTTAGTTAACTCATTAATTAACAATTAGCTAGTTAATAGGAGAGTTTCCAAGTAAATTAATAAATAATAATAATAATAATAATATGATAAGGGTACTAAATAAAACTGATAAGTGGATACCCCCTAATTCACTTTAATGAATTAATAAACCATTTCATCCTTGTATCTTCCACCTTAAATGCATGACACATCAATCTTGCCACGTCATACAATCCATGTCATTATCATGCATTAGATGAAATATTCATAAGAGCCTCCTTTTCACTCCATGTGGCAATTATTTAGTTTATCAAAATCTATCCATTACATAAATGTGTCCAAGTGTGAAGTATATAAAATATAAGGCTTCCCAAAATAGTATTACCAAATATGAGTTATCAAAATAAATATGAGTTGTCCCAAAAATGATATGCTATCCAAAATATAATATGTCTCAAAATGGAGTGTAAAACATGAATTTGTCCAAAAGTAAAGTGCAAAAAAGTCCATATACTAGTGCCAAATAAATCAATCAAACTGATCATGTGAAACCATATTTACTATGAGAGGATGCCCCTCTCTTGCTATGACTGCTCTCAACCCCTTCATTTCTTCCAATTGATGAATCTTCCTTAGAATATTTGTGATCATTCTCTTGCATATGCAGAGTGATTGAATGAGAATATTCTTGTGATGATTTTGACTTGGCTGTTGGTACTTTCTTTTTCTTAGGGATGCCTTCAAGATTGGTGATTTTGGCCTTGTGATGGGCATGTGAGGCTTGGGATTGAGGCTACAAATTATGATGTGGAGGAGGTGGTGGTGGCAATGAACCAGTGGTCCAAGCATGAAAGGAGGGTTATTGTGGGTTATCAACATTTGACCATCCTTGTGATTGTCTGGGAGGAGGGTGCATAATATCTTTCCATCCATCTCGTTTTGGGAAAAATAGAGGAGTTTAATTATGATTTGGAACTGTTATGCCAATACTTGGGTATGGGTTCTCATGAATAGGCAGAGATCTGTAGGCTTGTAGTCCAACCAAGTTTAGGAACCATGTTTGCAACAATTGATTAAACTCTTCCGAATTTTCATCAAAGTGTATAGAGAACCTTAGCATTTTGTTACTCCTTTTCCAGGGACCCAACCCTATGCCTCTATTATTACTCCTCCTACTATGACCGCCTCTGCTGAAAAAGATCATTCTTACACACAATCACAAATATCAGAACCAGAGCATGATTAATCCATCATCTAAAAAAATTCAAAATAATAGTTTAGACCTCGCTCTATACATAACAATACATATGTAGGAAATCAATATGCATTCCACATTCTAGAACTAGTAATTACTCAAAACATGGGTTTATAGGGCTCTTGGAATTTCATGACTAGGTTTGTAATGAGAGGAAAACGGTGAGTATGACCGGGAAGTGCAATATGGACTGTTCATTTACCATGACTAGTTCCATCAAATCATTATCATCAACATTTTCGGGTATGAAACATAGCAGAGATCAAACAAACTGAACACTCCCTTTTCAACTTATATAATTCTTCCATGAAACACTTCTTGTAATCATAATTAAAGCATGGGAATGAAACATATATTTGGGTTAATGAAATGGGATTGTAATGGACTAAAAATGTTAAGTATGACGGGAAATTAAAATGGACATGCTTACATTACAATTATCTCCATCATCATTCATCTCTTATAATTCCAACAAGAAGAATTATAGTCATTATACAACCATAGTGTTCAATAAACAAAGTCAATCTATACTTTATTAATCTCTCATTCCATAACCAAATTATTCATTTTGAAAACAAAGTTGAAAAATGTCTCACAACAGTTCTTTGATCGCTCGAATTGTTCACAAAAATATTCATTGTCATGTTCCAGACATTATTATTTGTTTACAAATGATCAAAATCCATGTATTAGTCCCTATTGAACACTGATTTCTGTACTTAATCAAACCATTACATATTACTACCAACCATCGAATGTGAAACTTCATGTAAACAACGCTCGAAATATCAACAAAGTCATCCAAATATTAGTTAGAACATTTATTCTATATGTATTTCAAATAATCGACTTCATTTCTCATTATCCAACACTCGAATGTTTATATGATCAAATCATAACAATGGTATTCAATCATACCCCAAACCGAATAAAGAATTTGTTTTGCAAAGAGATGGCATACATGTATACACATCGAAAATATTCAATCGATATCACGGTGTCGTGCCCCTGTTGTGGCAAAAGGTTACAAAATCAAATCTGACAGAGGTGTCATGACTAGCATGAAACTAAATGATAGGGGTTTCAAAAATTTATTGCAACAATAAACGCTACCAAAGCACATCCATTAACCTTGCAAGGCCCAATGGGTCACTTAAAAACGATTTCAAACTCTGGTGTGACATTCATCACAATTTTAATCATAATACGCAGAGGCAACACTGTCTCTTTTCCTTCCTTGGTTTTTGGTCTTCAGCATGCGACCCAAACACCATCCATAGTCAATTTGACAAGGGTTTTATAGGGTTATGGATGCCATAATTAATGGGATAACAAACAACAAAATGTTAATATGAAAATGGATTTGACCCATTTATTTTTAACAAGGGTATACATAGGGTAGAGAGACACTTTCATTTCAAGAAGGAGACAACACAGAGTGACTCTGCCATTTTTAGTGCACTATAGACAGTCACAGACCAATCAACCAACATGGGAAACCAATGACCATAACTATAGCAATTAATGTGTAAAATCATCCACAATACCATTCAAACTTTTATGCATGCGTATTTTCTAAAACCAAGAGCATAAAAACTTCATTTTCCTTTAAAACATAGCATGAAAGCATCGAATGTCAAGCACAACATGTATTTACAGAGCCAGGCATAAAATATTAAGAAAAAACCACATTAGATGATAGGGAATCGAAACCCTGGTACTTGGTGTTGTGCAGGTTAAATGGCACCTTCGAGCAGTTGCTACAGTTACCAGAGCTCAAAATTCTTCCAAACCGCTAACGAATGAACCGAATTCTAAAACCCAAGGTGGTAAGAACAAGATGGTGCATTAACTATTGGTCACGTCATGCTGGGGTGACGACCAACATTAATCACTTGTTAAACCCAAGGCAAGCCATGTCAAAGCCTCAAGCAACCAATAGGTGAAAAATAAGAACCAACTCATACAAGATCACACGTTACCAACACAACCACCTACCACATTAAACATTGTCGACAATATAACAATGTCCATCATATGGTATAAACATAACATGGGTAGTATGCATACATGGTATCCCACATGCATTCGAAACTGTGGCATCATATAATATATGGACTCCCAAAACAAGATCGTCGACCATGTAATGTTTATAATATATATATGTTGGATCATACCCATATGACATGTAATATATGTGCGTTGTGTGGAATAATATCCCATATGCATTACACGTTCAAAATTTTCCCACATACAAACCTTCAAGTTACCACAATCATAACAACAAGGTCGACACTACCATGTCTTTGTAACTTGTGTACTATGTATCAGACTATATATAACTAGTGAAATGTATATAAGTGATGTTCTATGTGCACATGTATACATGATACATCTTTTATTTCTTTTGACAAGTCGCATTCATATGTCTAAAAATCATCACACATACAAAGAAACAACTAGTAAGTGAATATTATTTCGACACATTCATCAAAATTAGAACCCTTTTACCATTTGAAACAGTAGCCATGAAATTTTTATTTTGAAGATGATTATTCCCTGCATTTGTACTTGGAATCAAAAAATCAATGCCCAAAGAGGATTTTTAATTGCCATTTGAAACCACAACTGTTATCACTCATTAGAGCTAGGAATTAAAACCAAGCTCATACCAAAATAATCAACATGCAGGTGATCTGTAAGCATCAAGGAAAACGATAAAAAACATAGAATTAAAAGACTCCTTCAAAGGGGATCTTACAGGTTATTTATTTGAATGACACTCTATAGGGGGTCCCACTTATAGTTTATTTAGTATGTATATGTATATATATATATATATATATATATATATATAATGTGTATGCCTTGCAATTCTTTGCAGGAAGGTGATTCCTTGATGATTTTGAGAGTCAACAATAGGTTCATGTAGTGAACCCCTCATACATGGACCAAATTATAGAATAAAAAATACTAAGGAACTTGTTGTTCTTGTCAGAAACAATGGTCTTCGGAAAACCAAAGCATATTACCCCCTTTTGTTGTCATGCTCATTTTGTAGGGTGCCAAGATTTCCAAATTGGAGAACCTATCAATAACTACAAATACACAATTATAACCATAAAGGTAGACTTGACATGAAATCCATAGAGGCTTACACCCAAGGATTATAAGGAGCAGGAAATGGAGTGTACAATTCCTACTTCTTGATTGTAGGTTTAGAAATGACACATGCAATTCTTGAAATTTCCTTTCCCACTCCTAATTGGCCTACAACATGAACGTAATGTATTTACAAATCACTTCTCTTGCTCACTTGAAGGAACAAAAATATGACCAAGATGGTACACAATCCCATCCTTGAGGTAAAATTCAAAAACTTATTTACCTACACCCAACAACTTGATATGTATCAAGGAAGTAAAAATAATTTCCATATAGATGAGACCACTCTAAATTATTGTGTCCATAGGAGTTGATTGTTGGAATATTGGTTGTTGTCATTGATGTCAACCCTAGTCATTAGTTTTGGACCGCAAGATTGATGAAGTTATTTGGACATGAAGGACAGTGCACATGTAGACACAACACCCATGGATGGATAGTATATATCATGTTGTTTCCATTGGTAGGTGGCATGTCACGTGGATTTTCATGGTTGAGGAGAAATGAATTTTTGAAGATGACAACGTGAATTGAAGAAGGAAGTACAGGTCGGCCCTGAAGATAATTAAAGAAAAGAATTACAAAATAAGAAAGTGTCAGGTCAGCCCTAATGTTAAATGGAAGTGGCATAAAGGGTATAAATACATATCATTATACATTCATTTTAAACACACTCAAGTCAAATTTCAAAGGAAATCTGAAGTAAAGAAGGATGGATTTCAAGGGAGGATGAAGTCTTTTGGGGATGTGTTCCAAGGTATGTTATTTACAGGTCATCTTACCATTTTCACTATAACATTTTTTATAGAACGATTCAGATGGTGAAATTGATATGGTATTGAGAAGACATGTCTAGGTACCTATGGTAAACATTTCAGCTATTTATTCGCTATAAATTTGGAGATACACTCTGTGGAAGATAAGGTTTTTGACTAGTCTTGAAGCTAGTCATAAACAGGTGTTCCGGGTAAAACAATCATAACTTATTCATAGAGAATCCAAATGAAGTGAGACAAATTTCATGGGAAAGAGTACAAGATTTAGTTTCTTGTGTGATAATTTCAGAATCTGATGTTAAATATTGAGCGCAAGGCATTTTGTACAAGTTCTCTCTCCTGAATAAACCAAAATTGAATAAGGTCTACCATTCTGTCTATAACTTCTTTTTGGGGAGGATTCAAGGAGTGAAAATTGGAGTATTTTCAGAGAATAGATTGAGTAATATTATCTACAGGATCATATTATTCAAATAATTGAATAATTGCAGAAGTTGAAGAAGTCTCAGGAAGCATTATCAGGTTCTATGTGATGGTTGGTTGATGGTGATGATTTAATGTAAATTTTTATTATCTCTCATATATTCTTGGGTGGAAGGAAGGGGAAAGGATGGAGAGGTCAACCCTCTCTTGATATTGGAGGATTGTATATTCATTTTGGAGGTTTATCCCTCCCTTTATATTTGGAAGCTGTAGCTACGTTTGGAAGTCATTACTTCCCTTAAACAATAACTATTGGTTATTTCTCACATATTGTGCATGGTGTATTGTAGTGTATTGGTGTAACTCTTCTACTATTGTTCATTTCTCATTGGATATAATTGAATATATAATATGGTTGAAGTATAAGTTGAAAAATATTTTAAATTGTACTTGATACTGATTCACCCCCCTCTCGGTATCAACAATTGGTTTTAGAGCAGGTTGCCTTCAAAACAGTTTAACCACTGGAAGGAAAATTCTGAGCAGAGATGGATGACCATGAGCACATTTCAAATGGGATTCAAATATTTGATGGAATAAATTATTCATATTGGAGTGATAGAGTGAAAACTTACCTAACATATTTGGGAGTAGAAATTTGGTACTCAGTTGTGAATGGCTATGTAATCCCAAATAATGCTCCAAGCGATCTAAATGAGAAGAATCTTATGAGTTGTAATTCAAAATCCAGACATGTTATTCTAGGAGAATTGTCACCAAACATTGCTAGAAAAGTTATGGGTTGCAGCACTGCTAAAGAGGTATGGGAAAAACTCAAGAGTATCTATGAAGGTGATCCAAAAGTTAAGCAAGTCAAGCTTCAACGACATAGAGAAGAATTTGAAAATTTGAAGATGGATGAAAAGGAATATATTGCAACTTATTTTCTTAGATTTGATGAAGTTGTTAATTCTATCAGAGGATTAGATGAAGAGCTCGATGAATCCTTGGTTGTACAAAAAGTGTTGAGATCACTTCTCTTGAAGTATGATGTTAAGGTCTATACCATTGAAGAAACTAGGTACTTGACCAAAATGACAATGGATGAATTACATGGGTCTCTTATAGCATATGAAATGAGAACATGTACAGAAAGTGACCAGCCAAACAATGAAGGAGCCTTTAAAGCCA
>JASDQU010010519.1:67139-79709 GCA_032191745.1 Picea mariana | reverse complement strand
GTCACCAAACATTGCTAGAAAAGTTATGGGTTGCAGCACTGCTAAAGAGGTATGGGAAAAACTCAAGAGTATCTATGAAGGTGATCCAAAAGTTAAGCAAGTCAAGCTTCAACGACATAGAGAAGAATTTGAAAATTTGAAGATGGATGAAAAGGAATATATTGCAACTTATTTTCTTAGATTTGATGAAGTTGTTAATTCTATCAGAGGATTAGATGAAGAGCTCGATGAATCCTTGGTTGTACAAAAAGTGTTGAGATCACTTCTCTTGAAGTATGATGTTAAGGTCTATACCATTGAAGAAACTAGGTACTTGACCAAAATGACAATGGATGAATTACATGGGTCTCTTATAGCATATGAAATGAGAACATGTACAGAAAGTGACCAGCCAAACAATGAAGGAGCCTTTAAAGCCATAAAGAATACAAAAGACAAGGATAACACCCTTGATGAAGAAATAAAAAATTTCGTAACAAGGTTCTAGAAGGGAAGTGGAATATACAAAGGTAAGTTTCCTCTCAAATGCTTTAACTGTGGTAGAATAGGACATATTGTTGAAAACTGCTACTATAAGAAGATAAGTATCAACAATAAAAAGAGCTTCTACTCCAAGGATGATGACATATCCTCAAATGAGAGTGATGAAGAAGACAATGATGGAGGAGAAGTCCTCTTCATAACCCAAGAAACCCAGGATGATGATCACAAGAGTTCTAAAGAAGAAGAAACCGTTTCTGAAGAAGATTCAGATGAAGGAACCAACATTGATTCCTTTTGGGGATACAAAGACAATACAGAGAGTGAACAAGAAGATGAGAATCTTGAAAATTTGAAGCATGTTGAAACTGAAAATAGCAAGCTTAGAAACGCAAACATAATACTAAAAGGTGAATTGAGTATTTGTGAAGAATAGAATTACAAGCTTGAAAATACCATTGATAGCTTGAAGGAAAAATTAGAAGATTATGAGAAATTGAAAGAAAAATTGGATCACACAAAAGGGGAGCTACTATTGACAATAGAAAAGATGAAGAAGTTTGAAAAAAACACTAAAAAATTAGATGAGATCCTTAGCAGTCAAATATCTCCAAACAACAAGACAGGACTAGGATACAATGACAATTTGAAGACAAAAAAACAAGAGAAGGAAGATGAAAACGATGAAACCAACACTCCAGAACAAGTTGAACAACAAGATAGAAGACTAGAATTCATAAGGAATGAGACATCAAGAAGATCCTCTCCCATCAGGTATGGAATAAATCATTATGAAGGAAACTACAGAAGAATAGATCATGAACCCAGATGGACCATACCACAAAGAAGATCACTTACTCCCAGGTATCAAAATTTCTTTCTTGGACATTGTTATACTTGTGGAAATTTTGGACACAAGGCAATCAATTGTAGAATCAATGAAATGAATAACTACACAAGCTACATGAATGGTGCAACTAGTAGATATGGAAATGTTTGCAGACCTATCAACATAAATTATAATCCATTTGACCCATTAATTGATCAAAATATTGTATGTTACAAGTGAAATAATATTGGTCACAAAGCACGAGATTGCAGAGAGATGAAGGAATATAATCATATGCCAAATGTCCCCATACCAAATACAACATGGAAAAGGAAATAAATTCCACACAATGAAAACTGTCGAATAGCATTGGTCACTAAAGAATGAAAAGAAGAAGATGAATGGTTCATAGACAGTGGGTTCTCATCTCATATGACTGAAGATCAAAGCAAATTTGACAGCTTGAATAAAAAGGGTGGAAATGTTGCATTTTGAGATGACTCATCTACCAAAATGATTGGAAAATGAACTGTAAAGCTTGGAAGTGAAAATGTAAAAGCAAAGAATGTCCTATTGGTTGAAGACTTGAAGCGTAATCTACTCAGTGTTAGTAAAATGTGTGATCAAGGATATACTCTCACGTTTGACTCACAAAGATGCAAAATCAAAGAAGAAGCTTCAAGAAGTTTGGTTGCAACTGCAACAAGAAGACCAAGTAACATATACATCCTAAATCCACGAAAAATATCCAAGGAAGGAAGAGACCATAAAAATGAAGTGTTAAGTGTTAAATGTTCAGGGGGAGCAACCCCAAATAAGAGAGTTACCTTTTTCCATTAAACTCAAGGGGAGAAACCCTACCATTTTCCATTGATGTCAAAGGGGGAGAGATATTGGGATCATGATGACAGGGGGAGCATGAGTGTTTCCATTAATGACAAAGGGGGAGATTGTTGGAAGATTGGTTGTTTTCATTGATGTCAACCCTATTATCACATGAACTTGTTAGATTCCTATGGGTTTGTGGTTCTACCTAAGTCTGTAGTTTTTCTTTGTCTCTATCCTTTTCACAGGCTGAGTCTTGAAGTTTTCTCACCTTTGGCCAATAAAATCATATTATGTTTTCCCTTGTTCAATTGAGTTCCCTGGTCTCCTTGTTTTCTCATCTTGCAGCTAGTTGTCCAAATCCTTGATTGTGCAGGTCATAGCCATGAACACAAAGCAAATATTTCTTAAACAGTCTTTTTCTATATTGAATCATAAGCAAAAGACAATTTTATTCTTTCAGCGACGAAGATTATGGGAACAGTCCAGATCAACGGCTCATGGATGTTCAAGAGTGAAAATTTGCGTGAAGTATAGCACCAGAACAAAAGGCCTCGAAGTGAATATGAGTCATTGATCTTAAAGGGGACAGGTGGTAATTGATCCAAGCCTTTGGGGAAATGAGCTTCGGGAGATTTTAAATGAGAAGTGCTTAGAAATCTTGAAAGGCCGAAGGCCAATTCACAAAGCAGATTCAGTCGTTGATTCAAAGAGGGAAGATCTGATCCATCGATCTAAAGCACCAGATCTGGGTCATTGATCAAGAAGCCTCATCTCAGATCACAAGATCAACGGTCATGCTCCATTGCAAGGTCGGAAGGTGTGCACGTTTTAAAATTTTAAGGGCAGGCCGCAATCAGAAACGTGGTTTTTGGAAAGGGACGCGTGGTGGTTCATGGTGAATTGTGGGGACAAAAGAGGCTTGATTTAAAACCACCCTTAGTCGCGCCTGCAATCGAGCAATTGTGTAGGGTCATGGCCCTAGGTCACATTGAATATGAAGTGATGGAGAGGAGCTACGCCAAAGACCAAAAGCGTCTATATTGGTCACAAAAGAATATTTTCTTGGCCTCAAGACGTCAGGATTGACTCGAAAAATTCGTATGGCACCGCCTGGAAATATTCATGAGTGCCAGGCCCTATCCTGATCCCAATGAAGGTAGTTATTGAAGATTTGGGGCGAAATTTGAGACCTTGTCTCACCCCATAAATGGAAATTGTTGCAGAGCGTAGCCTTGAAGGCACACTGACGATTTGAAGCTTCCTTATGGGTAATTTTTCCTGTAAAGCACATAACTGCACCTGGCTCGCGTCTGACATGAGAAAACCTGCCCAATATGACAGAGTAGGCGCGGATTGAAGGCTTTGAAGGAAGTGGTCCAATCACACTCCTGGTGGTTGCAACATTTCTAGGTATTTATAGACAGTTTTGATATTTTGTTAAGGTCGAATGGTTGAACTAGGCTCCCTTACTATTGTAATATTTTTAGGAAGAACATTGTTTCTTTGGTTATGTACTTGATTTGAGACTTCTTGATTAATCTAAGTCAGCTTCTCTTACTCCATATTATTTTCCTCTGATACTGAGAGAGTTCGTGAATGAATGATTCACATGGATTGTTGTGACTGTATTATGATGAATGTTTGATTATAGTGTTGTTATGATTTCTTTCATTTTCCTTGAAATTTGAATCCAAGAGGATCTTGTGTTTAAGTTTTTCCTCCTTAGGCTACTGGAAGAACTGATGTCCATGGCAAGCCTCTACACTCTCCCCACCAAATTCTTCCCTCTATTCACCCTTACTCCAATTTACTGACTGAAGTTGATTCCAAACCTCAATTGCTTATGCATGCTAGTCCAGATTTATGAGTTAGAACGTTATTGTCATTGAGTATTCTCCATTTGACCACCTAAAACTCATTTACATTTACTGTATAAACTGATGGGTACTGGGCTTACCTTCTATGAAATCTGAAGGTGACTTCTAGTGCTAACATTTCTGGCGCCGTTGCTAGGGACGAATTAACAATTTTTTCCTAGGACAGAACGACAAAGAAGCTCTAATTCTGAAGGTGCATCAGATATAAGTACCATTGAAGATTGTAAATTGCACCTAGCGACTCCACTGTTTAGACTCCACTGTTTCAGTTCTGGCTACTAAAGGAAGACACACGAGGTCCACTTCATTGTTGCCTCTAGAAACACATGAAGCTAACCCAGAGGAAATTATCAGAAAGGGAAAGACCGCTCAAAAAGGTACCTCCACTACTGTACCAAGTTTTTCTGATAATTTTCATAATCCCTCTTTACAAACTCCAGTAACTATTTCTGATTCTCTTATTATACAAACTGCTGGAGTTTCAAGAAATTTAAGTTTTGGGAGTTTTCTTGTCGATTTCTCCCCTCTTATTTTTGGTTTGGAAGGAGAGAGATTTGACACCCTTTTCTCCCCCGAAGTTGTGAAGTGGAAGGAGAGAGATTTGACCTTAGAATACTTTCCTACTCCATACTTTACTACTCCTCCTCCTATTAGAGTTGTTGCAGTTACAGAAGGGGAAACCCCTGTTACCTCTAGCCCCTCATCTTTATCTCCCAACACTCAGCCTTTCCCATTTTCTCCTAGAATCACTATCCTAGTTTCACCTGTCCAAAATCCATCCCCTCCGGGTTCCCCTCCAGTTCACATCCCAATGGAAGGTGCTAATAACCCCAGAAGTAGAATCAATGCTATAGTGGCTTCTAGGTATGCCCCTCTTGTTCTACCTCAGCCTTTGAGTGCTCTCCCAACTGATGGCTACCTTAAACAATTGCCCAAGTTCATAGGTGAGGGAGATATAACCGCATAGGATCACCTTGCAACCTTCTATAGTTATGCTGACAATTATGTCATTGTGATTGAATATGTATGGATGATAAAAAAAAATCATAGCCTTGATGAAGAGGCCAGGAAATGGTTCAGGGCTTTTCCCCCTGGATCTATTGATGGGATTGAAGCCCTTGATGAAGCCTTCTTAAATAGTTGGGGTGATAGAAAGGATTTCCTTTACTATATTACAAAGTTTGGATCATTGAAGAAAGGGGAAGGGGAATCTATTTATGAATTCTCAAAGAGGTTTAATATAATGTATAATAAAATTTCCACTGAGATTAAGACTACAGAAACCTCTACAAATATTACTTATTCTAGTTCTTTTGACCTTGATTTCTGCCTCCTGTTAAGAGAAAGAAGAGATACCTCCTTGGCTCATATGCAAGATGCAGCCATTGAAGTATAATATAATATATTGGCAGTTGATAAGCTTAGGAGTAAGGCTGATAGAGACAGAAGAAAAGGTAGGTCTGAAGGTTCGACTTCTAGTTCCTTTGCTGCCCCCCCTCAAATGGATGAAGTAACCAAACTACTAAATTCACTTTTTGTTATGATGGAAAGATTCGAATTGGAAGGAAAGAAGAGCTACATAAATCCCCAAATTGCTGATAATAGGGGTAGTTTCAAGAGACAAATTAATGCCCCTCAGACCATCCAGAGAGATCAGAGAAACAAGGACCAAGATGATTAGAAAATCCAAACTCCTCTCCAAAATAACTCGGTTATCGATGAAGATGGAGAGGAACATGATTTTGATCCTGAGATCCATTTCCTTCGAGATACCTCTTCATCCCCTCCTTTAACTCATTATGCATACGAACAATCCCTCATGAGTAATAAATTGAATGAGTTGAGCAAAGGATAAAAGACCAGCAACGATCTGAATAGATATAACCTCCGATCCAAGAAGAAGGATGAAATCCTGACACTCCTGAACGGCCTGCTAGAGATGAGAAACCTGCTAGAGATATAGCGAGTAGTAGCAAAGAAAGGAAGTCACAGAGCCCCCCACCAGTGGTCAAAAGTCTTGTCCTAGAGGTGAAGTATATTCTAAAGCCTCCCTCCCCTTATAGATTTGAGCATGAGATTCAAAAGATTAGAATCCATGTACCTCTCTCACAGTTAGTCAAGCATGAGGATTTTAAAAGGTGCCTATCAAAAAAAATTCAGCCCGAACCTGCATCTCACTCCACAGACTCAGTTAACCTCCAAAATGAAAGGTCGACTGTCATATTAGGGCCTTTGGTAGAGGATAGAGACAACTCGTCCCCTCCTTTATACACCTCATTGAACATCCATGATAAGGTGTTGCATAACTACTTGATGGATTCAGGGGCATCTCACAATATTATGTCTAAGATTGTCATGGAAGAGCTCGGGTTGGAGGTTACAAAATCCTACCACGACCTGTATTCTTTCGACTCCAAAAAGGTAAAGTGCCTCGGGGTTATCAAATACGTGATTGTTTCTCTATTCTATCTGCCAATGAAGAGCGTGGTCATGGATTTCGTAGTGGATGATGTTCTCCCTAAGTTTGGGATGCTCCTATCTAGATCTTGGATAAAGAGACTGGGGGGAACCTTGCAAATCAACCTTTCACACGCCACCATTCCTGTGTTCGGGGGTGAACAAAGGAGACTTTACAGGTAGGGGTGATTTTAAGAACCCCCTTAAATTTATATGTATAATAAATGGGCGAATCCCCATGATATATAGGAAAAACTAAAGGCTATTTTATCAATAATATAATATGTATATATAATTTTTTGGCGAATCTTTTAGTCAATTATATAATCTTGTAAAAAGTTGGCGAATATTTCACTGAACTATAAACTCTTGTAAAATCTTGGCGAATCTTTCACTGAGTTATAAAACCTTGTAAAGTATTGGAAATTTTTTTGATAAAGTATAAAACCATATATAATAATATGAAAATATATTCATTAAACTGTAATATACTCATTTTACATATTTGGAAAAAGAAACATGATTTTTCCATCCTCTAGACGATGTTGCAAGCATTAGCGGTTATGTTTGTCAAGGTTCTAATTGTACACTCTCTCATATCCCTCTATCATTTTTGATGATATATCAACGATAGATTAAGTCACAGCCATTGATCTCAAGCAATCAAGATCAGATATTGATCGTTGATCACTTTGGAGATAGGGTTTTAGTTATTAGGGGATTATAAAAGCATATCTAAGGAGGGTGAGAGGCATACAATGAATGCATAGGAGCAAGAGGGAGTCTTTCTCATGTACTTGTGTTTGAGTGGGTAGGGCTGAGGAAAGGGTGCAGGGGGAAGCGAGGGAGATAGCACCCAGGTGGGCTAGGCTATCAACTGCAGCATTGTAATTCCTCTAATGGGCCATTATCCAAGGACAGGAACCCAGGATTTTATTTAATAAAATAAAACTCAAAACCGGTTTTCCCGCAAGTGTTTTTCCAGGGGTGTTTACCTAAATCTCGTGTGAAAATGTGTTTGGTTTCTATGTAGTTCTTCCACTTATATTTTCATTGAAACCCTAGTTGTTCTAATAATTAATAAATAGAGTTTATTTCGATTGTTGGTCATGTGTTTGGTTTAACAGGAAATTCAACACACTTCATGTGATGTGGGGTATATGGTGAAACCCTAGCCCTTTGTTGAATCCTGGATTGTTTTGGTTGATTGACAATTGGAACACTTACTATAGGTGGATGCTTGTACTCAAGATATGTGGTAGAGGATGAACACTTCTTATGGAGGAACTTGGAAGTTGTTTTATGTGGAATTGACATTTTCTACATGGCACACATGTTGATGAGGATGAAACTTTGGCATAGGATGTGGAGTTATCTTGTGGAGGAGCACTAAGAACTAGGAGGAAGGTTGCTTCACCCTAGGATCATCGATACCACATGGCACACTTCAAGAGGTTGATCATTTGGATAGAGGGAATCTTGTTTGGAGGGTGCACCACTTGTAGGTTGTTGTGGACTCGGTACACATGTGGAGGAGGAGAATTGGATCTTAGGAACTTGTCTTCTAGAGTGTGCATCCTTGTGAAGAGGAGCACTTGATGTGGAGCCTTATCTTGGAGAGAACTATAATACAAAAACTAGCAATACTTCTACAAGTTGTCTCCTACCTTCTGGATTGCAAATCAAATTCCAAACTAATTTGATCTATGAAAATGTTTGACAGTGAGAAGATGGCATCAAGAACTTATTGATGGTCCTCCAAACAATTTGATTTTCCTTCCTGTTCAAACAACTATATTGCCTCTATTACCTAAGTAAATATCCCTTCTTTGAAACCGTAAATAATTTGGAGCCTCCCTTGACACTAACAAATTACAATCCCAAATGAATAAGATTTACCAAGAGAGCATATTAGACAATTCTATCAATCCTGACTATCATTACCTTATACTCCAGAGAAACATTAAGTTTGGATTTAGTAAAAATACAAACTTATAAGATATCTCCATGCAGGGACACAACTAGACTTGTAGTCAGATT
The DNA here is from genome assembly GCA_032191745.1 of Picea mariana. NCBI lineage: Eukaryota > Viridiplantae > Streptophyta > Pinopsida > Pinales > Pinaceae > Picea > Picea mariana. The sequence goes on along the minus strand of JASDQU010010519.1, from coordinate 71,198 downwards.
ACAATGACAACAATATTCATTTATCTATGGGAAAAAAAACATCAGGAAATGGATATATGAAAAAGGTTTACATCAAATATCAAAGGCTACCTTCTCTAGTAGAAGATCTATCCCTAAATGACTCTGTGAAATAATAATACCATCTATCTCTCGCAAGATCTCATCAAAGTTCTCCAGACCTTGCAACATAAGTCATGTGTATATTAAGATTCAAATAAGCAACTACTTCTTGTGCAGTGTGATTATCTAAGACCGATTAAACATGAAAAGGAAAGTTTAAGACTAGGAGACTTCATTCAGCGATCCATAAAATACCTCTATAGTGTCAATCTTAGCAAATATTTGTGTCTCTTGAATATTCCCAAGCCCATCAAGATACGCATGGGTCTATACAATACAAAAGGAGGAAACATATTTTACACCAATTCGATGTTAGAATCGAGTAAACAAATTTCTAGGTGGCCTCTAATACATCTAATACAGTATGTTATTATATAGTTTAAACGTTGGTATTAAATACTTTTCAGATGTACAATAGATAAGATGTTCACTATTTGACGTTATTCAATTATAAGGGAGAAGTCCCATGTCACAGAAACAAAACAAATATTTTTTTTTCGTCATTTACTAATGAAGCCTGCAACAAAAAATATCACCTTGTTACTTCATTGTCAGTTCAGAATGATTTTCAAAAGTACATATGATAATTCATTCATATTTGAAGTTTAATATAATGCATCTACTTTAAATTTGTCAAATAATAAGAAGAAACAAGCATCATAGAAACAAATCAGCCTAAAAATTAAAATGCATAAAGTAGCACTATGAAGTTGGTTCCAGAAACACATCCTGATAGAATTTTTTATATGTGAGATCCCTCATAGTATCTAGTAACAACACAAGCTCAGAACATGAGCAAGAACGTAACTTTGATGTTATCTTTCTTACTTGTATAATGTCTTCGGCATGTCGTGTGTATGAAAAAAAAAGAAATACAATGTTGTTGCGAACTCCCCAAGTTGCAATAACCTACAAAGTACAAACAACAGTAATACATCAAATTCCAAACCTTATCAAAATCAAATCACAAGATGCACAGTAAACCTTAACACAAAAATAGACTAGTGCCCTGCATTTTGTAAGGCTACACTTACCCCACCAGAAAAAAAAACTTGCATTGTCCATTAATCAAAGCCATTTTGAAGAGCAAAGGTTACCACAATAAATAATAAATGCATAAATTAATTTATTTGTCACTTTAAATTCATGTCAGTTACAAACTGCATGCTTTCAATTTATAAGGTTTAACCTAAGGGCCCTGATGAAAGACAATACTGTCTTCTGTCATAGCTTGATGAACATTTGAGGAAGGGTGTGTACAATCCAGATCATGCATAAACATAGGCGTGCATGACCTACACTGCACAAGTCAAAAGAAGCTCGGCATGTGTGTTGTACTTTTCCCTCACTCATTTCCTGACATTTTATTTTCCCTTACTCCCTAACATTACCCCCTACCCCCCTAAATTTTCTCAATAATTTAGGAAACCCCTAACCCATCATTCCACTTCATTTTCCAAAAATATTTGAAGGCACGTTTTCCAGAAATGACCCTTTTAGTCATCTTTTTTTCTGAACCGATTGTGGCCAATAAGAGATGAATATTGAGAAACTGGAGGAGGTTTGTGTTCCTAATATTCCAAAGTACAATAACCTATTTCATATTTTACATAGGTATTACATAATGAGAGATATATTCACATCTTCACAACCTATTTTTCTGACTGAGCAAAGTCCTGTTTTAGACATCTTTTTGCATAAAATATTGTGAACAACTGGAGCAGAATTTTGGGAAATTGAGAGAGGTTTATCTAAAAAACATCTTCATATAAAATAAACTCTCTCACTTTTTACACAACTATCTCGAATTAATATATACAAAGGGATAACTGAACCCTATTTTTCAGAATTTTGGGAGGACATTTATTAGCGTGGGGCACACTATGCTTTTGATGGAGGATTCCAAACTATGAAAGACTTACATATTCAGATTTCTCATGACTTGTACATCACTTTTGACCTCCCAGAGGCAAATTTTGGTCAATTCTGGGAGGAGAAAAAGTCAAAATACCACCTGAAAAACACCTTTCCGCCACCTTTTTGGACAACATGCTACACTTTGCATAAATCATTCTTAAATCTCATCTCTATCCTCAAACAGACCTCTTGAAAATATAACTATCAAATAGAACCATTGCAAGCCAACAACCTATATGATTAAAGCCACCATACATTGTATTTTGTACAACCTATACGAAGCAAACAATAAGGTAAGGCAACAACAACAAACTAGCCTTCCTATGCATAAGCATGAGGCCACAATGTGTCACTATTATTTCAAAGGGGTTGATTCTAGTGTTGAAATAGGTATTATAACTACACTATCTCATAGAGACTTGTAATGGTTTATGTGATGTTTCCTTACAAGTATGATAGTTATCTATTTTCAAATTCACATCTCATCTCTTCTTGAGGGGTTCCAACAATTGGAAGTTCTCACTGAAGTGCCAATGAAAAACAATTGCAAGCACCTATTCATGGATTTTGAAATAGAGTGAGGGTGACTGAAGTTTGGAGAAAACAGGGATGCTTGTCATTTAATTCACAAAATTATGTTTTCTCTACAAGTCTACTATGCAATCTATTTAAATGACCATGCTGAAGAGGTTTCAAGTTCTGCAACTGCCCCTTCCCATGAGATTTTGGCTAGTCTTTGGCCCGATCTCTTCATCTCATCCTCAGGATTAAAGATAAAATGAGAATTATGAATATGGGAAGCTAACCTAAGATGAGGTTGTGATATATGGAGGTTTTGAACTAGAAAAATCGTTCAAACTTTGGATAGTGGGAAAATTTATATCAAATTGGTTTGTGTTTTATCCCTGGGAATTTGAATAAAATACTTTATATTACATAGTTATAATATTTTTATGCACCATTTTCTGAATGCATTCATATTAACTATCGATTTTCTTTTCCTGTGTAGAATGCATCCAAGAAGTTTAGTTAACATATTCACACCTTCTTTCTTATGTGCTTCTTTAATTACAGAAAGAATGCTTTGTTTTTTAATTAAAAAAAATAATTCTGATCTATTTCATACATGCATATTGATATTCTCTATACACCAAACCTTATTCACAAAGTACCAAACATTGATGTGTTGTTTCCATGTAACTAGCTAAGTTGTCCTTGCTAAAAGTCAGCCAATTAGTGAAGGATTAATATCATCCTACAGAAAAATGGTCATCAACTCATAATGTTCTTCAAAGAGTCAAACTCTTTCAAACCTAGTAAAAGTTCTTAAGGGCCTATTCTTCATCAATCATGTAATCTCTTTTCTTTCTTTCTTTTGTTCAGATCATGGCATCCAGCCTTGACAACAAGTAGAACCTTTGTTTTTTGGTCAGAAGTGACTCTCTGAAATATATCTACCTCAAGGAAAATCTGTGCTCTTAACATGCATATAAGCTTTGGCAATGTGATTCGGTGTTTGTTTTATTCCTATAAATTAGTTGAGGGGATTCGTTGCCTATGTATTTATTTTGGCCATGTTGTATAGTTAGTGGTTGAATCATTTCTCCAATATGAAGATAAATTGTTTCAGAGCTTTCAAGTTTAAATGGCAGATGGAAGTCACCTAACTAGTGTCCTGAATGGTCTCATCCTGTAAGGAAATTAATGTTTTCTAAAGAACTAAATCATAAATGTTGAACTAAACTTTTGTTGTATGCATGCATTGCAGCTGTCTTGAATAAAATACAATAACCAAAAAATCTCAGATATAAACAACAAATTCACAATCCAATTATGATGGTATTTAATAAATGATAAGCAGATCTTCACTCTAATGATGTATTAAGGACATTCCTTCATAGGACGTCCTCCTTCACTCTTAGCCCTCGCAATTATTTTAAATTTCATGCTTTTTACTTCTTAGTTTAGCAAGGCATGACCTTTAAAGAAGTTTCCATCCCATAGATCATTTGGCCTTGTGGG
>JASDQU010010519.1:45116-67045 GCA_032191745.1 Picea mariana | reverse complement strand
CTAATGGTCAAGCAAACTCTACAATTAAGATTGTTGTTTTTTTTGTAGTCAAATGTACTTGTCAAATTGAAGATTGAATTGAGAAGAGAGGTTGCCAACAACATTTTGAACATACTAGACATCTTATATGTAACCACTACAAGTACTCCATTTCAATTAATGTGATTCCAAGAAGTGGTCATTCCATTATAATTTCTTTTTCTAAGCCTAGGAGTTGCCATTGTTGCTAGCCTTGATGATGAAGTCAGTCTTTAAGACGGGTTATGTTCTTTTTTTCAATTCGATGAAAAATGCCTTATTGGCAATAGATGTTGTTCAGAAAAGATGGAAACATCAGCGTAATAAGCACCTGAAGAAATCATTTAAAGTCTGGTTCTCTAGTTTTAAAGTTTAATGGTAGGTTTCCCATCAATGATAAACCTAGAAAATTGAAACTTCTTTAGTGAATTCCTTTTAGAGTGGTGTAGGTGCACGAGAATGGGTCTGTTTTTTTGGTAGTGTTCACTTAGAGAGAAAAGTGGACAATGAAAAAAGTAATTGTAGAGTTATTTAAATCCAAACTAGAAGACAAAATGTAGACATTTGTCCATTTGTTTGGCTGCCATGAATGTTACTTCAGGCTTCACATTTTGAGCTACTCTTGGTCTCACTTGAGCTCCCCTGCTAATATTTCTTGGTTATTGTTGAAGCTTCGTCAATTATTGGCCTTTGAAATGTTCAGCTTCATTCTCGAGTTGATTTCAGTCTCCATGCCATTTGAGTGATATGGCATGGTAGTGCTATACTAAAAAATCTAGAGCAACTTCCCATCCCAACTCTGATGAAATCCATGTTTATGTAGTGAACACTCATAAATTGTTATTTTGCTAGAAATACTTGATCCATCCTATTCATCTAGTGCAAAGTGAAATTGATTCATGTGCAAGATTTATTTTTCACCCCAAGATTCAATGGTCATTTAATGGTCCATAAGTTTTAACTTATACTTGTTATATTACAAAACTTTTACCATAGTGCCTATCAAAACTAATTTATAGTTCCTTTCAACCAAACCGAAACTGATGATCTCTTGGAAAGTGAACTGAACTATGATACCTTGCCATAACTGCATTCTGCTTTTTTCCAAGGAATTACTTGTCTATAACTGTTTGTTATGAAAGATTAATGCAGCCATGAATTACAATCGTGGGGTAGTGCTTCTTACTAAATTTATATTTGGGAAAAAATTGGTGGTGGATTCTTTATCTGACTCCTAACCTTTTTTATTCATTGCAAGGGTTGGTTACTTGACTGCATGTTTTGCAATGATGGTTGGTCCCTAGGGTTGTGATGCTGGTGTGGATCACATTCCCGAGTTGGTTACAATGTCAATAAAGAATGTCAAGAAAAATAAAGCATCACTTCTATTGGCAGATGGAAGCTTTTCCTTGCGTATTTGACGTAAACCATTGTGCTTTCAGAAGGGTTGATGATTTTCTATGTCTACAGAAGTATACAGAGACAGAAAAAATCTGTTTTTTTCCTTTAGGGTTTTGTATGTTCATTTCAGGCAAGAGACTACAGAGGCTGATACAATGTCTATAGTATTGATATGCAACAATTTTCAAATACAGAGGTCAAAATATTACAAAGCTACAGGTATTCCAAAATACATAAGGAATTACAAATGAATACTTTGTTATTGAACAGAGAAATTTGGAAATAGCATGAGTCAATGGAATGATAAGTATTCTTGTTGTATAAAGATGGTTGTTTCAGAGGTTTTTATTAGATGGAGCAAGGATTGGTCAATGTTTAACTCAACCTAGAAGAATTTTGATGAAACTATCTAGAAATGTAAGCTACAGGAAGTTGGTAGCGCAGAGCACATTTTTACAGTGTGTTGCAAAGTAAAACTCTTATTCGGTTGAAGGATGAACTGATCAGGATCCAAATGTCATTCGGGGTTCTAGAAAGGCATGATCATCATCTAGGAAGACTATTGGGGTTGTCAAATCACCCATGGGACTCACAAACATTTATTGCCAATGATGGTTTTATATTTATCCAGCCATAATTCCATTTGCAGCCACTGCTTATCTGGGAATATGTAAATTCTTAAAGAATGAATATCACCATTTAGACAATTCCCATATAAGCATTGAAGTATTGCAAAAACATCTCATTTTTTGTTCTTTGCTTTCATTTTCATCACTAAAATTGAAACAAAACCATTACCATGGAGAACATTTCTACAATTACATAAATGATAATGGCATTTAGCATGTAGCATTCATAATCTACTCTGGTCCCTGGATCAGACTGCTAATGAATAGATCTGCTAAACTCCATTTTAAACTGTTAATTGAAATATGAATACCATTATGTCATATATAATGCCATTTATGACATCCTTCATGTACTAGATCATCCTGTCATATATAATTCCATTTATGATATCCTTCATGGACTAGATCATGCTACCAATAAATTAAAATGAGGTTAATAGTCAGATGTCATATGTTGTTTTAAGTGGATTTTGACATATGCAGTGTTTGCCAAATAATACATGAGGACTTCACATACTTATTTTCACAAATTGCTTTAACTTTTAAGTATAAACCAAATTCATGCATTGAAGGATGTACTCCCACAAAACAAAGTTTATCATTTGGCCTCTGCCAATCCACCATGAATGAAATTACAGAAAAAAGAACTTATAATCTACACCAATCTGCAGAGCCGAATAATTGTCAATGGAAAAGTATTGATTCTTTATCATGCAGTTGAAGAAAAGGAAAGCCTTGAAAGTTGAAAGGACAAGGATGTTAATGGGCAGTACTTGTTCAAAATATTTTATAACATCCAAGGCCTATAATGCAGTCAAGAAAATGTGAAACCGGTAGAATGATGGTACATACAAATTCCAAATCTCTATAATTAATCCATTTCGAAGCACACTGACAAAGAAATGCTTGTTAAAAAGCCAAATATGAAGAAAAGCACATAAAATATGCAAAGTAGCATAGGGATAACGGAAAATATTATGTCAATTTCCACACAACCAACAGCCGTGAATGGAACAAATAAAGATCTGCATCTTAAAATCCATCATGGAAACATTCTCAATCTAATAACTACATCTATCAGTAATAGAAAATAAAATATAGCCCCATCAATAATGCTAAGATCCAATTGTGTGATTGCAAAAAGGCATGCAAGAACAACAGTCTATGAGAAGCTGACTTGTATACTTAGGGGAATGACAGAAAAAGAACATCCACAAAATCCCAGAAAGACATCTAGCAATGATCCCAAATTTATGTACACATGTATCCCAAATGAAATATGTTCGACAAGTGTACAATAAATATTGTGGATGTTGGCATCATATACCCCTGTATGAGAACATAGTTGATCATGCCAAGGCCACTTAAATAAATTCATAAAGATAACAAGAATTTCATGAAGAGCACAGAATAATGAATACAATGTGCAGTTTGAAAAAAGATCAACAAAATGCCACGAAAGTTTTAATAAGGATTCAAGAAATTGACTTTAATCCCTATATCTCTCCTACAAATTGGTTGATTATATACTATGACTGTCCTTCTCATGTCTTACCAATGGAAACATTAAATCCTGAGACTCCTACGAAATTCTTAGCATACGTGGGACAATAGGAAGGTATGCCTCGGCATATGCCAACAAATTTAATTGAATGAATGAAATATTGATTGGCTTATAAATTTTAACTCTCGCTTAGTATTTCAAAACGTACACTGCAGGCTTGCGGGAAGTTCTGGAAGTTATTCTACATCCTTAAAAAGTCAGAAAGACTTGAAGAAACTCTAAGAATGGGAAGTGAAAATCTTAATAAGTTTAAGAAGCAAGAAGACTTGTTTGAAAACAAATTTCCATGGAAAAGAAATAACAAAGGCAGAAACTATAACTTGTTAATTCATAAAATCAAAGGTGACCTCAGAAATTTCATTTCCAAATTAATCGATCATAGAATCTCAGTGTTGGTCTCAGTGGATAGTAATCATAATGATCATCATCATTTATGTATGCCAAAAATCAAGTACAATGCAGTAACATACTGAATGATTGAGATTGTGTCAATAATGGAACGTTCGTAGTTCAAACAAAAAAACATTTCCCAAATCATTTCACCTTGGATCAGTTTAGAGGCTCCCAGTCAATTCGTAGCAGGGATGCATTATTAAGATTCAATACCATAACCTGAGGGTTGTTTTGCACATCTATCAAGAACACCTGTCATCAATAGGAGCCTTAATTAATGAATACCATTCACAAACACAATGACCAAACACAAGGGAGCATGTGAAAAACACGGAAAGGAAAGAAACAAAAGCATAGAACTGAAAGTTTACATGGCATAAAGAAAATGGACAGCAAGGTCTGAAAAGTAGCATCCTTTGAATGACTCACTGTACATAGGGATCATTGTGCAATTTAAAGTTTAAACACTAAATTCAAATTTGTAAGTGATATAAACACGATTCAAATTTAGATTTAGAAATGAAATACATTGATACCTAATCCAAGTGTGCAGATAACAGTTAGAGATTGAAAAAACAGAGTGAAATGTTTTCTCTCTATACAGTGAACTAATCAAAAGAAAGAGCAATTACTAGTGTGATCTTTAATCAGTTATCGCATTTGTAAGCCTTTTATAATATCTTCATACCACAACCTTAAATGGCATTTTAATTGAAGAACCAGCCATAACTGTATGCTTTACAGGACAGCCCAGAGTTTAGCTTAGCTCTTACATGCTAATGTAATATTGGATTGACCAAACTCAGTAAGAGCTAACAGATTATTAAGGAAGAAGGTATATTCCATAGTTCAATCAACTAATCAGAACCTAGAATAAATGCATGGCAACAGCTAGGATGACCTCAAATTGAGAATAAAGTTTTCTAACGGTGATCTCCCTTGATTCGCCCTTGAAAAATATAGTTTGGAATCCAATTAGACAGGTTTTTCAGAAGACTATCTTTTTGGAGTGACCAAGAAAGGAGCTGCTTACACATAGCTATCATTTGGAATCCTTGAATGTAGATTTATGATTCAAATAACAAAAAATAGTTAATTTTACAGAATAATTTCTATCATTGATCAGTTAGGGAACTAGTTTAAGGGCCATCCATTTTTCTCCTTAGGAATCTTTTCTGTCTAAGAGAAACTTATGTTGGTTCAAGAATCAAATGTGACAATTCTTGCACACTATAAACCAACTTCTCACAGGAAGGAAGAATTGCACTGCTATGAATGTATCATCTAGATTATAAGAATACGGTGTCAATATTGTAGGTACAATCAGTACCCTTAGCCCTCATAATATAATTTTCAGTAATTGGAAAAGTCCATATAAAGAAAAAAAAAAAGATGGTTGGTTATAGCTTCGGTACAAAACCAGTTACTGTTCTGTGTCTTGGGTCAGTACGGACAGACCATACATTAATAAAACCAATTTCCACCATTGTGTTCTCCATGTCCAGCAAGTAATATTCATCCAAATGGGGTTCTGTCGATTTCATCAAAGTAAATAACATCGGTGGTAGATTCTGTAGAATCAAAAGCAGGAGGTAAGAAAATTTCCATGTTAATAATAACTGAAACCTTCTTTAGTACAAAAGATTAATATGCGGAGAAAATAACTCTATTTTTGGCAAGAACAACAGGCTTCTTACTTGTAAGATCTTAGATTTGGGCTGCACAAAAAATAACAAAACAAACAAAATGTATACAATCAGAGTTGATCAGGCTTGTCTTCATATGACATGAATATGCATTTGTCCCCACTGTTCACTCTTTCCACTTGGCCTTGAATGTAGGTAAGGTAAGGCAGTTGTAGGGCCTCTCCACTCTTGATTTGAGGGCGCCCATGGAGAAATACCTCTGAATCATTGTCGGTACCATAAAATTAGGGAGAAATAGCTCTTAATCATTTCCATTACTAGAAAATGGGGGCGAAATACCTCCGCATCATTGTCTTTACCAGAAAATAGGGGCGAATGGGAGGATCTAGTTCGAATTTTAAAGGGCGAAAATGGATTTCCATGCTCTTCCCTCACAAATATCCATGGGATAAAGGTTTTATACATAATTTTTTGAAAATAAACTTGGGGCTATATATTTGCAAATCCCTCAAACCACTCCATGTAAATAATTCACCCAACCAAAATTCCAAACCCCCTAAAATCACCCATGTTTACAGGGAAGCTTAGTTGGCCTACATCATTAGTGATGAAACAAACCCCACCAAAAATCCTATTTTTTCTCTTGACACTAATTTGGGATCCAGCATATTGCATCTCACTAATGCTCTTGAACCTCCTCTTGAAATCAGAAAGCAGCCCATCACTTTTTGTGAAACCCCTCCTCCAACTACCTCTATTTGGAAGATGTTCTTTGATGTAGCCTCTTTTAAGGAAGGTGTTGGTGTTGGAGTGGTCTTTTTTTCACCCTATCAAGAGACTATATCTTTGTCCTACAAGCTAGAATTTGAGGCTACCAACAACGTGGCAGAGTATGAAGCTCGTGTTTTGGGTTTAAGGGCTGCAAAGGAAATGGAGATTGAGGGGCTATCAATATTTGGTGATACAGAACTAATTGTTCATCAGATCAAAAGTATTTACCAAGCTAAGCATCCTAGGCTTAGAGCTTATAGAAACAAAGTGTGGGACATAGTTGACAGTTTCTTATTGGTTTTCAACATTTCATTTATTCCAAGAGAGGAGAATACCATGGTTGATTCTTTGGCTATTTCAGCAAGCCATTTCAGAGTCTCATTGCCACCAAAACTCAAGTATGATGTAGAGGTGAAATATAGACCCTTTGTACCTGACAATGCAAGCATTGGAAGGTGTTTGAGGATGACCTGGAGCTCAAAAAAATTCTTGAGTCTGTTGATGAATTTTCTGCATTACATATAGATCTAGATCATGACTCTGAAAATAATCCTTGGGCTGACGTTCTTCTAAGCAAAATTTCCCATCATAATGTTGTTCAGTTTCCTAGCAATCATATTCCAAAAGGACTAGTTCCTTTGGAAATATTATTCGACGACAATGATGTGGCAGTGAAGGTTAAAGGTTTAGTTGATGATGTTGATGTAGCTGAGTACAATATTGATAGAGAGAAGTATCCAAAATTTGTCAAGTTGTCAAGAAGCTTGTCAAGGGAACAAATGGTTGAATATGCAGAGTTGTTAAAATAATTTGTTGATGTGTTTTCTTGGACATCTGAAGATCTCAGAACATACGACACAAGTGTCATTGAACATAATATACCATTGAAAGAAGAGGCCAAATCATTTAGGCAGAAATTGAGACAAATAAATCTTATGTTGTTGCCTATTATGGAGAAAGAGGTGAAAAAGATTTTGGATGCCCAGATTATCATCCCTCTGACGTATTCTGAATGGGTGGCCAACTTGGTTCCAGTGAGAAAGAAGAATGGAGAAATCAAACTTTGTGTCGATTTCAAGAACCTGAACAAAATCTCTAAGAAGGACAATTACCCCCTGCCAAAGATGGAGCACATATTACAGAGGGTGACTGGTGCATCTAGGATGTCCATGATTGATGGATTTTTTTGGCTACAATCAGATTTTTGTCTTGCTTGAAGACAAAGAGAAGACAACCTTCACTACTCCTTGGGGTACATTCACGTACGCTAAGATGCCCTTTGGATTGATGAATGCAGGGGCAACCTTCCAATGAGCTATGGACATTGCATTCATCAGAGAAAAAGATAAATTTGTAGTCATCTATTTGGATGACATTATAGTTTTCTCCAGGTCTAATAAAGAACATTGTTATCATCTAAGAAAGGTCTTCTTGAAATGCAGGAGATTTGACCTCTCTCTAAATCCAAAAAAATCATCTTTTGCCATGAAAGAAGGGAAATTATTGGGGCACATTTTGTCAGCGAAGGGAATAAGGATTGATTCAAGCAGGGTAGAGGCTATCTAAAATTTGCCACTCCCTAGATCCAAGAAAGAAGTTCAGTCTTTCTTGGGGAAAATTAATTTTTTGAAAAGGTTTGTTTCAAATTTTTCTTAGTTAGTGAAGTTTATCACAGCCATGTTGAGGAAAGGAAATGAAATCAAGTGGATTTCTGAATCTCGTAACTCTTTTGACCAAATAAATAAGGCCTTGAATGAAGCACTTGTGCTCATCAGTCCTAAATACTCCAAGGAGTTTCTGATTTTCTCTTTTGCTTCATTTGACACAGTGGCAACTGTTTTATTGCAGAAAAATGTCGAAGGGTTAGAGCAGCCCATTTCCTTTTTCAGTAGGGCACTGAGAGATGAAAAAATAAAGTATGACATCATGGAAAATAAGGCTTATGCTTTGGTTAAAGATCTCAAATATTTCAGAGTTTATGTGCTGCATTCAAAAGTCATTGCATATGTCCCTTCAAGCTCTGTTAAGGAGATCCTCATTCAACCTGACATAGATGAAAGAAGGAGCAAGTGTATTGCCAAAATCCTTGAATTTGATATTGAAATAAAGCCTACCAAATTGGTTAAAGGTCAAGGTTTAGCTAGGTTGTTGGTTGAATCTAATTATAAAGCCTTGGGGGTCAATTTCATCAATAGTTGTTTAGAGAATCAACAAGTTGAGTTCTTTGATGAATATTCTAAAGTCATACCCCCATTAACAGGATGCACTTGGTACAAAGACATTATATTTTTCCTACAGAAGTTACAGCCTCCTGATGGCATGGGAAAGAGCAAGGTAAGAGATTTGAAGATCAAATCAATTAAATATTGTCTGATTGATCAAGTTTTATATTGGAAAGACCCTTTAGGAGTACTTTTGAGATGTCTAGACCCACAAGAAGCCTAACAGATTATGTATGATTTTCATGACAGTTTATGTGGGGGACATCACTTATGGAGAACCACAGTCTACAAGATTCTCAGGGATGGGTATTTTTGGCCTAGTCCTTTAACTGATGTCTATGCAAAGATCAGGTCTTGTGTCAAGTGTCAGAAATTCTCTGGAAAGCAACATCTCGAGTCTTTGCCATTAAAGCCTGTGGTAGCTTCAGGACCCTTTCAGCAGTGGGGCCTAGATTTTATTGGGGAAATTCATCTTGCTTCAAGTGGTCATCATAGGTGGATGTTTATTGCCACAAACTACTTTACTAAGTGGATAGAGGCCATCCCCATAAGAAATGCTTCCCACAAGATAATCATTGGTTTTCTTGAAGATATTGTGGGAAGATTTGATTGTCCAAACAAAATTGTCACTGATAATGTTGCAGCTTTCAAGGTTGAACCATTGATTAAGTTTTGTGAACAGTTTGGAATCACATTGATTCACTCTACTCCTTACTATCCCCAAGGGAATGGACTAGCAGAGTCCTCTAACAAGAGCCTTATTAAGATCATCAAAAGACTATTAGAGGACAACAAGAAGGCATGGGATTTGAAGCTTAAATTTTCTTTGTGGGCTGACAGAGTGACAAAAAAGAGATCTCTTGGTATCTCTCCTTTCCAACTTGTATAGCGAGTTGAAGCCATTTTTCCTTCTCATCTTGCCTTACCTGTGGCGAAATTCTTCCAAGACTACCAGGGAGAACCAAATGATATGATTATGAGAATACAACAACTAGTAGAAGTGTAGCAGACTAGAGAGCAACTATTGGAAAAATCACATGACCATCAACAGAAGATCAAGAAGGCCTTTGATAAGAAGGTGACCAAAGAGGATTTCCAGCTGGGAGATCTAGTACTCAAGTGGGATGCACCTAAACAAGATAAAGGCAAGCACGGTAAATTTGAGGCCTTGTGGATTGGCCCCTTCAAAATTTATGAGGTTTTTTCAAATAACACTTACAAGTTGCAAGATTTGGAGGATGCTGAAGTTTTTGGTAGCCCTGTAAATGGGCATTTTATGAAGAAGTATTTTACTTGAGCCGGAAGTGGCTTCCCATGTCATTGTAAATATCTTTTTTTCTCCTTTTACTTTTGATTTTAATAAGGGATTCCATAACCCAACATCTAAGGCACTAGAACTACTGGTTCTTGGCATCTCACACGGAGCATGCCATCCCTTGTGGAGCCAAATGTTATCACATGAACTTGTCAGAGTCCTATGGGTTTGTGGTTTCTACCTAAGTCTGTATTTTTTCTCTGTCTCTATCATTTTCACAGGCCGAGTTTTGAATTTTTTCCCCCTTTGGCCGATAAAATCATTTTTTGTTTTCCCTTGTTCATTTGTGCACCTTGGTCTCCCTATTTTCTCAGCTCGCAGCCAGTCATCCAAATCCTTGATCGTGCAGGTCGCAGCCATGAACACAAAGCATAGATTTCTTAAACAGTATGTTTCTATATTGAAGCATAAGAAAAAGATTGTTTTAATATTTCAGTGACAAATATTTTTCGAACAATACAGATCAGTAGCTCATGGACGTTCAAGAGTGAAAACTTGCGTGGAATATAGCATCAGAACAAAAGACCCCGAAGTGAATACGAGTCATTGATCTTAAAGGGGACAAGTGGCAGTTGATCCAAGCCTTCAGGGAAAATGAGCTTCGGGAGATTTGAAATGAGAAGTGCTTAGAAATCCCGAAGGGCCGAAGCCTGAAGTCTCGAAGCTTGAAGTCTCGAAGGCCCGAAGTCCCAAAGGCTCGAAATCTGAAGGCCAATTTGCAAAGCAGATCTCAGTCATTGATTCAAAGAAGGAAGATCTGATCCATCGATCTAAAGCACCATAGCTAGGTCGTTGATCAGGAAGCCTCATCTCAGATCACAAGATCAACGGTCACGCTCGATTGCGGGATCGGAAGGTGTGCACATTTTAAAATTTTAAGGGCAGCCGCAATCGAAACCGTGGTTTTTGGAAAGGGACGCGTGGTGGTTCATGGTGAATTGCGGGGACAAAAGTGGTTTTCTTTCAAACCACCCTTGAACATGCCCACAATTGCGCAATTCCATAGGGTCATGTCCCTAGGTCACATTGAATATGGAGCTATGGAGAGGAGTTGTACCAAAGACCTAAAGCGTCCGTATTGGTCACGGAAGAAGATTTTCTTTGACTTGAAACATCGGGATTGACTCGAAAAATTCGTATGGCACCGCCTGGAAAAATTCTTGTCAGGCCCTATCCTGATCCCAATGAAGGTAGTTATTGAAGATTGGGGGCGGTAGTTGAGACCTCATCTCACCCCATAAATGTAAAGCATTGCAAAGCGCAACCATGAAGGCACACTGACGACCCAAAGCTTCCTTATGGGCATTTTTTCCTGTAAAGAACATAATTGCGTTTGGCTCGCGTCTGACATGAGAAAACCTGGACAATCTGATAGAGAAGGCGTCGACTGAAGGATTTTAAGGCAGTGGTCCGATCACACTCCTAGTGGTTGCAACATTTCTGGGTATTTATATACAATTTGACCTTAACAAAATATCAAAATTGTATATAAATACCCAGAAATGTNTGCAACATTTCTGGGTATTTATATACAATTTTGATATTTTGTTAAGGTCAAATGGTTGAGATAGGCTCCCTTAATATTGTAATATTTTGATGAAGAATATTGTTTCTTTGGTTATGTACTTGATTTGAGACTTCTTGATTAATCTAAGTAACTTTCTCTTACTCCATCTTATTTGCCTCTGATACTGAGAGAGTTCATGAATGATTGATTCACATGGATTGGTGTGATTGTATTATGATGAATGTTTATTTATAATGTTGTTATGATTTCTTTCATTTTCCTTGAAATTTGAATCCAAGAGGATCCTGTGTTTAATTTTTTCCTCCTTAGGCTACTGGGAGACCTGATGTCCACGATAGACCTCTACACTCTCCTCACCAAATTCTTTCCTCTATTCACCCTTACTCCAACTTACTGACTGAAGTTAATTCCAGACCTCAATTTCTTATGCATGCTAGTCCAGATTTCTGAGTTAGAACGTTATTATCATTGAGTATTCTCCATTGATCACCTAAAACTCATTTACATTTACTGTATAAACTAATGGTTACTGGGCTTACCTTCTATGCAATCTGAAGGTGACTTCTAGTGCTAACAAACCCTAGTCATTGGTTTTGGACCGCAATATATATGAAGGTATTTGGACATGACGGACAGTGCACATGTAGACACAACACCCATGGATGGATAATATACATCATGTTTTTTATTTTGGTAGGTGGCACGTCACGTGGATCCTCATGGTTGAGGAGAAATTAATTTTTGAAAATGACAAAGTGAATTGAAGAAGGAAGTAAAGGTCAGCCCTGAAGATAATTAAATAAAAGAATTACAAAATAAGAAAGTGTCAGGTCGAACCTAATGTTAAAAGGAAGTGACATAAAGAGTATAAATACATATCATTATACATTCATTTTAAACACACAAAAGTCGAATTTCATAGGAAATCTAAAGTAAAGAAGGCCGAATTTCAAGGGAGGATGAAGTCTTTTGGTGATATGTTCTAAGGTATGTTATTTACAGGTCATCTTACCATTTTCGCCATACATTTTTTTCTAGGACAATTCAGATGGTGAAATTGATATGGTATTGATAAGACATGTCTAGGTACCTATGGTAAAAATTCCAGCTCTTTATTCGCTATAATTTTGGAGATACATTATGTGGAAGATAAGGTTTTTTACTAGTCCTGAAGCTAGTCATAAACAAGTGTTCCAGGTAAAACAATCATAACCTCTTCATAGAGAATCCAAATGAAGTGAGACCAATTTCATTGGAAAGAGTATGGTTTGTAGTTTCTTGTGTGATAATTTCAGAATCTGATGTTAAATATTGAGCGTGGGGCATTATGTACAAGTTTACTCTCCTAAATAAACCAGAATTGAATAAGGTCTACCATTCTCTCTATAACTTCTTTTTGGGGAGGATTCAAGGAGTGAAACTTGGAGGAGTTTTAGAGAATACATTGAGTAATATTATCTAGAGGATCAAAGTATTCCAATAATTGAAGAGTTTCATAAGTTGAAGAAGTCTCAGGAAGCATTATCAGGTTCTATGTGATGGTTGGTTGATGGTGATGATTTAATGTAAAGTTGTATTAGCTCTCATATATTCTTGGGTGGAAGGAAGGGGCAAGGATGGTGAGGTCAAACCTCTCTTGATATTGGAGGATTGTATCTTCCTTTTGGAGGTTTATCCCTACCTTTATATTTGGAAGTTGTAGCTACCTTTGGAAGTCATGACTTCCCTTGAACAATAACTATTGGTTATTTCTCACATATTGTGCATGGTGTATTGTGGTGTATTGGTGTAACTCTTCTACTATTGTTCATTGCTCATTGGATATAATTGAATATATATTCCGGTAATTTTACCTAGGTATGTATAAACTAAATAGACCTATTATCAATGTGGATGATCATATCCTTACCCCAAACGTAGTGCTTTGACTATCAATAAGTGTGGACGATGGAGTAAAGTTCATTATCATAGCTGGGGTATCTTTGAATTGCATTGGAGAATGCATCTTTATGTATGCAACTGGATGACCATACTAATTGAGCATAATAATTATGGTAAAATTTGAGTTGTCTAGCTCTATAGAAAACAACCATTGCAATTCTAAAAAAATAAGAACTTGTGTTAAGAATATTTAATGCTTCAATTCCTCAAATGATTTCTGTTGTGCCCTTATTAAAACATTTTTCCCTTTTTCTCCACCCTTTTTCCTATGGAATAGGGATTAGTAACTAAGGGAAAACCCTAACCCAAACCTGTAGTAGAAGCGGGAAAGGCCTAAGAAAATTTGTAGCTTTGTTAGTGTCTTCAAGGCTAATCAATGGCAGGTGACTTAGACCTTGATTGGATCCACATGCATTCCACAATCATCCATGACATACACCAAATATTGGATCATTTGCATAATAAATGATCGTTGCTCCATATTGGCATGTAACTTGTGTTTTTGCAAAGTAATCGGTAATTGTAGAATGTGATTCAAATGATCTTCCATGTCTAGTTGAATTTGAGGATTTCATCCAGGTGTATGACTGCCAAAGAGTTAAAGAATGGTTGTGTAATATCATCCATCATCCTCATGAACATTGTTGGTGCATTAGTTAAGCCAAACGACATGACCATCCACTCGAAGAGGCCTTCCTTAGATTTTAAGCTTGTATTCGACACATTAATTGGATTGATTAGTGCTTGGAGATAACCTAATTTGAGATCAATCTTGCTAAACTATTTATCATCCCTAAGTTGGTCGAGTATATAATCAATCAAAGGGATTCGGTATTGGTTCTTGATTATGATTTTATTCAAAGATTTGTAAACAATACATAGTTTTTATATTATATCCTTCTTATAAACCATCTCAGTTGGGCTCCCATAGGATGAAGATATTGGTCAAATGTAGTCCTATTGTGTTATATCTTGAATGTTAAAAATCTGATTTCAAACACTTAGTCATTAATAGATTTCAACCTCCTATAGTTATTCACCAATAAATCAAGGATACCACATGCATATACTGGAAATATGAGCAGAAATACAAGTGACTAAACAATATGTAAATATAGCAGTGGAAATGTGAATGAACAATAGCAACATTCACACATTGAACACAAGAAATTTTTGGGCAATGCCCCTGGAAAACCCGACAAGGGGAAAAGCAGTCTAGGAGAGATTTTTTTTATTTACCTAAGAGGAAATTTTTGAGTTTACAACAAAATTATTATGAACATTAAATGTACAACAATAACTAGTAAACAATACCAACATACCTCCTTGAAATCTGTGCCAAAGACCCTCAGAAAATGAACCAGATTTCAACCTTGAAATAAGTGCCCATATTTTTTTTGTATGATTGTATTGTAAGGTATTCTTCTGATAGAAGACAAGTCCTCAATTTATGTTCTTAACAACTGCACATTGTTGTATAGATTTTTGTCTACTAGAGCCTTGAAAATCGTTCCTATCTTCAACAGAAAGGTTTCCTCGATTTCAATGCCCAACACTAGCTTTTTGGTCCTCCTTTAGTGCTTAAATTACTTGGGATGTGTGCCTCCTTCCCTCCTTGGGATTCATGCCTCTCCATTTTGCTGCTACTCTTTCCTCTAGCTTGACTCTCTAGGAATGTGTGTCTCTTCAACTTCATCTCTCACTCTCATCAAAAGGTGCTCCCCATCTCTCTTCTAGTGTTCCTTTTATTACTCATTAATGAGTAACTCCTCTAATGCCTGGTCTCCCTTAAGTTACTCTTCACCTTCCCTTGATATCAATGGTCATGAATTAATCATCTGTTGAGTTCACTTAAATCACTTAAGTGACCCACTTTTCATAAAGTCACTTTTACCCATTAAATATTAAAAGGCTCAACTTGACTTTTTAAAATCACTTTATAAAGTCACTTTATGAAATCACTTCATAAAGTCACTAGAGAGAGTTATTTTCTTGAACTCCTTCATAGGCGCAATAGATGAAGAAGTACCACTGAGCTACCAAAATCTAACACTCCCTCTTAATCATGGAGGTACTTCTAGTACCTCCACCAGAATATGTCTCCAATCTCATCATGTCCTTTAGTGTTGTAGTTGCTCCCATTGCACTGGAATCCTCTGCTCCCTCTGAACTCGAAGCATATCCAAATACCTTTGTTGATATCTACTGTGAATACCTATCCATCCAGTGTCCTCTCTATGAATCCTCACTACTTTCTGACTCGGGCTCCAACCACCCACTGGATCCAACTACAGGATGCCCAAGCACTTTGTACAATCTCTCTGATTGGACACCAAGCAACACCCTTGTGTCAGAAGAGACTCCCTTTGGATATAGGTATGTCAGTCCTTGAGAGAAAAAAAGCCCACATCCATCTATCTAAAAATATGACACAGAGAGAAAGTTCACTGGTGGTCTAGGAATATATAAAACCTATTCCAACTCTATATACCTTCCTGACTCTAGTTGAAATTTAACACTTCCAAATCCCTCCACAACTAAAACATGTATTTTGATAAACCCACACCCCACATAGCTGCATGAGTCAATCTTGTAAAACTGAGGAATATAGAACTCATCCTCATCATGTGTTGAGAGGCCCCACTGTCCAAGAACCATGCAAGAGAACATGTATTCCCTAGGCACCCAATGCCTGCAAGACAAGCCATTAAGGAAAACTCGTTCTCAAAATTTTCCGTGAACTCAACAAACTCAGTTGATGTTGACACCTATGGATCCCGCTTCTTGTTTGGACATTGGACTACATAATGTCCCAACTCATGACATGCATAACATCTCACCTTACTCGTGTCCTTCTTCCCACCATGAGAAGACTTCTCCCCTCCCATAGCCTTCTTGTCCTTCTTCTTCACAA
The DNA here is from genome assembly GCA_032191745.1 of Picea mariana. Classification (NCBI taxonomy): domain Eukaryota; kingdom Viridiplantae; phylum Streptophyta; class Pinopsida; order Pinales; family Pinaceae; genus Picea; species Picea mariana. The sequence goes on along the minus strand of JASDQU010010519.1, from coordinate 50,703 downwards.
AGAGGGCAACATTCTCCTCATTCTCCTCACCCTTTGACTATATTCTACAAAGATCCTCCTCACAAGTCTCTACCTGTATGAATTCACCCCACAATATATCCCAATTGGGACTGTGCTCCCTAGAGACAACACCTTTAACAAAGGTGTTCCACTTCTCTGAAAAAACATTCGGAGCTATCCTGACCATTTCGTCATCTATTATAACCTCTTCAACTGCACCAAGCTCATCATGAACTTGAGTGATTATGGTGATATATGAGGAAATGTTTTTAGTCTCGGTCATCTTCATGTTTCTCAACTTCTTTCTCTATACCATTCTTTTATTCTCATTCGAACTTTGGTATAACTTGGTCAAAGATGCCCACATTTCATAGCCATTCTTCTTTCCTAAAATGTGCGGAATGAGGTTATCTTTGACTGCATCCAAGATTAATCTCTTGTCCTTAACATTCTTCTTGGTATAAGAATCCAACTGAGTAGGATCTATAGGAATGACAACAGTTTTAGTGGCGGTATGGTTCACAATATCACACAACTCCTATTCTTCCAATAATAATGCAATCCTCTCCTTCCACAGACTAAAGTTCATTGGCCCATCCAATCTATATTCGAACCTCAAGCTAGAAGCCATGACCTTCTCAACTAAAACTCAACTCTTCCCCTTCCTTCTCCCAAGCAAAACCCCTCTACACTCAATTCAAATCAAGTGTCAAGTCTCTTGTCTACTAAACCTCATAGCTCCATCTCTGATACCATGTTAAAAATATGATTTCAAACACTTAGCCATTAATATATTTCAACCTCCTATAGTTATTCACCAATAAAGCAAGGATACCACATGCATATAATGGAACTATGAGCATAAATACAAGTAACTAAGAAATATGAAATACAGTAGCGGAAATTTAAATGAACAACAACCACATTCACACATTGAACACAAGAAATTTCTGGGAAATGCCCCTGGAAAAATCCACATGGGGAAAACTAGTCTAGGAGATATTTTTTCTTATTGAGCTAGGACGAAATTTATGAGTTTACAACATCATTATTATCAACATTAAATGTACAACAATAGCTAGTAAACAATACTAGCGTACCTCCTCAAAATTTATGTGCCAAAGACCCTTAGAAAATTTACCAAATTTCAGCATTGAAATAAGTGCCCATATTTCTGTTGTACAACTATATTTATGGACTTCTTATGATAGTAGAAAATTCCTCTATTTTTATTCTTAACAACCACACCTTGTTGTATGGATTTCTATCTTCTAGAACCTTGAAAATCATGCCTATCTTCAACAGAAAGGTTGCCTCGATTTCAGTACCCAACACTAATTGTGCATCCTTCCTTTAATTCTGAAATTACTTGGGATGCATGCCTCCTTCCCTCTTGGGATATCCACTCCTTGGGATTATTTCCTCTCCCTTTTGTTGCCACTCTTTCCTCTAGCTCGACTCTCTAGGAATTTGTGTCTCTTCAAGTTCCTCTCTCACTCTCCTCAAAAGGTGTTCCCCATGTCTCCTCTAGTGTTCCTTTTATTACTCATTAATGAGTAACTCCTTTAACCCTTGGTCTCTCTTGAGAGACTCTTCATCTTCCCTCTAGATCAACGGTCATGAATTAATCATCTATTGAGTTCACTTAAATCACTTAAGTGACCCACTTTTCATAAAGTCACTTTTACCCATTAAATATTAAAAGGCTCAACTTGACTTTATAAAATCCCTTTATAAAGTCACTTTATGAAATCACTTCATAAAGTCACTAGAGAGAGTTATTTGTTCAGATTCTTGCCTAGGTGCAATAGATGCAGAAGTACCACCGAGATACCAAAATATAACATCGAATATGGTGTTTAATATTCTCATTTTCCATATTGCAACATTGATACATAGGTTCATTTAGCATAGTCAATGCATCTTGTGTCAAATCTATTGTATGCTTTACCTGATAATGTAGATGTACTACAATGTGTGAGGTGAACATGACTCAATATTCTTCCACGCACTGATCTAATTGTCTCTATTGCATAGAGGGGCATTTCTGAGAGTCCTTGGTGGTTGAAGTGATCTTATTTAATTCTTCTAGCTAGACCATAAAGATGAAAAACATATGAATTTGAGATATTATCTTACTACATTTCCTAGTAGTGATCAAATATATAGTGGTAGTCAAGGTTACATCTTATGTCCTAAAGAATTGATCTCCTAAGGAGATAATGACACTACAAAACCTCAACTAATAGATAACATGGCACTTCAACATTAAGGGTTGTCTAAGAAAATCATATCAAACTTCAAGTGGCGCTAAGTCATATTGTACCTCATCTTTTTGAAGTGCTCAATGTCTTATGATAGGTCGTATTATTGATTGATGAGAATATCCCATCCCTAGATCAACCAATAAATAGTGTGGGGATGAGGATGAGGCATCATTGGAAACTTCATCTTCTTGACAACTTATATTGAGCTTAATTTCTTTTGGTTATTGTTGTCAACAATGAAATGTAAAGGTTTCCCCTTCACCCATATTCTTGAATGGAAGAGGTGCTTCCCTTTTTAAAGATCCTTTTGTTCCTTCAACTAGATTTGTATGGTTGTAAGGGTAATGCTTGGTTTTGCATTGACTCTTTGTTTTACCATATTCATGATCTTTGGTGGTGTCGAAGCTAGTAAAAACTCAAAGGGTTGCATTTTGGCCAAGATTTCTTGTTTGGAATGACACTCATGATCATTGTGCCTTTTTATCTTATGGGAGTTGCACCATTTACAATGTACTTCAATTTCATGTTCATCTTTTTGGATGGACTTGAGTAATTTTTCCAAGGTTTGGTCTCCTTTCCCTACCCTTGTTTAGGGATGCTAGGATCACCTTTACCCTTTTTTATCGTTGTTTATTTCCAATGCCAAACTCTTTCTTACACTTATTCCAAAATGTTGCTTCAAACTAGATTGCATAACAATAAGCCGCTCCCAATGACTAGATTTCCAATAACTCCATTTCATATTAGATGTAGGCTGCTATGGTATTTGAGAACCCTGTGTTGTTTAGTATCCTTTGTACCCTACTTTGTAGACATTGTATGAAAGATGTTAGTGTAGTCCTACATAGACTGGTTCTTACTATGGTGTAAGGTCACCCATCTAGTGTATTGATCATCATAGTTCCCTACTAAGTAATACTCTTCCTTGAGAGAATCAACAAAATCCACCCAAGTAGGCTTCATCTCATACACTTACAAATCATTTTCGATTTGTGCATAATAGGAATCTCATTAGTGTTTGACAAGGGGAAGGGATTTTAGGACTAAGAAAAGAACATTTTCATTATAGAAGAAGTTATTAAGAAAAATCCTATTGATCTATCCATTTCTCCAAAGCTTTCAACATGTATTTTACCTTCAAACATGGGGATATCAAAGTTAACTTGTATCTTGTCAAAAGACTTTGTTTCGACAAAAGGTCTACTTGTTAAATGAGTGTTCATTTCAATTAAGATTGATTGAAGGATCTGAGTGGACTAGTCCATAATTTTGTTCCTTTGTCACTTGAGTGCTTCTTAAGGTAACATCTTGATAGTATCTCTTTCTTCATCATCTTTTTTTGTCCTTCATCATGTGAGGTTGTTTATAATAGTAAATAAGGTAGTCTAAAGGGCCAACTTCATGTATCGAAGCATCATAGTGGTATGCATTATGGAACACACTACTCTCATACTATTGATCTACATTCGATTGGGAGTGAAATGAAGCCACATGCAATATTGCAAAGAAGAACACAACATACAATGAAAACCAAATTCTATTAAAAAATAAAGGATGCGAAATATAAATAATACAATGGATATAATTGTGGTAACTATCTCTAAGAAGAGATATTTCTGCTACACTCTTTTGAAAAAATCCCATGACAATAGATCAAACTTTTGTTTTATTATAATGAATGCATAAACCCTAAATACAAGAACCCTAACCTTAAACCTAGAAGTGGTAGGTGCCAAGAATTACATGGTTGAGTTGTTGGGATAAGCTATCACTAACATGTATAAATTCACTACCGCCTTGATTGGCCCATAACTTTCACATACAAATTCCATTTGGGGAAAAAAAATCATCGTTGAAATTCCTTGACCTATAGAATGTAATGAACCCCTAAGACACATTCTTTGGGGGAAAACAACTCATTGTTGAAATTCCTTGACTTATGGAATGTAATGAACCACCTAGGATACATACTTTGGGTTATAGACCCCCAAAAAACAATAAGAAGTGATTGTTATGACCTCTGGAAGTTGAGGACCATAAATTACCAAATTTAAGATCTACCAAAGGATAATGAACACCAACTGGATCTCAATGACTACATTATATTTTGATTTACAATTTTGACATTAATAGCTATAATTCTTATAAGTCTCACCATGATGGCACTATCAAATTTTGGATTCTTATACGTTTCTATTTATGATAAGTGTCACTATGACATTTTTTGGATCGAATGCGATGGTTAGATTAATTCTAAGTTAGATTTTTATGTAGTCCCCTAGGTTTAGGACAATCGGTGACAGAGTATGTTGTTAAGGCACTTCGTCATGTTAAAGTCGTCGGTTTGAAACCTACGGGGACAAAAAATCGGGTTGGTGTGGCTCAAGATCGGTGTGATCCTCGGGTGATTTTGACTGCTTAGATGCCCCTGAGTCGCGGTTTCTCAGCCATAAGCTAGTCCCGCAGGTCACAGACAAACTAACAAACAAAAAAAAAGTTAGATTTTAATGCTTTTAATTCCTTCAATGGTATTTCTAGACTTCCAATGCAATTTATCCTTTTTTTTAACAAAGAAAGGAAAAACCTATAATACTTGAGGATTTATCCTTTTTTTTTTCCCAAAGCAAGCAAAACCTTATAATACTCGGGGCTACCAACCTAGCCTATATTGACACAATTTTAAGACCCCAACGTCCAGCTGCATCATTGTGTGTAAACATAACCTAGCCACCTAAAATATCCCTTTGGTGATTAGTAAGGGGACATACTTCTACTCCTCTAGAATACCTTTAGGTATTATGGGATTCAACCCAAAAGTATGATCGGAGGGATTCGAACCCAAGTTCCTGATCAAATTTGAGACAAGATTTCTTTTATTTCCCATCTTATTAGCCTTATGGTAGGGATGAAACCCAACCCTATCATCGATAATAAAGTCCACTAGGCTTTCGGATCTTTTGGTGCATCCTAGCTTCCCGTCTTCTCGGAAAGTATGATCGGAGGGATTCGAACCCTCCTAGTCTATTTTGAGGCATAATGCTTGTTCGGTACAAAGGGATTCGAACCCCAGTTCCAGAGCTTTAAATAGGCATATGGAAGTCCAACATGCCGCTATAACTTATTTTTCATTTTTCTAAAAAAAACCCTCAATTTATCACATCGCCGCCTAAAGATAGACATTTAGATACTCCATATCTACAAAATATTGGAGAATCACTAGTGGGTGAAGGACGAACGCTCGACCAAAGGGAGAGGAAATGTGACATTTCACTAGAGGAAAAGACCTAAAAAACATGGTACATGGTCGTAGACATCAAGTC
>JASDQU010010519.1:18800-32116 GCA_032191745.1 Picea mariana | reverse complement strand
TTGTATTTTAATTTTGGGTTTAAAGTAAAATTTTAATTTTGAGTGGTTGAAATTTCACATAAGTATTTATTAATCTAGATAATCCTTGGGATTAGTTAACCCATTTTATTATTGAACATTTATCAACTATATATCAATGACATCAATTGGTTTTATATGCTTATTTGATTTATATAGTAATGTATAATTCCATACCGTGAGGATGGAGTTCTAGTTTTTTTTTGGGTATATTAATGGAGGTTTTCCCCTATGGTTAGGTTCCTATGTGGTTTTACATTTGTATTATACTTTGCCTTAGTTGAGACTCAATTATGGGGGATTTTTCAAACAAGGTAAGTACTAAGGTGGCTTGAGAAATCTTAGGGGCAGTTGCTTATCCTCTGTGACTGCAATGTATTGTAGGATTCAAATCATTGGAGAAGGGGGTCTTCTAGTCTTCATGATAGACTTAGGAATATGATGGTACAGTCAAGGGTTCAAATTTTTCTTGCATCAACGATGGAAAATATGAAACTCTATTCGAAAGGATAGTCAAGTTAAGATGGAGGTTATGGAAAATAATGAGAGGTGTTGGGTGACATAGAACTCCCACCAACCCATGAACATAAATGATGGCTCTTAGATATCATGAGAGGTGGTGGAATTGAGTTACAATGAGGTTGGTCAGAAATGTGGTCATAATGAGGAGCTTATTGAGAAGATAATATTTGACACTATAGTCATTCTAACTAAGGAGGAGGGGATTACTAAACTTGTTATCAATGCGCAAGTTTCAGTAAAGAGGAAGAAAAGAAAACCTAGGTGTGTAAACTAAGATAAAAAGGGATGGCTCGTAATGGGCTAGGACGTTGTAATGGAAAAGGTTCATATGTATTTGTTCATGGCCTTGGTTAGAAAATTCCATGGAAGGTTGAATTTTTGATAAGCTCATGAACATGTGTACAAAAAAAGATATGGAGACAGTAGTTGTGTTATGCTCTGATAATTCATTTGTTGGCTAGAGGATGGATCACCTTTGTTTTCCAATATGCAAAGGATAAGGAGACTATATTGAAGGGGAAGTGGTACTAGGTTAGTTTGATCCTGTCACTAAGGATTGGATGCCATTGTTTTACCTTATGCATGAGAGGGTGGATATTCAACCTTTGGTGGTGAAACGTGATTCACTCCCATTGGAAATGTGGTGAAATTAGGCTTTAATATGATCAACAAGATGTTGGGAAAGACATTGGATATCGATAAGAAAACACGATCATTAGATAGGAAATCCATGGCTAAAATATGTCTGGATATGAATCTTGGAGATGGCTTCCTATATGGAATAGATATACGAGTTAGGAATAGTTCTTATCATCAACAGATAGAATATGTGGAGATCTATTTTAGGTGTTATGTATGTCACCTTTATAGTCATCTAGGGAGAACTTTTCCAAATAAGGATTCACCTAATGAGGAGGAAATGGATGAAAATGACATGGAAATAGAGGATCGAGCATACTCACCACATGAAGGATCCAAATAAGTACTAGTCATGACCTCAAGTTCCATAAGTAATTCTATTTCTAAAGAGCTTACATCCTCTATTATAGAAAAAAATATTACAAGATATAGTTAGAGATAATGAGATCCCTACTAGGTTGAAAACGAGAATTATGAGAAATGTAAAAGATAAGGATATAAGGAGGCATTGTGGCTTCAAGCTAATAAATTTCCCATTTAAAAAGCAAAAAACTATTACATTTGTGGATATGATAATAAAGAAGGAATCCCATCTAAAAAGGAATAAAAACCCACTAGAGGCTCCACCCTTAGTTGACCTAGACATCTAATATGAACATGAGGAGGATACTAAGGTAGATAGGTTTCTTGAAGGATAAAATATTCCACCAAAAGAGTTTTTGGGTAGAAAGTATGATACGACTCCAAAATACCAACAGGTGTTTTCCATTTAGTCAGGGGAATGTTCCTACGAAAGGGAAAATATGTATTCCGAAAAAGAAAGAAGTTGGGTTTATTGATAACATGATTACTCTCTATTCATCAAATGGTTTAGAACATGTTCTAGTCGTTTGTATAAAAATACTTTCTTAAATCAACTAAAAGAATTGGGTTAGGGTTGGAGGAAGAAGATTCAGAGGGTGGACATGGTTTGGATCAAATGGTGGAAGTCAGGATGGGCATATCAAGCAACATTATCTCAACCATGCAATGAAACAAGCTAATAGAAAGGTTTTATTTGAGAAACAAATGACCATTCAAAGGGCCCTTAGCGTAGGCAAATCCCACTCCAAGGGATTGAAATTATTATTCTCTCTTACAATACCGAGAGTTTGGGGAGTTCCCATAAGAGAAACTCCTTGAAAAGGTTGGTGCTAGCTAAAAATATTGACATTGCGTTAATCTAAAAGACTATTATTGAAGATGCCAAAAATTGAAGATGCAAAAACTAAAGGTCTTTTTTTCACTACCTTTCTTGGGTGGAGTTTTGAAGCTATTAGTTTGGAGGGGAGATCTAGAAGATTAGGTGTGGACTAGTATAAGACAATTTAGGACATAATTTTTTATTTTCTTCATTCAACTATGTGTGTGGATATTTTCTTGTTGGAAGCCGATACAATATTTATTGTCATTAATTTAATGCATATGGTCCTATTTTTGTTAGGGAAGATTTCTATGGGATTTTCTTTGATGATATGGCTATTAGGAGGGAAACTGTCATTGTGGGTGGTGATATGAAATTTTTCCTAAGGCAAGGTGAAGTGTGGGGGGAATTGGGGTGGATAGATCCATTAGCATATTTCCTTGTTTAGAATATTAAATAGGTTAGTTTGTGTGACATAGAGCCACCAATCCTTAAACCTACATGGATGATTAATAGATTAGAAAGTGGAGGGATTTCCAAAGACTAGAAAGGTTTTCTATAACATAGAATATTGTTGACAATGTGGGTAGAACCAAATCTTGGATAGATGAGGGTGGGGTGTCAGATCAGGGTCTCATTTTTCCTCAAGTAGATGAGGTAGAATTCAAGCTTCCAAATTCTTTCAATTCAACTTCATTGGTTGAAAGGCCCAAAATTCAAGGAGTTCATTCTTAATGAATAGAGGCATATTGAGAGCCACCTAGAGGATTCAACAATGTTTCAATTCAGTGATAATCATTGGAGGATCAAAAGGAAAACCATAGAATTGGCCAAAGATATGTTTAAGAATTCCCAAGAACAATTGTGGACTCTTGAAGAGGAATATTCAAATATTTTCATATCTAATATGAATTGAATATTCAATGAAGTGTGGAGGAATTTAAAATAGATGGAAGCATCAAAGAAAATGCTATTAGAATGGTAAGAAGGGAAGTGGATACAAAAGAGTAGAGCTATTTGTTTATCCCAAAGTGATCAAAATACCTTCTTTTTTCACAATTTTGCAAAAATGAGGAAAAACATTAATACCATATAGAGTATAAAGAATGAGATAGGGGAACAAGTTCATCGTTTCAATTATATGGATGAGGTGGGTACTAATCATTTCAAACATTCTTTTAAGGAACCTCCTAGAGAAAATATAGCTAAGATTGTTAAAATTGTATTGTTCTTTTCTAACTTTGTGAATCAAGAATAGAATTTGGCTCGTATGAAGGAGATCTCTTTGGCACCTGAACTAGAAAGGGTTTATTTGTTCATCTTAGAAGGAAAAAAGACTTGGTCTGGATGGCAGGGATGATTTTAGGGGCCAAATTTTGCTCATGGGCTAATTTTCCATGGTTTTTCCAAAAATGAGATTCGCTATTTTAAAAATGATTTGCCGAAATTCTATAGGATGAAATTATTTTACCTTAAAATCGCCAAAAATTCATAAAAACTATATAAAATCCTTAGAAATTTGAATATTTTACAAAAATATCGCCAATGATTTATAATTGGCATATGAAGGATTAGTAAGATTCGCCAAGGTTTCTACATTTTAAAATAAATTTCCATCCTTAAAATCATCCCTGTTGGATGGTTTCTCTATTGAATTCTATGATGGGTTTTTTTGTTTGTTAGGAAAGGATTTATCACAGGTGGTTGAGGAATCGAGGATTGTTGGTAATGTTCTTGGTGTAATAAATTATATTTTTTAAGCTATGAATCCAAAGAAATATGTTCTTGAATCTTTTGAATATTTTAGACCTATCTCTCTATGAAATGTAGTATATATTTAATAATATATAATATTATTGCAAGAATACTCAAGCCTATGATATCTCCTACCATATTAGATGATCATTTTGGTTTTCTAAATGGTAGAAAAATCCAAGAGGAAATTGGTATTGGTCAATAAGGTCTTCATATCATTAAGGTAAGGAAGATGCCCTCATTTATTTTCAATTTAGATTTATCTAAGGCATATAATAAAGTAAGTTGGTCATATAAGGTTAATGATGCTTCATGTTGGCTTCTCATGTGATTTTGTAAATTTGGTGGAAGGTTGTTGTTCTTCTATTTCTTTTTTCTTTCTCCTTACTTATTAATGGTTTTGCTACATCTTTCTTCCAACCTTCTAGAGGTTCTAGGAAGGGTTTCCCCTTCTCACCTCTATTTTTTCTACAAATAGATAAAGGTTTAAGATGTTTGATCCATGAAAAAAATAATGGAGCCCTCAAAGGAATCAAGATGGGGAACATTCTGACTCTAACAAATCTACTCTTTGTGGATGATGTCTTACTTTTTGGTGATGGCTTGTTGAGGGATGCTAGTCAATTCATTGAGTATTGGAGATATACTAGAAGGCCACATGGATGGAGGTGAATGAATAGAAGTCATCTAGTTTCAGAACTTAATGGGGGGACAACAAAATGCAATAAAACTAGTATTACGATTTTAATAAGGGGATTTTCTGTTAGGTCTCAAATATTTGTATTTCCATCTGAAACCAAATGAGTATGGAAATAGGTATTTTTTGTCGTTATACAACAAGATATAAAGTAGGATTACGTCATGGTGCACAAGATGAATATCTCTTGGTGGAATATTAACATTCGTTAAGGAAGTTTAGAGGTAATCTTGCTCTATTCACAATCTCTGGCATACATTCCCAAGGAAATTGTACAAAAAATTAGGAGGAAGATTTTCAATTTTCTATGGACATGAAAGAATGAGAAGGAGAGGATGGAATTAATAAGACATGATAGATTAAAAANAAAATCTTATAGAAGATGATAACTAGGGTAGGGTTATGGAGGGAAGTTCTGATAAAAAAATACATCCACCCTTTAACAATGTTAGAGTGGATCAAGTTTCCAAACAAGAATTTTACTAATGCATTCATTGTGTGGAAAACACTAGTCCAAGCCACCCCACTTGTGAGAAATTGCTTCCTTGAAAGGTAGGCAATGGAAAAAAATTGACTTGGTGTAGGCCCTTGAATTAGTTGTGAAAATAAATTCAGGTTGTCTATCCAATTACATTTGTCATTAATAAATTCCAATATAATATCTTTTGCACATGAAAGCACTTTGGAGAGGACTTGTTGGTTTGGGCCAAAAACTCTACTAGTGTGTTCTATACTATGAAGTTAGGATATGTAGCACCCTTAGTGCATAGCAATTACTTTGTTGATCTTATATGTATTTGTCGTTATTTGTTGTAGTGCACTTTATGATGATTTTTAGGAGATAATGTTTTGGAATCTTTAGTTCCTTTATGACTACTTATGTTAATGACAACATATGTTAAGCATTAGAACATAGATGTTTTACTTAATAATTAACACGAGCGTTTCTCTTGTAGCATGTGTTGATTATTTTGTTAGTGATAGTAATTTGCATTGATTATTATCTCGAGGATGGTAAATGTGTGTCCTCGATGTCGTAATTCTTATGATGCATATGGTTCATAATGATTATGATGGTTCATGTTTTGATGTATGTTTATGTATCAAAGTTATTGGAAAAAGGATAATTCTTCAGGTTGAGACATTGATAAAATGGAAGAGATCGCATCCAAGGGAAAGGGGATCATGTTTGATGAGGGTGTCCAACCTTATCCTAGTGCCTAGCAAGCTTGGTAAGGGGGGAAATGACTTTAAAATGCCTACCCAAGTAAATTGGGTAAAATTACTAAGGGGAATGCATTGTAATTTACCCTTTAACTACTTTATGGCAATTGTAGTTCTACCGTTAAGCCTAATTTCACCCCATGTGTATTTTGGTAGGGAAGAAAGAAAGAATAAGAGACATTATTGGGAGTGTTGTTATCCTTGAGAGAAGGGATAAAGTGATTGCTATATTGTGTGAGAGGGTTGGTTATGTTCAAAAGTTATTTTATAAAGTTTTATAAGGTTGAGGTAAAATTATATATTAAACATAATATTTGAAACATAGTTTAATGTTTATAGAATTTTTAAAATATGATTATTTATTTTTTCATCGATAGAAGGTAATGATTTAAAATTTAGTGTTGATTTGTCATAATTGTAAAATAAAAACATTAAAAAATTAAAAATTAAAATTAAAAAAAATAAAAAGTTTTACATTCTATATATGTTTAAAAATCATAAGTAAAATGAAAAACGTTAAATGTACACCACTTCTTTGAAATGTAAACATTAATGCACAATAAGTAAGAGCTAAGAATCAAGAAAGGTAGAGTGATAATACATAATAACAAAGCCAACATTAGACTTGAGAATAATGTAGTAACCAAAGGGAAGCAAGAGAAAGGGGCATAATTACACTCAACATCATTAGAACAAAGCTCAAATCCTAAATCTCAAATGATAACCACAAGACAAAAATGTTGAAGAAGAACATAGGAAAATGGACCCATCTTAAGAATTCTAAACAAATCCATTGCATGTTATAGAGAGTATGGTTATCCATTGCATGTTATAGAGAGTATGGTTAGACTAACTCCTTAAAACTAGCCTCATACGATGACAATGAGTCTCTATGTATTAATTTCACTCCAAACAACAATTAATAACATCATGGAACCAACTACATTGATGGAATCAAATGCATAAACATTAAAATAGTATTGCATGTTGAAGATGTAACTATTGCAAATAGATGCAATTTAATCATTTTTATACATAGTGATGATGCACAAGAATTATGTCGTATTGATAATAAATAAAAATATAAATTCAAATCTTATGCAGAGAAGATTAATTTGTTAACAATATTCATAGAATTTACAATTAACGACAAAGATTGTATACAAACATGTAGATAATTGGAAGAGAACCATAAAAAAAATAAGAAATTAAAATTACTAGTAATTTTTTTTTTTAAATTAAATTATATATTTTTAAAATTAGATTAAATAAGTATAAAAATTCATAATATAACATATTTAAATTTTTAAATTTTGATTTTTATTAGATTTATTAAAAATCTTTTTCAAAATATTTATTTATTTTATATTTAAGAAATTTTATAACATTTTAATGTTTAATAATAATTAAATATTATATTATTTAATAATTATTTATGATTTATGTTTTTTTGTTATATTTATTTATTTTATATTTAAGAAATTTTATAACATTTTAATGTTTAATAATAATTAAATATTAAATTATTTATGATTTATGTTTTTTTAGTTATATAGAACATATAAATTTATGACATAATCTAAATGTTTTATTTATTTTTATTTTTGTTGATCATTATTGTTGAAATTAAGCAAATTAATTATTGACCAAATTACAATTTCATATTGTTTAAATTGAATATTGTTTCAATACTTTCATAAACTTTAAAAACATTCAAAATATATAATTTCAACCACATTCTATTTATCCTTATAAATTTTTGACTAAACTTTAAACAAAATTCATTAAAATAAAAATAAAAAATAAAACATTTAAACTATATAGTAAATTTAAAAATCACTAAATATAATTTATTAAAAGCCAACTCACATACTTCATTATACCTCATCCATATTTTTAAGAACCAACTCACATGCATTCATTATATCTAATCCATATTTAGCTTTACTTCATACATGTTCGAAGTGTATGGAAACATTGAACTATATCTTGATCCGAGCCATTATATTACATAATAGATGTGGATGGAAGAAAAGGCATACAAAACCATCTTATGTGTGTGTTTTTTTTACAAACTAGCATTAACAAACCATCTTATGTGATTTTTTTTACAAACTAGTATCAAGAAACCATCGTATGTGTTTTTTGGGTTGATAAGAGAAAATAATATATCTTGATCGAGCCACTATATTACATAATAGTTGTGGATGGCAGAAAAGGTATACAAACTAGTATCAACAAACCAAACCATCTTATCTATTTTTCGTTGTGTTTTTTTTTTGTAGTTTTTAATAAGGCAAAGTTTTCCTTTATTTTTATTTTTATTATATATTTATTTTTATAAATTTTATTTTATAAATTTATTTTAATTTTATTTTATTACATATTTATTTTGATAAATTTTATTTTATTATTTATAATGAAAAAATTAAAAAATTAAAATTACATGAAAATTTTAATCCATTCAAATTAATTCATTTAACCATATGATGTATTAATTCTTAATTTTTTTATATTCTAAAACTATTTAAAAAAAAAAAAACTTAATAATATGTATTTAAATATTATAAAAATATTTTCTAATATTTATGATTATTAAAATAAAAAAAATAAAAAACTTAATAATATGACTTTCAATATTTTTTAACATTTATAATTATTATTAAAAAAAGTTATTGAAAATTGCCACACATCTTATCTTATATAGAAGAAAGGTATTGAAAGTCAGGTATTGAAAGTTGCCACATCTTATATTTATAGGTATTGAAAGTTGCTACATCTTATATTTATCTATGCTTGTTTTATTTCATTGAATTGATAAGCATTATGGCATGTGCTTCTCAAATCCCAATCAAGAAGGGTCATGTTGCCTTGGTCTTTCTAAAGAAATGGTGTTTTATTTATAATTTCTCTAAAGAGAGGGTGTTTTATTTATAATTTCAATGTTTTTAAGTTTAAAATCAAAGTTTTTATAAAGTTGTATTATTAGTTTTACTACATAAATATAAAATTTTATATATATTAGGTTTTATTTAACAAAATGATTATGTGTTGAAAGGGATATTATTTTCATAATTTCTAAAATTATCAAACATAAGAGATTAATTTTTCATGTTCTTATTTTTGAAAAGTTTAAGCTTTATCCACTTAAAACATTATTTCACATTAGTGCCAACTTCTTGCACCAATGTTGTTGCTTAGTCAACTACTATCTTGACAAACACGTATATCATTTTCTTGTGCTTTAACATTCCATGTAACCAAGAACAATTATCGACACTCTTGGTACATGAAGATTACAACCCTTCTACACTTTTTCTCCCTAGATAGTGACACTTCCACTACCTAGTGTCTCCATTCTTGATCCTAGACAGTATCAAAGAGATATCAAATTTAATTTGAGGGGTCAACTCAACCAATTGTTGCCAAAATTCTAGGGCATTTTGCTAGTTCCATGATAGTAGAGGTTTGAATTCCCTTGGGTGAGGCACACTAGTTTACCTCAACAAGTTTACTAAGGATGTCAAATACAAATGTAGAGAAGCATCCATTAGTTTCCCAGTAAGATTTTCCTTAGGAAAAAAGAAAATAAATAATATAATAGAGGTTCACAAGCATACTTAAGACATACTTAGATTTCGAGTGTCACTTTATCCAAAATTCATCATTATTTCTATACTTATCTCGATTGAGAATGATTTTAACATCACTAGCTATTTTAGGGGCTAATTGTCTTGTATTCTTCACTTTTGTTCTCGACAATTAAAATTCCATGATTCCCAATGAAGAATGGAAATCGTTCTTCACATACCTCGTCATTAATATATATGTAAACTATATAACATGGAGCCAAGTTATAAGATGACTTAATTTTCTCTTCATAGGTCTCTTATGAGATTTATCATATATTTTGTTGAATATCCATTTATTAATAAAAATATTCCCAAAAACTCTATTAATAAAATAATATGTACATCCATTTTATAAAAAAACGTTTACATATACAATTTTTAAAAAACAAATATAATTAAAGGCTTGTAAATAGTTAAGTAAATGTATTTCCTTCTTAAAATTTATAAGTTCAAATCTAAAGAAATATACCTACATAAATTAAGCAATCAAATCGTTGTGATCCCCAATTTCAAAAAAAATTATACATCAATTTAAATTATATCTATAAAATTAAATTATTATTATTTATATAAAATAATTTAAAATTAAGTTATTATTATTTATATAAATTAATTTGAAATTAAGTTATTATTATTATATAAATTAATTTTTAATTTTAAAATTATCGAAGAGAAAGAATTATTTTTACACTAAATAAATTTTAAATGGTGCAAATAAACCTAGACTATGATTAAAAAGGTTTTGTTTATGAGACTGCCTAGCTCAATGGATTAATTTTCACACTAAATAAATATATTTTAGATGATGCAAATGAACCTCACCAACATCATGTATAATTAAGAGCATTTTCACTTTTTTTAAGGCTCTAATTACGTATCGTTTCTCTTTTATGTTCCTCCATGATTTTGGGAAGGATAAATCTCATACCAATTGATCTGTAAACGAAAGGCTTATAGCATATTCATCTCACCAACGTGGATATCTCTATTAAAACAAATATGATCTTAGCTCTTTTGATGACAGAAAAATAATTGACTAGCCAAGCCATAGTCAAATCGGTCCAATTAAAAAATGAAGTCGACTTCCTAGTAGTCGAGGTGGGAAGCAAGTCGGAAGAAAGATGAGTCATGTCAAAAAAAAATGAGTTGGAAAGATGCAATTCGGATCGAAGGTAAAGAAAGTTGACCAAATCGAATTAGACGGAAGTCCGGTCGACCAAGAAATCCAATTTGACCAAGCGTGGACCAAATCGAACCATGGATGGATTCGTTCGACTAGGAATTATTGTTGGTCGAATAAGGAAGGTAAATCCACCAAGGAAAATCCCAGTTTGATGAAAGTTGACATGTTATCAAAGAAATCAATTAAGAGGCGGATTTGGTGGCCAACAGTGATGGGAAACCTTCTGCAAATCGAAATTGGTGACCAAAAACAGAGAAGAAAGTATGAAGGGAGAATTTGATCACCAACAGCGTAAGAAAATGTTCTAGGATGATTTTGGGTAACCCACAATGCATAAAAAATGTATGGAAGTCGATTTTAACATTCAAGAGAAGAGAAAATGTTTTAGAAGTAGACTTTGGCATTCAACGACCGAGGAAAATGTCTAGGAAGAAATTGATAGCACGCAGAGTGGAAAAAATGTGTATATGGTTCGTGGGAAGCTAATGAACACTCAGACAACCTTAAACTTTGATATCTAATCCATCCATGGTTTGTGGGAAAAGGGACAATGCCTGTAACACCCTTGTTTCCCCCAGCTTGTAATTAATCATAAAATAGGATTTACCATGCTAAGGCATGTGGACAGTGTAAATGTATTATTGTTTTAGTTGCCAATAACTGACTGTTGGGGTGAAGCCTTGAAGGTATTGGCCATGATATCACTAGAGGAAAGAATGTGAAAACTATAAGGGAGGGTCATTATATCAAATAACCCCAAATTCCCTTGATGAGGATAATAAACCTCCTTCGGATCCCAAGGAGATAAATCAGTTAATGAAGAAAGGACCAGTGGTTGAATTATCAACCACTCCCATGAATGGAAGCATGACCAAAACTGCAGAATGTCATCCCGAAGTACCACTGGGTATGATAGGCCACGCTGACTGGAGTTCCCTTCTGACAGAAGGAACAGGATGGGTCGAGAACCATCCTGGAAGAAAGAGATACAAATGGCTAAGGAGAATGCACAGAGCTCTCCAGTAGATAAGGAAGAGAAGGTTGTGAGATTGATGTTGGGTGAGCATATGATAAACCTTGTCGAGGTCATAACAGAAAGGGAAATCTCTGAAAGTTTGTAGAGAACAAAACCCGAGCAGAAGCTGAAACGAAGAAAGAGTCCTTGAGAACTACAAGAGTTCCCTGGTGATATCATGGCTTGGCACAGGGGTGGCCAGAGTGCTAAGAATGAATGCCTCTGAGCCTATGGTCAGGTGGAAGGATGAACACCCACAGGCAGTTAGTTGGCCACCACCTGTAATAGATAAGTAAATCACATATCTTGTGTAATTAAGTGGTACTGTGAATTAAAGTTTCATATCCTATGAATGTTGCAAGGATAGATATGTTTGCTTAATGATTTATACTGTACCCCTTTTTGGTGTCTGCTTGATTGTATAATTAGACAAGTAGGAAATTATATGGATGGGATATGTTTTATACTCGTAAATTCTTGCGTCTTGTGGGGTCTTAAGATAGAGCCACGAACTGTGAGTTTGTCAACCTTGGGCATAATTTCATGTATGCATGTCGACCCCTCTAGTCATTTTGATTCCCTTGGAGGACAGAGTTTGTTAAAGCTCAAGAGAGATAGTGAAAGTATACATGGGCTCTCTGAGAGAAAAACAGAGACCGGGAACCACTTAAGTTCTAGAGTTGAGGAATGAATGTAAGGGGTGCGTGGAAGGATTCTTCCAAGTGTTACATCCAAGAGAAAGAGCGCAAATCTCTTAAGCCTTTCAGAGCTAACAAAGCTCAGGAAGAGTAGCGAGATTGAAGTATCAAAAGGGATGGCTCCTTTGTTCGGATGACGAACGAATGAGAAACTATTCAGACATAGCCAAGGTTCATTGTGACCATTGGATATGGAAAGGAGTGTGGGAGTTAACCCCTTGAGTCCTCCGGACTTCGCGAGTTCGGTGAACTGTGAGTTCATCATAAGGGAAGTAAAAATCCATGAAGTCTCGAAGTTAATATGGACTGTGGATCTCTGGATCTGTCGGGATCCTTCTCAACCGTCTGATCTATGAGATTCAATGTCCATGCTTCGGGATATTCACATGTTGGAGTGACCAAAATCCCGCAGGCGAAGTTACAGAGCACTTAGGAAACACTCACAAAGTCACCGAACACTCTGCAGCTCGGTAAGGAGTGCTTGAGAGAAAGTTTCCAAGAGGGCACATACATCCCTTTAAGGAATAGAAGGGTCAGTGATCCGGATTTATGTAGGAACACAATGAAATACAGAAATACACATAAACGCAGAGATGCAGCGGAAATAAGACTTCATTTCATTAATAACAAATGACTGAAATATGCTTACAGAAAGAATGGAAATAAACTAGCTAGGGCGCTGGTAGCTTATCTCTGAGAAGAGATGTGGCCGCTACTCGCATCCGTGAGAAGATGATTACAATGAGGCTC
>JASDQU010010519.1:2141-18750 GCA_032191745.1 Picea mariana | reverse complement strand
TCAATTGGTTTTATATGCTTATTTGATTTATATAGTAACATAATTCCATACCATGAGGATGGAGTTCTGGTTTTTTTTGTGGGTTTGTGGGTTTATTAATGGAGGTTTTCCCCTATGGTTAGGTTACTATGTGGGTTTTCATTTGTATTATACTTTGCTTTAGTTGAGACTCAATTATGGGGGATTTTGCAAACAAGTTAAGTACTAAGGTGGCTTGAGAAATCTTAGGGGCGGTTGCTTATCCTCCGTGACTGCAATGTATTGTAGGATTCAAATCATGGGAGAAGGGGGTCTTCTAGTCTTTGTGCTAGACTTAGGAATATGATGGTACAGTCAAGGGTTCAAATTTTTCTTGCATCAACGATGGAAAATACAAAACTCTATTCGAAAGGATGGTCAAGTTAAGATGAAGGTTATGGAAAATAATGAGAGGTGTTGGGTGACACAGAACTCCCACCAACCCATGAACATAAATGATGGCTCTTAGATATCATGCGAGGTGGTGGACTTGAGTTACAGTGAGGTTGGTCAGAAATGTGGTCATAATGAGGAGATTATTAAGAAGATAATATTTGACACTGTAGTCAATCTAACTAAGGAGGAGGGTATTACTAAACTTGCTATCAATGCGCAAGTTTCAGTAAAGAGGAAGAAAAGAAAACCTAGGTGCGTAAACTAAGATAAAAAGGGATGGCTTGTAATGGGCTAGGACGTTGTAATGGAGAAGGTGCATATGTATTAGGTCATGGCATTGGTCAGAAAATTCCATGGAAGGTTGACTTTTTGATAATTCCATGAACTTGTGTATAAAAAAAAGATATGGAGACAATAGTTGTGTTATGCTCCGATAATTCATTTGTTGGCTAGAGGATGGATCACCTTTGTTTTCCAATGTGAAAAGGATAAGGAGACTATCTTGAAGGGGAAGTGGTACTAGGTTAGTTTGATCTTGTCACTAAGGATTGGACACCATTGTTTTACCTTATGCATGAGAGGGTGGATATTCAACCTTTGGTGGTGAAACTTGATTCACTCCCATTGGAAATGTGGTGAAATTGGGCTTTAATATGATCAACAAGATGTTGGGAAAGACATTGGATATCGATAAGAAAACACAGTCATTGGATAGGAAATACATGGCTAAAATATGTGTGGATGTGAATCTTGGAGATGGATTCCTAGATGGAATAGATATACAAGTTAGGAATAGTTCTTATCATCAACAGATAGACTATGTGGAGATCTATTTTAGGTGTTATGTACAGGGATGATTTTAAGGATGAAAAATTATTTTAAAATGTAGAAACCTTGGCGAATATTAATAATCCTTCATATGTCAACTATAAATGTTTGGCGATATTGTTTTAAAAATATTCAAATTTCTAAGTATTTTATACAGTTTTTATAAAATTTTGGCGATTTTTAAGGAAAAATAATTTTATCCTATAGAATTTGGGTGAATCATTTTTAAAATAGCGAATCTCATTTTTGGAAAAACCATGAAAAATTAGCCCATGAGCAAAATTTAGCCCCTAAAATCATCTATGGTTATGTATGTCACCTTTATGGTCATCTAGGGAGAACTTGTCCAAATAAGGATTCACCTAATGAGGAGGAAATGGATGAAAATGACATGGAAATAGAGGATCGAGCTTACTCACCACATGAAGGCTCCAAATAAATACTAGTCATGACCTCAAGTTCCATAAGTAAGTATATTTATAAAGAGATTACATCCTCTATTATAGAAAAAAATATTCCAAGATATCGTTAGAGATAAGGAGATCCATACTAGGTTGAAAATGAGAATTATAAGAGATGTAAAAAATAAGGATATGAGGAGGCATGGAGGCTTTCAAGCTAATAAATTTCCCATTTAAAAAAACAAAACTATTATATTTGTGGATATGATAATAAAGAAGGAATACCATCTAAAAAAGAATAAAAACCCACTAGAGGCTCCACCCTTAGTTGACCTAGACATCTAAGATGAACATGAGGAGGATATTGAGGTAGATAGGTTTCTTGAAGGATAAAATATTCCACCAGAAGATTTTTTGGGTAGAAAGTATGATACGAATCTAAAATACCAAGAGGTGTTTTCCATTTAGTGAGGGGAATGTTCCTATGAAAGGGAAAATATGTATTTCGAAAAAGAAATAAGTTGAGTTTATTGATAACATGATTACTCTTTATTCATCGAATGGTTTAGAACATGTTCTAGTCGTTCGTATAAAAATACTTTCTTAAATCAACTAAAAGAATTGGGTTAGGGTTGGAGGAAGAATATTTAGAGGGTGGACATGGTTTGGATCAAATGGTGGAAGTCGGGATGGGCATATCAAGAAACGTTATCTCAACCATGCAATGAAACAAACTAATAGAAAGGTTTTATTTGAGAAACAAATGACCATTCAAAGGGCCCTTAGCGTAGGCAAATCCCACTCCAAGGGATTGAAATTATTATTCTCTCTTACAATACCAAGAGTTTGGGGAGTGCCCATAAGAAAAACTCCTTGAAAAGGTTGGTGCTAGCTAAAAATCTTGACATTGTGTTAATCTAGGAGACTATTCTTGAAGATGCCAAAACTAAAGGTCTTTTTTTCACTACCTTTCCTGGGTGGAGTTTTGAAGCTATTAGTTTGGAGGGGTGATCTGGAAGATTAGATGTGGACTAGTATAAGACAATTTAGGACATAATTTTTTATTTTCTTCATTCAACTATTGTGTGGATATTTTCTTGTTGGAGGCCGATACAATATTTATTGTCATTAATTTAATGCATATGGTCCTATTTTTGATAGGGAAGATTTATATGGGATTTTCTTTGATGATATGTCTATTAGGAGGGAAACGGTCATTGTGGGTGGTGATATGAAATTTATCCTAAGGCAAGGTGAAGTGTGGGGGGAATTGGGGTGGATAGATCCATTGGCATATTTCCTTCTTTAGAATATTAAATAGGCTAGTTTGTGTGACATAGAGCCACCAATCCTTAAACCTACATGGATGAATAATAGATTAGAAAGTGGAGGGATTTCCAAAGATGAGGGTGGGGTATTAGATCATGGTCCCATTTTTCCTCAAGTATATGAGGTAGAATTCAAGCTTCCAAATCCTTTCAATTCAACTTCATTGGTTGAAAGACCCAAAATTCGAGGAGTTCATTCTTAATGAATAGAGGCATATTGAGAGCCACTTAGAGGACTCAACAATGTTTCAATTCAGTGGTAATCATTGGAGGATCAAAAGGAAAACCATAGAATTGACCAAAGTTAAGTTTAAGAATTCCCAAGAACAAATGTGGACTCTTGAAGAGGAATATTCAAATATTTTCAAATCTAATATGAATTGAATATTCAATGAAGAAGTGTGGAGGAATTTAAAATGGATGGAAGCATCAAAGAAAATTCTATTAGAATGGTAAGAAGGGAAGTGGATACAAAAGAGTAGATCTATTTGTTTATCTCAAAGTGATGAAAATACCTTCTTTTTTCACAATTTTGCAAAAATGAGGAAAAACATTAATACCATACAAAGTATAAAGAATGAGATAGGGGAACAAGTTCATCATTTCAATTATATGTATGAGGTGGGTACTAATCATTTCAAACATTTTTTTAAGGAACCTTCTAGAGAAAATATAGCTAAGATTGTTAAAATAGTAGTGTTCTTTTCTAACTTTGTGAATCAAGAATAGAATTTGGCTCTTATGAAGGAGATCTCTTTGGCACTTGAACTAGAAGGGGTTATTTGTTCATGTTAGAAGGAAAAAAGACTTGGTCTGGATGGTTTCTCTATTGAATTCTATGATGGGTTTTTTTGTTTGTTAGGAAAGGATTTATCATAGGTGGTTGAGGAATCAAGGATTGTGGGTAATGTTCTTGGCGCAATAAATTATATTTTTTAAGCTATGATTACAAAGAAATCTGTTCTTGAATCTTTTGAATATTTTAGACCTATCTCTCTATGCAATGTAGTATATATTTAATAATATATAATATTATTGAAAGAATACTCAAGTCTATGATATCTCCTACCATATTAGATGATCAGTTTGGTTTTCTAAATGATAGAAAAATCCAAGAGGAAATTGGTGTTGGTCAAGAAGGTATTCATATAATTAAGGTAAGGAGGAGGCCCTCATTTATTTTCAATTTAGATTTATCTAAGGCATATAATAAAGTAAGTTGGTCATCTAAGGTTAATGATGCTTCATGTTGGATTCTCATGTGATTTTGTAAATTTGGTGGAAGGTTGTTATTCTTCTATTTCTTTTTTCTTTCTCCTTACTTATTAATGGTTTTGCTTCATCTTTCTTTCAACCTTCTAGAGGCTCTAGGAAGGGTTCCCCCCTCTCACCTCTATTTTTTCTTCAAATATATAAAGGTTTAAGATGTTTGATCCATGAAAAAAATAATGGAGCCCTCAAAGGAATCAAGATGGGGAACATTCTGACTCTAACACATCTACTCTTTGTGGATGAAGTCTTACTTTTTGGTGATGGCTTCTTGAGGGATACTAGTCAATTCATTGAGTATTGGAGATATACTAGAAGGCCACATGGATGGAGTGAATGAATAGAAGTCCTCTAGTTTCATAACTCAATGGGGGGACAACAAAATACAATAAAACTAGTATTACCATTTTAATAAGGGGATTTTCTGTTAGGTCTCAAATAATTGTATTTCCATCTGAAACCAAATGAGTATGGAAATAGGTATTGTTTGTGGTTATACAACAAGTTATAAAGTAGGATTACATCATGGTGCACAAGATGGATATCTCTTGGTGGAATATTAACTTTCATTAAGGAAGTTTAGAGGCAATCTCGGTCTATTCGCAATCTTTGGCATACATTCCCAAGGAAATTTTACAAAAAATTAGGAGGAAGATTTTCAATTTTCTATGGACATGAAAGAATGAGAAGGAGAAGATGGAATTAGTAAGACATGATAGATTTGATAAAACAAAAAAGGATGGAGGTTGGGGTCTTAGGAACATCTTCCATTTTGCAAAGGTGTTCGTTGCCAAAATCTTATAGAAAATGATAACTAGGGTAGGGTTATGGAGGGAAGTTCTGATAAAAAAATACATCCACCCTTTAACAGTGTTAGAGTGGATCAATTTCCCAAACAAGAATTTTACTAATGCATCCATTTTGTGGAAAGCACTAGTCCAAGCCACCCCACTTGTGAGAAATTGCTTGCTTGGAAGGTAGGCAATGGAAAAAAATTGAGTTGGTGTGGGCCCTTGGATTGGTTGTGGAAATGAATTCGAGTTGTCTATCCAATTACATTTGTCATTAATAAATTCCAATATCATATCTTTGGCAGATGAAAGCACTTTGGAGAGGACTTGTTGGTTTGGGCCAAAAACCCTATTAGTCTGTTCTATACTATGAAGTTAGGATATATAGCACCCTTAGTGCATAGCAATTACTTTGTTGATCTTATATGTATTTGTCGTTATTTGTTGTAGTGCACTTTATGATGTTTTTTAGGAGATAATGTTTTGGAATCTTTAGTTCCTTTATGACTACTTATGTTAATGAAAACATATGCTAAGCATTATAACATAGGTGCTTTACTTAATAATTACCATGAGCATTTCTCTTGTAGCATGTGTTGATTATTTTGTTAGTGATAGTAATTTGCATTGATTATTATCTCAAGGATGGTAAATATGTGCCCTCAATGTTGTAATTCTTATGATGCATATGGTTCATAATGATTATGATGGCTCATGTTTTGATGTATTTTTATCTATAAAATTTATTGGAAAAAGGATAATTCTTCAGGTTGAGACATTGATAAAATTGAAGAGATCGCATCCAAGGGAAAGCGGCTCATGTTCAATGAGGGTGTCCAACCTTATCCTAGTGCCTAGCAAGCTTGGTAAGGGGGAAAATGACTTTAAAATGCTTACCCAAGTAAATTGGGTAAAAATACTAAGGGGAATGCATTGTAATTTACCCTTTAACCACTTTATGGCACTTGTAGTTCTACCCTTAAGCCTAATTTCTCCCCATGTGTATTTTGGTAGGGGAGAAAGAAAGGATAAGAGACATTATTGGGAGTGTTGTTATCCTTGTGATCCGGATTTTATGAGCAAATGAAATGAATACAGATTATTAATAGGTGCTTAACACAAAATAACAGAGATATAGTAAAATTGGTTTTCTATTCAATAATGAAATAAGATGAAACTGTAAAATGCATCGGAAACAAGCTTGTTGGAATGGTGGCGGCTTATCTCTGAGAAGAGATGTGACGGTTGCGCGCATTCGCAAGAAGAAGATTACAATGAGGCTCTGAAGGCATTTTTACAATAAACAAGAATGCCAAAAACCCTAGACATCCAAAAACATAACCCTAGGAGATGAAGCGCCAAAATTCATGTGGGCCTCATTTGGGTAAGTTAGTACATCAACTTCCCGGGGTCGTAACTTTTGCATACGATCTATGTTTTAGGCGTGTGATATACCGTTGGAAAGGTATTGTTGAGGAGATTCATTTTGGAGGTTAAATCATGCCTTAGGCTAACATTTAGTATCTATATCTCAAAAAACCTTCATTTAGGCCTTCAAAATGGCCCCGGAAGTTAAAACTGCTAAAAATAGTAAATTGCCAAAATTGTCAGAAAAACTGTTTTGAGCCAGTTGGAAAAGGTGGGTGGCCACCGATATCCATCTGGATCAATCCTCCCTCCTTAGGAATAAATGGTCTCCATTGCGTTGAGGTCCCCCATCAGATGAGAAAATTTCTGCTGAATTTGGCCCCAGGTGAGCCACTTGCCTTGGTGCAGGAGCTGCCCTGCTTTGACGACTTGATAAAGCTGGAACCTTTGTTGTCAAGTGTCGTTGATCTATGTGTCCACAATCTGATCATTGGATGCCTTTTTTATGCAGTTGGGGTTGAGCTCTGTTGGTGTTAGTTGTTCGGCTACTTATGAGGTGTCCAATAATGGTGGGAAATAAGGGCTAAGGAGATCCACATTGAACATTGGGTGCAGGCCAAGGAAAGGAGGAATGTTGAGCTCAAAATCATTATCCCACACGGCCTTGGTGATAGTTTATGGCCCATAACGGAGTGAGTGAAGCTTCCGATGGGGTCCTGTAAGGTGTTTTTTTTGCAAGTGCAACCAAACTTTGTCACCCACCTGAAACTTATGTGGCACCCGATGTTGATCATGGTGTTGTTTGTACTTGTCATTGGACTTCTGTAGGATATCCTGAACCTGTTGGAGGATGTCCTGGATCCTCTCAATGAACCAAGTGGCTTTGTCATCTTCATTTGGAGAAGGAGATGAGTCGGTCGAGGTGACTGCAAGGGGAAGTGCAACATCTATGGGACCCAATGGTTGGAATCCCAACCCCACCTGAAAGGGGTTGTGTCTGGTTGAGCTATGAAGGGCTCGATTGTAGCTATGTTGGACATAGGGAAGGCTCTCATCCCATGTGCGAGGGTGCTTTGAATTATACATGTGAAGGATATGCACAATCATTCGATTTACAAACTCAGTTTGGCCATCTGTCTGGGGGTGGAAATGCCATGGATTTGGTGAGCTTGGTGTCTAGAAGTGACCAAAGGATCGACCAGAATGTTCTGAGAAATTGACTGTCCCGATCTGAGACAATGGTTTCTGGGATTCCAAAATGTACCTAGACTCATTCAAAGAAGATCTTGGCAGTGGCGTATGATGTGATGCTCTTCTTGCACGCAACCAGAATCGACATCTTAGAAAAGCGATCAACAACCACAAAAACACAGTCATTTCCCCGCTTGGTGGACATAAGGCCTGACATGTAGTCCATTGGGATGGATTCCCATGGCCTGTCAGGAGTAGGAAGATGGGTGTACATGCCCTATTTCTTAGTGGTCAGTTTGGAAATAGCGCAGGCAGTGCATAACCTGATATACTTGTTGACCTCTTGTCGAAGTTTTGACTAGTAGAAATGTTTCTGTAGCATCTCCATTGACTTTTCGATGTCGAAGTGTCCTGCCACCCAACTGTAGTGGGCTTCCCAGATCATCTTCGCTCACTCACTTGATGGAACACATATATGGCCCAGACGACACAAAAACCCATCCTGAAGATGGAAATTATTGACAACTGCGTTTGCACCCAACATTTGGTAGGTGGTGGCGAAGTCAGGGTATGTCTCATAGAGTTGGGGCCATCTAGTTGTCTCATGGCCACAAGATTCTAGCACCATGGTGAGTGCCACTACTAGCAGTCTACTCAGGCAATCAGTGACGCGATTGGTGCTTCCTGTTTTATACTTGATGTTGAGGTGGAATTGCTACAAGTATGTGGACCACTTTTGATGGCGGTCATTCTGCAATTTTCCCTATGTCTGCATGAACTGCAGTGGATTATGATCAGTGTGGATGACTGTCTCCTTCCTAAGAATGTAATGTCTCCACTGGCGGGAGGCTTGCACAATGGAGTACATTTCTTTGTCATAATTAGGATACTTACGGACAGTATCTGACAGTGTCTCACTATGATAGGCCACAGGGTGGCCATGCTGAGTGAGAACAATGCCCACGACATAGTTTGAAGCATCTGTCCTGATCTCAAAGGGATGTTGCAGGTATGGTAGTGAAAGTACTAGGTTTGAGCACAAGCGCTGCTTCAAATCATCGAACGCTTGTTGTTGGGACCGACCCCACACTAATTTCTCCTTACCACCACCCCTATTTATTTGGTTGAGGGCCCATGCAATATGGGAGAATCCCAACACAAAACTATGGTAGAAATTGGCAAGGTCCAAGAAGCTTCGAAGCTCAGTGAGTGTTGTTGGGGTTGGCCAATCACGGATGACTTGGATCTTGGCTGGATCCACATGTACACCATGTTGATCAATGATGTAGCCCAGGTAATGGACCTGGTCCATGCCAAAGGAGCATTTTTCCAAGTTAGCGTATAGCTTGTGCTGCCGCAGGGTGTGCAGAACCTGTTGAATATGCTGCAAGTGTTCGACCCAAGTCTTGTTGTAAATTAGAATGTCGTCCATATACACCACTACAAAATTATTGGTGAATGGTCCTAGGATATCATCCATCATCCTCATGAAAGTGGCTGGGGCATTTTTCAAACCATAGGGCATGACCAACCATTCAAAAAGGCCTTCCTTTGACTTGAAGGTGGTCTTCCATACATCTATTTGTTCTATCGGGACCTGGTGGTATCCAGACTTCAGATCAATCTTACTGAAGTATTTGGCCCCTGTGAGTTGATCAAAGAGGTCATTGATTCAGGGAATCAGGTACCGGTTTTTTACTGTGATTTTATTTAGAGCCCGATAATCAATACAGAGACGCCAGGTTCCATCTTTCTTCTGTACCAGCACGATTGGGCCCCCACAAGGTGATGAGATGGGGTGGATGTGCCCCTTGTGGAGAATTTCTTGGATCTGTCACTTGATCTTCTCATTCTCTAACAAAGAGTGACGATAGACTAGCCCATTGGGAAGTGATGTGTCGGGGATCAGATCGATGGGGTGCTTGACCTGGCAATGTAGAGGTACCCTTGTAGGTAAGGAGAAGATATCCGAGTATTCCTCCATGACCTTATCTACTTGATTCTGTTGTGTGGAGAGGTCGGTCGTAGAGACCCTCGATGTGGCTGTGATCTTTCACTTATTTTGAGAGTGAATCACAAAGAAGACAAACTTCCCCATCTGAGAGATGACCTTCCTGCATTGATTAGCAGAGATCAAGGAAATAGCACTAGGTGGGACTGCCTTAGGTATCCTGTACAATTTCCTGTTCAAAGTAATAATAACTTTACGAGGCCTAGACTCATATCCAGCATGACGTTTCCATAAATAAGGTTGGCCCAAAAGAACATCACAAACTTCGAGAGGAGAAGCATCACACAATACCTTGTCTTTGAAGGGCTTGATGTTGTATGACAGTCGACATTGTTGGCTGACACATAGATCGTTTCCTTGGTGGAGCCATCCAATGGTGTAGGGTTGTGGGTGCGGCATTGTTGGTAGGGCCAGCCGCTTGATGACCTCTCTTGAGATGAGGTTATTTTGGCTACCTCTATCAATGATGAAGTGCAGCGGGGTGCCTTTTACCCACATTTGTGAATGGAAGAGGTGCTCTCCTTATTCTGGCACATTTGGTTCACCAGGCTGGAGCTTGGTGGTAGCAATGGTGATCAGAATCTGGACCAGGGGTAAAAATTTAGCCCAAAAATCAAAGTGTTTGGAATCACTTAAACACAAACAGGCGCGTAGGCCTCGTCGTCACGAACCCAATGCACTTTGAATGGGGTCAAACAAACATTGGATGAGTGAGATATCGTAATCTATTCAATTTGCCAAACAGGGAAAAAACAAAATGCTGACTATACAGTCTGTAGAGTCCTTACATGCTGACATGGTAGGTGTATGACCCGACACATGGCAACGCTAACGTGGCATGACTGTACAACTGACGTGGCAAGTGCAATTTAGGCAAAGCTGACGTGGCAAGAATATAATTGGCAAACACATGGATGAATGATATTGAGACACGTGGCAATTTTTATTGGCAAATGGTAAGGTTCCACATGGCCCAGGCGTGGGTTGTCATGTGGCACCATGGT
Organism: Picea mariana; assembly: GCA_032191745.1. Taxonomy (NCBI): domain Eukaryota; kingdom Viridiplantae; phylum Streptophyta; class Pinopsida; order Pinales; family Pinaceae; genus Picea; species Picea mariana. Next base: position 8,145 of record JASDQU010010519.1, on the reverse strand, counting down.
AAAGGTTGGTGTAGTTTAAAAGTTTGTGGAGTGTGCAGGGATTGAACCCCAGACCTCCCACATGGTCGAAATACTTGGCAAAGGCTGGCCTGCCAACGTGCCCACGCTTTAGTTCTTACACCAATACGTTGCTAATAATTTTTAAACTTGCACTATGTTATGTTTGGCGCAGGTCCGAGCTAGGGCTTAGCCCCAACCCTCGGTTGTGGGCGCCACCACATGTGACCACTACACATATATTTGCATGTGCATTTCAAATAGGTCTTTACAGCGCCGACACTTGGCACATCCACACGCAGCCTACTTGTTGATCCCAAACTGAAAGTTGCAACGTAGCCCTTTTTATGCACTGGGACGTGTCCATATGCCCCCCCATGTGCCCAACACCTCCGTGATTCGGGGGCTTAGTTCGCTAACGGTGGGACAATTTGGCACGTTTTGCGGGCATGCATGCGTGTGATGGGTTTAGGCACGGGAAACGACCAAAGGCCAGGTTACTCACACAGGGGGTGCGAATTGGCGAACCAGAGACAACAAGCTTGAATGAGGAAAATGGCAGAACTTCTTCATCTTTTGGCAAAAATAAGGTGCCGAAAAAGCCCAGCTAGGGGTTTTTGGATGTTATGAATCCATTGGCATAGTTTTCAAAGGCATTTGGAGACTTCTTTTGTAGGTTTTTCTACCTTGAAGTTTTAGGAGCTCGAGGGAGCTTAGGGACACCATTGAAGGAGGCCATGCTCAAATGAGCCCAAGTCTATTTTATGTGACTGAATAGTCATTTTTATCTAATTGTTATGCTCTGAACACATTGGGACAGGTTTCAGAGGAATTTGAGGACTTTTACAAGTGTTTTTTCCATAAGGAAGCTCAGGGAAGCTCAAGGCCACAGGTAGAAGAGGTCATGCCCGGATGAGCCATGGTCTAGTTTCAAAGTTCTATTAGTCATTTTGGGGGTTTTTATGTATTTTAAACCCAATGGTATAGTCAGTAAATCCATTGGATTTGAGCAGTATCTTGTAAAAGAATCTTTGACAAACTAATCCTAGAGAGCCTAGTCCAATGATGGAGGCTCAAGGAGATGTAGCCCAGTTGGGGCTGAACTCCTTTCTCATATTGTTATTGTTGTGAGTGTTTGTTGGTTAATATTTGCTACAAGTTAATTTTGTTGTTGTATTATTTAAACAACATATTCAACCTTTAAAGAACCTCACACATAAACACATAAAAGAAGCCTAAACTTGACACATAAATCCTCTTGCACATCTAAGACATTGAGCAAGGTCCTGGAGTTTATTTTAATGGAGTAGAGGGTGCTTGCATAGAAAAACAAGTCAGCCCCTTATTTTCAGATCAGGTGGTATCAGAGCTTAGTTTTTTCTCATGTGATTGCCATTGATAGCTAGATATTTAGTTGTTGGTATTATTGTGCAAGTTTTGTGTTGAAGTTTGATATCTTGCAAAGATGGAGGAAGCTTCAAACAATAAGAGTTCTCATACATCTTCATTATCCAAGTTCTTTGACAAAGAGATGTTGGAGGAGTTTCTAACCATGAGAGATGTGGTGCAAGAGATGTGGGAAGATAGAAAGGAGAGCATTGTCCTTCAAGAGCAGTTGATGGCCATGAAGGAGGAGAAGCACCAACTTCTTGAAAAGTTGCATGAAATGGAGACTCAACTCCATGAGGTAAAGGAAACTGTAACACCCTGTTTCCCCCAGTCCATAAAAATAATTATATTGGCCAAGAACTATGGCAAACTCAAAGATGTGAATGTTTGATTTGATGGAACTTTGTGTAAAACGTCGATGAATGTAAATTATGTTATGAATATGTGTTGCACGACTACTGGGGAGGGGATGTGCTAAAAGAGACCACGATGGCTAATGAGAGGTGGTGGAAGGGACCTAGAATGGTTGCGTTAACTTCCACCGAAGCAATTCGATACTGGTTTTTACTTGCTCAAAGACCAAAGCAACTCTCTGACCCTGGAATAAATTACCCTCAAGATGGTAGGTGGGGATGCTCCTCAAGAGTTAATGAGGGGATGGGGGTGAACCGCCCATCCGTAGAATCTCTCAGACCTGACCACGGACGGGGAAATTCGCGCCACACACAATCTTGCAGAAAAGGAAAGAAAGGAAGTGTGGGGAATAGGAAGAGACAACACGACTGATAGGGATCACGGAAGAGAATCGAGAGGAACTATGGAAATACAGGGAGTTCTGAACAGAGAAGGAGGAGAGTAACCTTCATCCTTGACTTCCATTGAGCTGGAAGTAGGAGACTGAATCTCAAGCATCGTGGTCTAGCTCGGGGGTGGCTAGTGGTAAATCCGTTTGGAGTCATTAAGCCTACAATTGGGTGGAAACGAGCACCCCTCTCAGCAGTCGCGTCACACTTGGTGTTTCTGATAAGTGTTTATGTCTTGTATTTTGAATTGAATATCCTGGATGCATGCTCATGTTTATACGCTCATAAATGGTTTCTGTATAGAAGTGATTTCCTTGTGTTTTGATTGGGAATAATGGATGCATGTTTATACTTATATGAACATAATCAACTTATGTATAGAATGAATAAGTTCAGAATATGAGTTCATTCCCTTGAGAATTTTCCCATCTACTTGACTCGCGCTCTGTCCTGGTTTAATTTCCCGAAGGCACCTTTTTCCAGGGAGTTTCCTCACATTTCAGAGTCGGAGTGAGTTCCTTGAAAAGACTACCATTTAGAAAACCCACGAGTTTACTTTACCCCGGTCACAGAGTTCATAGCTCGGTGAATTAGGAAGGCATCTCAGTCAAGTCACCAAGCCTAGGGATAATTACCCAAGAATCATCTGAAGGTCCAGATGACCTGGGTCTGAAAACCTTGTACAAGAAAGATTAGTTCTCTCAGGTTTCGAAGTCGTGGGAGTTCGAAGCCCCAAGAGGTTGAATCTCATGAATCAAGCTTAGAAAGGATAGTGAGTCCCATTTATCGAAAGAGAATACCCCATCGTTTGGTAGACGAATGGTCGGAATCCTTTCGGAAATACCCCGGATTTGTCAAGACCGATGGATCTAGAGGAGGAGCGCAGGCATTAATACCTCAACCCCTTCATCCTTCGCAAGTAGCGATGGGATCTAGGACCGTAGATCCAAGGATCTGTCGGAGCTCTATTGACCGTCAATATTAACCCTTGCATAGGCAGGAGAGTGGACTCGATGAAATCCTGAAAATCCTGAAGTATTCAGAAACGTCCATTGTCACAGGACACGTGAAAGTTGGGTAGCATTTCCCTTACTCGTGACTTGGAGTGGTCAAAGGGTAAGGCCGCACAAACTCACGATTCATGAAATCATGACGTGATTATGGTCATTGATCCATGAGTGATATGGACCATCCGTTTAGTGTGAATAACTTTCGGCATTTCAGCATCCAAGAAACCAGAGGGCAAGACCCCTCGTCTTCGCAAGTCATGAAATCCTGGTATACAAAACCCCGACGTGCTCTGTGGATGAGTCGGTTTAGTGTGAATAAGTTTCGGCGTTTCAGAATCTAGGAAGCCAGAGGGCAAGACCCCTCATCTTCGCAAGTCGCGAAATCTCGATATACAAAACCCCAACGTGCTCTATGGATGAGCCCTAGGTCACAAGACAGGGTCATGTGGTAGAAGGAGGAGGTAGGCGCTAGCAGTTAATGAGGGGTCTAAAATCCGGAATCGACATTTCGGGTCCCGAAAGAATTTGGACTGTCCATTTGTAGAGGACGCATGGTGAAGATCTAAAGTCATCGAGGTTCTGGAGATCGGGGAAATAGGAGTGAAGACCCCGCCAAAATCCTGAAAGGTAGAATGTTGGGATTTAATCTGGGCCGTTGATCAAGTCGACGATCTAGACCGTAGATCTGGATGATACCAGGCTTTCGGGTTTCGGGGATTGAAGGAACAAGGGTTCCTTGCAATAGGAATCTTGAAAGTCGAGTTCCAGTAGCGCCATTTGGTGTTAGCGTGTGTTCACTGAGGTGGTTGCATGGAGTAGGAAAAGGGAAGCCAAGGAGCTCGTTAACCCCATTTTGGGTTTCGACATTTCAAGGGACAGAGAGTTGGGGAGAGCTTGCACACAAAAATCCTGAAACACGAAAGATGGAAGTGCCTTTTTGGTAAGGTCTATGGTCATAGCCAATGATCACATGGAGGAGGATAAGGGAAGGGATGGTCTGCGCTAGGCCCCATAGAAATTCAGGGATTTTGTCCCTCGAAGAAAAGATGAAAAATCTAGGTTGTCATAGTGGGTATGTGACAAATTGGTATCAGAGCATGGTTACAACACTTGGCCTACTTGGGCTCATGGACGAGTTGCGCAGAAACTCCATTTGAAGTACTCTTAAAAGGAGTAACTCTCTATCCTCACCCCCTTTATCAAAAGCCGAAGTTAAGAATGAAAATTCCTATTGTGTATGCATTTGAAAAATATGAATTATGCGCTGATTGTGAATGAATATAATGTTGACTAACAACAAGTGTTTTTCCTGCATAACAAGAGGATGTTCAACCACGGGAAACTGCATACACATAGAATGGTGATGCATCATGAAGTGGGGGATGGCTCCCACAATAGAGACGAAAAGTCTGACGAAAGGAGAGCGGTGGAGACCCCTCCAGATCTAGCTGATACTGTGAGGAGCCTCATGGTCTAACTACAGAGCTGCAAGGCTGACAATGAGAGGTTGATAAAAGAGAAAGAAAAGGAAACGAAGATTAATGCAGTTTTGTTGCAAAGCTTATCCGACATACAAATACAATTGCAGCATGGACCTGACACCAGTCACGCGGACCAACGACAGACAAAGAAAAGTTGAAGTCTACCTGAGATATGGAAATGTGGCCTTTTAAGTGGCCACACTGGGAAGAGCACCTCAAGAAAGGTCCACCCCAGAGATAAGGGACAAGCATCTAATGATTCCTCTGGAAAGGAAATTGGTGATTAAGAGGAATCTTCTAGTAGCAGAACTAGTTCTTATTCTCGAAGAAAACGGAAGAAGCGAAATCATTCCAAAAATCATAATCTCAAAGAATTCAAGAAGGCCAAACCACCCTCTTTTGACGGTGAAATAAAGAAGGGAGAGGNGAGAAATACTTCAGGAAGAAGTATCTGTCAGAAACATATTTCCACGAAAAGACTAAAGAATTCTATGAACTCAAGCTGGGGCAACTCATCATAGAGGAATATGTCAGCAGATTCCTCGAGTTGTTGAGGTACGTACCCTATATAAAAGTAGAAAAGGAAAAGGTGCAATGATTCATCAATGGACTACCTAAGGACTATCAGAACAGGATTGAGTTTGACGAGCCAAAGACCCTAGAAGACACTATCTGAAAGGAAAGATATTGTTATGAACAGCTTGGGCATCGAACATAACCTCACGAAGGCTGGAAGCAAAATAATAGTTCGGGATTCCAGAAAAAGGGGTTTAAATCCCCAAGATTTAAAAACTATAAAAAGGACTCAAGGATGAGCTTCCCAACCCAAAGTCTACACCAACAGAATTTCCCCTCCCAGAGCAGAAATAAACCTTTTGGATCTACCCCAGGAAAGATTGATAACCCAAAGAGAGAACCCTTGAAATGTTGGGGTTGTGTAGAAGAACATCTATTGAGGGATTGCCTGCACCGACAACAGAACGGTCGGAGAATTTACAACGTTCAATAAGCTACCACCATCAATGACGTGACCAGGAGTATGCCACAAATTTATGTAGCCGTGGATAATAAACAAGTTGACCACCAAGCTTCAGTGGTGGAGATGGAAGGTACGATCACCAACCATCTAGTGTCTATTCTAATTGACCCTGATTCAAATTTGAGTTATATAGATCCTAAGGTTATTGATAAGTGTAAATTATAGCCATATAAACATGCCAAGACATGGTTGGTACAGTTAGCCATTGGCACCAAAAGAAAGGTAGCGGAGGTCATACCAGCTTGCCAATTCACTATGGGTGAATTCCCCACCCAAGCAACCCTT
>JASDQU010010518.1:22949-76915 GCA_032191745.1 Picea mariana | reverse complement strand
CTCACTTCCTTTGTCTTTTGTTATATACAATATATGTGTTCCAATAACATCACAACCAAATTAAAATTGGCAAATTTGAATGTACTTATTCTACTTCACACCGTCTAAGTTGCATCAAACCGTCTAATCGCACACTATTATTTTCAAATGAAATTTATTTCTTCCTTCTTTTTTTCCCTCCTAACAACAAAAAATAAATGTGACCTGGTAAGCCTTACAACACATTCAAAATGGTTTGTAACAAGTTGAAAATGCCTCAACAACCAAAATTATTTAAAATTCAAATGGCAACGTTCTACTCTAGTTTTCAACTATAATTTCCTATCAATTTCACAAAATTGAATGTAGTCATACTACAACATTGGAATACTAATGTACTCATACCTCAACATTGGAATTTTTCTACCTTATTAAGAGTCCTCAATTAAATTGCATTTCACCATCTTCCCAATTTCAAACAAGTTCAACAGGAACTTGGCCATTTTTAATGAACATTATAGATTTACTTTAATATATGTTTATCATTATTAAGCAAACTTTCATTTTATTGCAAGTAACTATAGTAGTGGCCTATCAAGCTTAAATTCTTTTGTAGACATAGTACCTGGATGGTAGTAAATACCATACATACCATAATAATTTTTAATCTCAATCTCAACTTTTTGTCATATAAAAAAGAAATTAATCTTAAAAACGTTTCTTTGATTTTCTCCATCCTTATTAAATCTACATTTAATTGTATTGATGTTGTTTAACATGTGTTTCCCACTTACCTCGCCATCCTTATTACATCTGCAATTAAATTTATCTAGCTCGGCAGGGACTACGTTGCCATGCAACCCTTGTTTAAATATAAATCAATATGTACATTTGTACATTTAACCACCCCATTGGCACACCAACCAATGTACATTGGAACCCAACCCACACCATTTTAACATTAAATGATAACTCTAGGAGAATCGAAAATGATAACATAACCAGTTACACGGACTACAAAACATTGAGAGGATTCTCCATGCTTAAATAGTTGAAATTTATACATTTAAAGAAATATGAAACTGGGAATGTTGAGCTTGAATAAAGAGAGACAAAGAAAAATGTAAAAGCCTGGCCCATAATGTTTTTCCTACCTTGTTTTCTTTTCAAGCAAATGACACCCCTATTTTATTATTTATCTTCGAATTTTTAATTTACAATCAGGGTTGAGAGATTAATTCAAAACACTCTACTATGGTTTCTCTCTGGCTCTCATCTACAACAAGTCGTAGCTTTCTCTAATGGAGCTAAAGGGGGTCAGACCCCCCTCCACCCACGTCTTCGCGTTGCAAGCAGGAATACACTAGTCGTTCTGGCCCGACTCCCACGAATCTAGAATATGTGACTTACAACCTTACATGACCAGAAGCCCCCATACTCGAGGAGATTATGCCAGATTTTCAACAAATCGACGTTCAGAAGATGCATTGGAAACCCAGTCATTTCTTCCCAAAATATGCGGAAACGCCAATGTACAAGAACCGCTCTCTAAAGCTTTAAGGCTACGTTCAACACATGAAAGATCACACTCTAATCGGTAAGTTCCTAGGTCTTTGGAAAAATGAGAACGATCTAATTACCTCGATTCATTCTCGCTGGAAACCTACTTGATATATCGATTTGAAATCAAAGGGGTATTTATTATTATCGGAAACCCCCATGAAAGAGAAAATATTTGGAGGGCCTTACTTATTTCGATATGCTGGTATTCATCTTTGATTCTGGAGGGACAACTTCCACCCAAAGAAAGAAGATTTTTCATATGCTCTTGTTTGGGTATGACTCTATTCTCTTTCATCTGAATACTATGAGGAAGAAATCCTAGATGGCATTGGAAACACCCTAAGAACTTTTGTTAAATCCTCAGAGGCCACCATACAAGGATGCTACACCGCTTACGCCAGAATTTGCATTTACATGAATGTTTCCATCCCTATTCTAGACTCAATTTGCCTCTACTTTCAATATGTCGAATGGATTAAAACTATGGACTACAAATTCATCCCCTTCCACTATCATCGTTTTCATGATCATGGCCACCTATACAGGGATTGCCCCCTTCTAAACCATCACAAAACACCTAAAGCTAATCCCAACATGGCTGAAGAGGGTTTCACCAAAATTAAAACTTTTTCTTAGGTGTTAACACATAAGATGTATAGGAGTCAAGGTGTGCAAAAGGTTTTAAATATACACTTAACCATTTAAGTGTTGTGCCACTTTTCAAATCTCACTCGCTACAAACTCTTCTAAAAGTCCATAGCAATTCAAAAACACCTCATGCGCTAAATCGTACATAATCACAATTTGGGAAACATGGCACTTGGTGTATTCTCGTTTTTAGTGCCTTGTCATCACCAATCATTTCCAAAAAATCTATTTCAAAAGGAAGGTTCAACCATTTTCATGCCATTTTCATTTGCAAAGGTAGTTTTTGCAGACTATCTATCACTGCATACTGTGTGTTGTTTCAAAATTTCCTATAGGAGCTGGTGGTGATTTAAACACTTACACGGTTGATGGTTCGAATTTCTACAACAAGGGGTAAACATCGTATCCCATGTACCATTTCTTTCCACTCAAATTCCATCAATTTGAAACCATTATGGTCATCAAGAAACCTATTTTCTACATAACTTTAGATGTTGCAAACTTATTTTTACAAGTTAGCATTGAAAATCCCCTATTTCACACATGATATGAAACCCTAGCATACCTCACCTATATCTCAGTTTTTAGGTACAACCATTCCACTCAAAAACTTCATCTCACACCTAATATTTGAACTACAAATTCTTTTGATGAAAAACCTGGTTTTGACATAAGTTACAATGAGCAATAAGAAAAAATGTCATGTACAGGGAAGTTTGCAGCGAATCCTATAGATGGGTTGCAAACCTGCTAAAAGTGAAATAGTTTGCAACGAGCTTGATACGAACACTAGCAATCTAATAAATTTGAGTTATTGTAGGGCTGCAAGATGTCAAAGGGGGTTCAAATGATTTCCTAGGAAGAAGTTACACATCAAGGGACACTTGTCCCTGATATCTAGCTCCACTAAATCTCCAAATATGAGCTAGTTGCAATTGCATTTATCATTACCAATAGTTTCCCGAAATCTAGCAGTTCATTAGTTTTTTGTCTATTTGTTTACTTCCATGCCTCTCCAAGGCACAAAATCCTTTGTGTGGGTTATATGGTGAGTCATAGCGGTATTTTGCATGAAAATTTATATTTAATGGATGATGTAACTTCTAAACGGAGAGGTGGTTCGAGAGGTTTATGAGAGACTCATATATTTTTTCTTTAGAGTGTAAAATTTTCGAGACTTTGTATGTGCAGACTTAAGACTCTTGGATAATTGAAGATCAGCTCCTTTTTCTATTGTTACATGCTATATTAATTTATTTCTTTAATGTTACCTACTGATAAAGGATTTATCTTTAGTACTTGTCTTCATGAAATGCAGTAATTGATTTACTCTCTATTTGTTGGTGCAAGTATTGTCAAATCACATCTTCTTGTTGACTAGGAGGCTCCTTGTTAATAAGAATTCTATAGTATGTGTGCCAAAAGTGCCTGATGTAACTTGGTTCATTTATTTTATTTTTCTCCTTTAGCCTTGCATATTTTCACTGATGTTCTAAAAACTGATTTAAGATTGTTCAAGCCTTGCTTGTTGGAGTATGTTTTGTGGAAATTTTGTGTTGATATTTTAAAAATGATTCTCTCACCCATTCGTTACACTTTAATTAGAAAAACATTACCTTTTACAAACCTAAAAAATTCTAATGGGTATTAGGCTTACACCTAAAACATTTTAGGTGTGACTTTTAGTGCTAACAGTAGGCCTAATAGAAAGAATACCTCCAAGAACCTTTATGAAAAAAATACAAATCTCATTTCCAAGAACTGTTTCAATCCCATAATATATCTCCCCACTGACACAGAAACTATGATTGTAGAATCCTCAACCCCTAGCCTACCTAAAACTAGAAAATCTAAGAATTCCCCACTCTTGGATGACCCAAAAAAACCGAAAACAACTACATCCTTACATGAAATTCCTCCTTTAGAAGATTCCCCATTTTTATTCCCCACAGAGGAGAGTTATGAAGTAGATGAAGAAGAAATTTAATTAGATGGAATATACCTACAAGGCATTGTGGATGAATTTAAAAAAAATTACATGAACTCAATCCCCCCAGTGTATATTCATCCTGTTCACAAATCCCTCCATAAAAATCGAAGAGAAACTCCAGATCCTTCAGGAGCCAACCCTTATAATCCCCACCTAGGTATCCAGCCTAATAATTTTAAGCCCCAAAAAAATCATAAGGAAGACAAGAGAAGGAGAAGGAAATCAAATCTTCAACTACTTCAGAAAATCAATATATCTCGGTGAACTCAGGGATAAATGCTCTAATCACATACAATTTCCAACCCTCCTAAAGTTTCCAATGAAATTTATATCACGGAACATTCGGGGCCTTAATCGTAAGTGAACAAAAATTATCTTATAAAACAAGATCAATGCAAAATTACCAGATATTTTCTTTTTCAAGAAACTAAATGTTCGAGGGAAATGCTTCAAACCATGTAGTGTCCTTGATCTAGAACCCTTTGTAAATTGTACATATAGGTTGGTGAGATGAACTGGCAATAAGTGTAAATGTAATGAGAATTTATGTCGGTGAGCCAAGGACACCTAGTTTTGGTGTTGCACGCATCAGGGTAGTGTGTGTAAAAGTATTAACAAAGACAAGGTGCACAGTCTATGTGTTGCGAACACCTAGGTAAGTTCATGAATTGCACTATGTTGCATGTACTTAGGTTAGTGTGGGATAATGACCTTGGAATTGCATGATACTGGGTCATATTATATATGTATATAATATAATGACCTGGGAATTGCATGATTGTTTATGTTTTGAGGCCAGAGAGCCTGTGTGATTATGAGGCTGGTTAGCCTGGACACAGATAGGCCAATGTACCTATCTATGTAAATATAATAATGAATATTAATATAATATTGCATCGTTTCACATTGCATGCTTTCCGAATCAATGAAAAAGGGATGGGTGGTCTAATCCACCAAAAAATGGAAAAGGGGGTGAGTCGTAAGTCGGGTAATATTTTAATAATATTTTCGGGAAAAGTGTAATGTGAATATATTTTTATCCTAAGTTCCCAAGGGTAGGGAACGGGTCACCAAGTGGCTTACATTTACTTTTGAGGGTGACAAGTGTTGTTGGAGCAGGAATGTTTGGAGAACAGTGTAGCAGGCAAGGCAAAACAATGCACCACTTTTTGAGAAAAAGCAACATGCGCAAGAGGATTTGCAGAAATTGAGCGCAAATGTTGACAAACCTAGCCTAGTTAGGGTTATGGTTTTGGGATGTATTGTAAGGGTTTCTAACCCATTTTTTGAAATATAAATAAGGGGTATGAGGGACATTACAAGGGGATAGATCATTATCATAGGAACCTATTGATACGTAGAAGTATCTTGTCTTTTTTGGAGAACCTGTTTTGGAGTATTTGGGAGTCGAAATCTGTTTTGAGAGTTGTAAAGCTTGGATGAGGTTGAATTAGTTGAGGGTCAGGTCACAAGTTGTGGATCTTGGTGGGATCCTTGTGCACCTCACTATTCTTTACTATGATGCGATGCGCTCAAATATTTTTGATGAATAAGAAAAGAAGAAAAATATGTGTGTGGATGTAGCCTCAGGGGGGGGTGAACCACATTAAAAACCTGTGTGAAATGTGTTTTAATGTGTTAATATTTTTGAATGGTTAGATATATGAATGAATTATCTATTTACCCTACGCACTATATTAAATATGAAAATAAATGAATGAATGAATGAATGGATATGATGAATAACATAATAGAATGAATGGTTAAGTAGTAATAATAAATAAGTGGAAAGAAGGAACTTCCCCCAACCCTTCCCATGACTGCAGGTACTTGCGTCCTATAGTCACCCATAAACCATATCGGTTTAGAATGCGTTGTGAACTTCATGCGTAGTATAGTCTTCTAGTTTACCAGAAGCGATGATGGTGATACGAGATTTGTTGGAGAACTAAGGTAGAACCTAGGTTAATCCATAAGTCCAACAAATGGTTCTTTCGACGTCTAGAACTCAAAAGGACAATGAGGAAAGGTTTTGGTGCATAAGATGCAATGTTAGAAAGATATGTTCAGTCCATGGAATCCTACGAAGAAATATATTGAAAGATGGTTAGAGACAAAGCAATTGGATGTCGCATAGAAAGACAATAAGGGTTCTAGGTATACATTGTGCTAGTACCTGAAAAGGTATGTGTTTCTTGATTTACATGAAGAATACTTTTGTGTCTTTCCATATTTATTAGAGGAATGGTTGTTAAGGTTGAAGGATACACATCCCAACAATCGGATTAGGCCAGTAGTTTGGACTGCTTAAACTATCGCTTGGTTGGAAAGAGTTAATATTAAATTCATGTGTGTAGTGGATTTTTGGCTAGACAAGATTACTGCAGAGTTTACCACTGAGTTTGAATTAGATACAATGAATTGATACACTACTACAGAACATGATTTCTTAAGGGGACCCGAAGGGAGGTACATCAGGTCACTCTAGATTTCGATGAAAATATTATTACATGATAAAGGTGTGATTACCATGGAATCAGATAGCTAGATCACTCTACGTGCATGGGGGTGTTGGGGGAAGCACTAAGGAATATATGAGAAATGGAGAAGGCTCTAAAGAGTAGCTAGAAGGAGGAATAAATGGAGCCCATCATGATGGATTATTAATAGACCAGGGAAATCATAAGGAATGCAGGTGTGATGCACAACGAACGACCCTACCAGTATACGATGAATAATAAGAAGAGGGTAGTAGTTGAGCGAAAGCTCTTGGATAACGATGAAGAAGAGGTAGAGGATCTCCTTTCCATGGGGAATATTGAGGATATCTTTCATGAAACATATGAGAGGAAAACCATAGGTCTTGGGTTCAACACAAAAGAAGGCTCTCCATTCCATATCTGAATTAGTGTGGAACCCACAACCTCATGTGTGACTAACACAATGGAAGAAGAAAAAGAAGTTAACCGTCAAGTGATTAGTGATTGAAGGATTTTTTTAGGACGTGGATATAGTAGTATAAGTGGAAGTTCAACAAGTAGAAACCAAATTTATACACCGTGCAAAGGTGGTATTTAAGCAAATTTCACAATGGCAAGACAATATCCAACCACCAAGTTACCAGATTTCCGAGGGGATGGGACAGATGACCCAGAAAAAGCATTTATTCATTTGTGAGATTATATGGGAAATAAAGCATATTATAGATGAGGATACAAAGGTTGCACAATTGGCAATAACTTTTAGATACTGCGCATTATATTGGTACATGGGTCTCTCAACAAATAAACCAATAGGAACACCTACAATTGTAGTACATGTGAAGAGGTAATTAATAAATGAATTTCAGAAGCCAAGATCAGAAGATCAATTTATGAATTAAAGGATAGAGATCAAGCAGAAACCAAGAGAATCATTGTGGGAAGTGGACTAGAAATTCAATAGGTTAAAAGGTAAGTTAAAGTGCACTATTATTGATACACAACATAGACATTTGTTTGTTAATTCTTTGTTTCCACACTTGAAGTATCCCTTGAGGCAACAGAAATTCCAAAGCTAGGGTGATACCCTGTAGATATCCTTATAGCTAGAGGAAAACCAATACAAACACACAGATCCAACTATGGAAGAGTTGAAGCAAGATACAAAGAAAATAACATTCCATTTGAATCAGGATAAAGGAAATGAGAAAAGAGAATATGTTCAGTGTACAATGTGTAGGATAGAAGGTCATCACAAGAATGAGTGTCCATTATTTTCATAGTATATTGGAGTGGGTATTCCAAACCCTTTGGATTTAGGAGAACCATGGTGCAATATTTCTAAAACACATGGACACGATTCATATCATTTCCCCTTGATGCAGAAGTACTAGAGAGTTCCAAAAAGTACATTTTGTAAAATTTTAAAGTCAGTTGGTCATGAAGATAAGGACTGTAGAACCTTGGAGATGATGAAAGAAAGGATTGAATATACATATAGGGTGCAGGTTGAACATGTAAGAGGACAATATGCACAACAACTGAAATATAACATTGTGCAACAACCATGGTACAATCTCGTGCAGTAATTTGTAGCACAACCATAGTATAATTATTTGTAGTTTCAAGGACAACATTAGTATAACCCTGTACAATAGTGCACAACACCAAAGAACTAGAATAACCCATAGCCAAAGTATAATCAAGGTCCTCAGTATAATAAACCACGTAGAGATAATCAAGGTAACAGATGAGGCTTCAGAGGAGTAAGTCATGGAGGAAGAGTCTTTGGAGGAGGTCAAGGACCAGTAGTATGTAATAACTGTAAAAAACTAGGGCACTATGCAATATGTTGCCCATAAACACCTACGACATGTATGTACTATCATGCAACATACCATGAAACAAAATGATTTCCCAACATTGTTGATAAAGGTACATGACAAGAGGAACCAGACTAATTAGAATGTGAAATGGATCGGAGTATAAAATAGATAAGAAGAGGATAAGAAGATTAAAATTTTCACTAGAGGTGGAGCCAAGACAGGAGAAGATGTAGCTAAGAAGGATCGAGACCAATACTAGTGGGTTATGAAGAACACAACGCCTGAACAAAAGTTTGATGTGTGCAAAGAGAAAGAGATATTCAAATAAGATAGATAAGAGATCTTGAACGAAAATATTGTTTCCACTTCAGGAACAAAGCCAATAGATGAGATACCAGTATATGACATGCCCTCATTATTTGATCAGACCAATCAAGAGTATTCTTTAGAATAAGTAAGTAACTTATGAAACCTTTTGGGAGCTTGTGTCAAATTGTTGAGTGAAAAACATTCCTTACAAGTTGTACAAAATTGATTGGAAAAGTGTAATCCCGGGGAAGAGGGGGTAAAGAGAGTAAATCAAGTCTGAAAGAAGAGAATAACTAGTATTGAATTCAGATTGAATTCTAACATAGGATATTTCAATATGGGGGATATTATACTAGACTTAGGATCTGAAGTCAATGTTCTGCCAAAGAAAACCTGGGAAGCTATGGGAGAAGCACAATTGGGGTATTCACTTATTCAGTTGAATTTGGAAAATCAACACAGATTGGTGATAATAGGAAGGTTGAAGGGGATTCTAGTAGATCTAGATGGTGTTCGCACCATGCTTGATTTCGAAGTCATTGAAATAGTGGACAATACTTCACCATATCTAGCACTGTTAGGGTTGGAGTGGGCCTTTGATAACCAGGTTATTATTAACTTGAAGACAAGGAAGATGATATTTGAGTCTGGAGAATACAGATTTATTGCACCATTAGATAGTTCAAAAGGAGGAAGTATTTAGAACCTACATATAATATCCTAACAAAATATGTGAACCCATTATACAGAACTACCACGTGCGAAGAGGACTATATCAACCCAAATGAAAATGACATGCTCAATAGGAGGACTATTAGTTCTCGTGCTTCATAATATGACATAGGAATGGAAAGTTGGCAACAAATATTACATGAATTATCTACTAGGAGATGTGCTAGAATGACACGCGTGCTCAGGTGGGTTGGTATAGAGGTAAGAAAGCCTCCCAATTTTTATGGATTAAATTATTTAGAATAATTTTTTATGAAACATGAGGTAGAATTTATGGAAAATAAGATATTAACGACATTAGAGATTTCTTTAAATTCTACACCTGCAATATGGTGGGGTAGACACAAGTTAAATATCAACAATTAGTTCCAGTGAAAAACGTTATTGCACATCATATTCAGTGTAGAATAGGAGCATAAAGATGAGGAGAAATATGAATGGTTTGGAAAACCCTAAGAGAATGTAAATACATGATTATTTCAATGGAGATTAGTACCACAATAATAATGGGCAAACGATTTTATCACACACTAGAAGGAATTCCGAAGAACTGGTACATAAAACAAGAACAACTTAGAGAAACTACCAACTGGGAAGAAATACAACGGATCTTTGTAATTACATTTTCCTTTGAGCATGACATTCTAGAGATGGAAACAACACTGAAAGTGGTAAGAGACAAGATATTTGAAGAACCATTGTTTGAAATAGTTTCAGTATATCAGAAGCAAGCTAAATTAACAGTTAAACAATTACTGCATGGTTATCATGTCGCAAAAGTAGAAGAACCAGTAGAAGATAATCCTCACAATATCTAGATCCCATAAGTGGAAGGTGAAAGGGAAGTAGAAGAACCCAAGATAGATTATAAATATTAAGTTGCACCATTAAAGATAAAAAGGTAAATATTGGAACTGCAGAAAACCCAAAGATGGCCATTATTGGAGATTATTGGGATAATCAGACAATAGAGAGGATCAAAAAATTACTGCATGAGTACAGTGACTTATTCCCAACAACATTCTCAGATATGAATGGGTTAGTAGGAGAACTATGAGAGATGAATATCCCATTGAAGCCATAAGCAATACCTATCAAACAGAGGTCGTATAGATTGAATCCAATATACAAAGAGAAGGTGAAGACAAAAATTGATAAAATGATACAATCTAGTGTTATAGAACCTGTGGAAGAGTCATAATCGATCAATCCCATGGTAGTGCAAGAAAATAAGCAAGGACGCATCAGGATTTGTGTCGATTTTAAAAAATTGAATGAGTTTTTCTTACACGATCCTTTTCCTACCCATTTTATAGACGAAGTTTTGTAGAATCTAGAGGTCCAAGAAGCTTATTATTTTACAGATAGATTTCTAGGCTATCATTAGATCAATATAGTGCCAGCAGATAGAAACAAGACAACATTTTCTATAGAGTGTGGTTCATTTCATTATATGGTTATGCTATTTGGATTGAAGAATGCACCAAACATTTTTTCAAGAGTAGTAGTAGCAACTTTCAAGGAATTTATTCATAATTTTCTGTAGGTTTACTTGGATGATTGGACAGTGTTAGGTTTGCTAAAAGATCATGTTGAAGTATTAAGGATGATGTTGGACAAATGCAGATAGTGTCATATCTCATTAAATATTAAGAAATTTATTTTCAGTACACCTTTTGGCATTTTTTTAGGGCATGTGGTGTGTAAACAGGGTCTGCTAGTTGATCCTGCCAAAATTGTTATCATAGTTAACTTTCCACCACCGAGGTCAGTGCTCCAATTGAAGAGCACATTGGGCCATACATTGTATTACAAAAAATTAATAAAGGGATACACACAGATCACTGCGCCAATGGAGAAGTTATTGAATAAGGATACTAAGTACCAGTGAAATGATGAATTCCATAAGAGTATGAATATTTTGAAGCAAAAGATGGTTACTATGCCAATTTTAGTATTTATAGACTGGGGTAAAGAATTACATGTGAATGTATATGCATCTACAATTGCATTAGGATAAGTATTAACCCATCTAGGAGAAGGTTATATAGATCACCCTATTGCATTTGCAAGAAGAAAGTTGTTAGATTTAGAGAAGAACTACAACACTACAGAAAGAGAAGGATTAGCAATGGTGTATTATTTGTATAAATATAGACATTACTTGTTAAGAAAACACTTTAGTATGTTTACAGATCATTCATCTTTGAGATACTTAGTTAACAATCCAGTGTTGGGGGGAAGGATATGCAGATGGATGTTACTATTTTAGGAATTTGACTTTTAAGTTGTGGTGAATCCTGGAAGATTGAATGCAAGACCGGATCACTTGTCTAGGATAACAAATGGAGAAGATCCTAGTAACTTGGAACATAACTTTCTAGATGCATAATTTTTTTCAGTGCAAATTGCAGACGAATATTTTGCTAACATCATTGAGTTTTTGAGTACAAGCTTTGCACCCAAAGAATTTACTACACAGAAGAAAAATTTGGTGGTCAGATATGCATATTATCAGTTGATTGTAATTAATTTATACAGTGTTGGAGCAGATAGAATATTGAGGAGATGTGTGATGGAGCATGAAAGACCTACTATTTTGACATAATTAGATGAAGGAATTGTAGGAGGACACTACACATGAAAATCTACCATGTAGAAAGTATCATGTGCGGGATTATGGTGGCCAACAATTCATAAGGATTCAAAGGAATATTGTCATAAGTGTGATGTTTGTCAAAGATTTGGGAAGCCATCCAAGAGGGATGAGATGCCACTGAGACCACAAGTTACTTTACAAGTGTTCGATAAATGGGAAATGTATTTTGTAGGTCTAATTAATCCACCATCCAGAAGATCAAGAGCCATATAAATTATTACATCAAAAAAATACTTGAGCATATGGGAAGAGGAAACACCAGTAAATGATTGCAACACATATACTGCAACACACTTTTTATTTGAGAATGTAGTGACAAGATTTGGATTTCCAAGGATATTGATGAGTGATCATGGAACCCACTTCATCAATAGCGCAATTGAGGATATTCGTGAAGAGTTTAAGATATACCACTAGAATATTAATCCTTACCACCATCAAGAAAATGGAACAATGGAATCCTTCAAAAATATTTTGGAGAATGCCTTGACAAAGATTTTCAATGTAAATAAAGATGATTGGGATTTGAAGGAACTAGTAGTACTTTGGTCTTATATAAATACCTGAAAGAATCTAACAGGGAAGAAACCCTTTATATCGGTGTATGTACAAGAGGCAATAGTTACCTTAGATTATTTAATACCAAGTCTGTGCATTGCAGCAATTACAGAGATGGCACAAAATGGCACAGCACAGGAAACTTTGGCTCAACTAATGGAATTAGAAGAAGACATAATCATGGTAGGTTTCCATCAAGAGGTATAGAAGGAAATGGATAAATCATGGAATGATAGACATATCAAGAAGAAGAAGTTTAATGAAGGATATCTAGTTCTCCTCTATGACAGTAAGTATTTGTAGCACTGAGGAAAGCTTAGAATGAATTGGCTAGGGCCATATCAAATAAATTTTATCACATATGGAGGTGTTTTAAAGTTGAAAGACTTAACAAGAAAGGAATTTCAATGAATGGTGAATGGTAGTTGACCAAAACTGTATAGGGACAATCAAACTACTAACTCTCAATAGTTGTAGTGCAACAAGTAGACGTGTACATATTGTAAATATTAGGAGTTAAAAGAAGCAAAAGGAATAGAAAAATAGAAAAATGAAGAAAAAGCCAAAAAGAAGTAATTAGGAGAAATAAGTAGTTCAGGAATGACATCGAACAATCAATGGTGTGACATAATTTGGAATACTGCGTGTAGGAAAATTGGACACCACGTAAATAACCATAAAAGTGAAAAACATGACAGAGCATTAATGAGCATATTTATAAAAGGAGAAAAGCACGAGAAAGATCAAAACTTAGAGAATTTGTATAAATCAAGAACTTGAGAGCATGAGAAAAGGGTGATAGAGAAAGAAAATAAGTCATTCGATTGATTGAAAGAATAGTTATATGGAACCCCAGAAATTTGGTGCTCCCAGTCGATTTGTGCGAGTAACCCGACAATCTGACAGGAAGAAAGAACGAATGGAAGAACCACAAAATTTTGTGGAGCTAAAGGATGTAACAACATCTGAGACTAAATTGATCAGTCCCACTAGAGTAGAGGAATACATATAAACCATGGAACAAGTGCAATCTGGTCAAAGCGAAGAAACCCTAACGGTAGTGAAAACCCTAGTTCTGAAAACCCCACAACAACAAAGGAAAAGGAAAAAACGAAGCAAAAATCCAACAGAGATGAAGTCTTGATTGAATACATCACATGCCAGTAGGAAATGGAGGGAAAAGAAGAATAATAACCCAAGGAAGATGCCATAAAAGAAAACTTAGCCACGGGTCAAAAGAGGTAAGAACCAAGTGCAGTGGATATTACCTTACCCCATCTTCCATACGTTGTAGTCGCAATGGTAGACATGCTAGGGAAGGTGTCGAAGCTCAAGTATGCAGACCATGATATAACTAACACAGTGAAGTTTCCTAACTTCATATAGGAAGTATAATTGGAGAACATGGGGGGAGGTAGGACCCATAGGGAAACCTATTATGGAGCTCGCACAATGGGTTACATGTCTCTATAATGAAGGTGTGGTGAACCTGTTGGACATACCACATTTTGGGTGCAGTAAAAATGTGGGCCTTTGTGTGAAACAACTATTGGCCAGGGTACATGGAGGTATCTTGTGGATGGACAGGTCATTCCCCATAGACATGGATCTCATAGAAAAGATCATAGGATTACCTACCAGCGGGGTAAAGCCAAAAGAATACCTAGACAACAAATCCAGGGATAAGAAAATTACAGAGGAAGTGAATTCATAGTTCAAGACAAACAAGGGAACTCAAGGACTAATAATCAAGGATATCAATGAATAGGAAATGAAGTTTGTTACAAAATAGATGGCCTACAAATTGTTGAGAAAGTGCAGAAATAGGAGTGATACCAATAGTTGCGCAATGCACAAAGGGCGTAGTGTTCAGCTGGGCACCATACCTATTGAATCAAATTCTGGTAGATTCTAGAGATGCATAGGATAATGGAACTGAATTCCATTACTCCTGGTTGTTAATACTGATAGCATTGGTGGGTTGGCACGAGCCCATGTTTTCAACTTTTCTATGTTGGAGATACTTCACACACACCTAGGATTTATTTTTCCTAAGGTTTTATTTATGTTTATTAGTCATTATTCAGTCTCCTATAGTTTAGGGAGAATATTCCTCTAGGAGAATATTCTCTTCAGTTCACACTTTTGTTTGATCAGTTGTGTGGAGTCTAGATGCCACATTGGGATTATCACCATGCAACATTGGGATCATCACCAACTAATGCGCAGTGTACTTGGTATTATCACCAGACTAGTGCATTAATCATGATTCCCCGATATCCTCCTCACTTCACTATGTTTTAGTCAGTTAACTCAAGAATTAGAGACTAGTTAACTCAGACTAAGTGACAGTTCACACCCGTAACTACCTGAGAGACTAGA
The DNA here is from genome assembly GCA_032191745.1 of Picea mariana. Lineage (NCBI taxonomy): Eukaryota > Viridiplantae > Streptophyta > Pinopsida > Pinales > Pinaceae > Picea > Picea mariana. The sequence continues at coordinate 61,789 of JASDQU010010518.1, read as the reverse complement.
CTAGGTGGCAGTGTACTCCTGTAATTATTGGTGTGTGTCCAGATCACTATAGACCACCACTATGGAACATTGGCTTCTCCTCTAATGCACATTAATTGAGTTATATAGAGCATATAATGTGTAAATTATCATTCATTCATTTGGTTAATGAGAATTCTTCCATTCTTTCTCTCCTGCTCTCTTTTCTCGTATTTTATCTACAAATTGTGTATATCATTTTCTATATAGATCTATTATGTGCAATTTAAACACATTTACATGGTATCAGAGCTAACAAACTTCTAGAAAAAAAAAAACACCATACTATTTTTGTAGGTACCGAAGATTGCAGACAACGAAAAAATGGAATTTCCAAAATAATTCATTCTTACACCGTGCAATTTATTTGCATGGAAGGAGAAGATGATGATGATTCTTCAAGGAAGAGGATTATACAAGTTAACCATCAACACATAAACCGAACCTACATCAACCATAGAAAAATCCAAGTATCTAAATCAAATGGATGAAGCATTTGGAACTATTTGCAGTCTCATTTCTCTTGAACTCGTATTTCACATATCCTCTTTTAAAACTCCCAATGAAGCCTGGACCACCATGGAAGGGTTTTTTTTTAAATAGGATGAGATGAGGGGACACATGCTCGAGGTGTAATTTATCACACTGGATCCAAAAATATTCGACAATCTCCGAGATTTATTTACAAAATATAACGATTTGTTGTTGCAACTCAAGGCTTGCATGGTTGATAAATCTAAATAGAAGAAAAAAATGGTTCTCACCATTCCGTCCAAACTTGGTCCAAAATACTCATTGTTTGTATCCACATTTTATTCGGTTAGGATGACCTCTAGAGCTACCTGGAAGATGCCCTCTCTTGAGGTATTCATTGAATCTCTTACATAAGAGAAGAACAAGCTCATCAATATGGGAAAAATCAAAGGCCCAAAGGTGCATCCACTTATTGTGCAATATGGTAGCGGTCATCAATATCAGAAATATAAATACAAATACAAAAGGAAAGAACATGAAAATACAAATAAGGAAGGTTACTCAAAACCCTTCAATGATGCCTCCATATCCAAAGGTGGAAAGGGAAGAAAAGGGGAGAAATGTACTTACTTCCATAAAGGATTCCATCCATAATCTGCATGTATGCAGAAAAAGATAGATCTAATGGCCCAAATACTTCAGCAAAAAAACCTTGGATATCGCATCCCCAAGGGGGCCCAAAAGAAGAAGCCAGAAGATCAAAATCCCAAGAAAGGAAATTCTAGCCATGCTTTGATTGCCATCTCCTCTCCCGATGCTTGGATCGTATATTCAGGTTCATCACCACATGGATTCCACAAAAGAATTATATTCTTCATTTCATGCATACAAAGGTCCTCCTATTCTGATGGGGGACAAATCTCTAGTCGAGGTCACCGAAAAAGGAAGAATTGAACTCACAAACGAAAGATTCGAGAATGTGCTACATGTTCCCAAACTTTTCGTCAATCTTCTCTCCATGTATCATATGAAAAAATATGGCATCGAAAAGAGAGTCATATTCACACCTAATGCAGTGGATATCTATGACATGAAAACCAATTCTATGGTTGCTACTGGTGAGGTAAATCATCAATCTAGACTCTACACATTTTTTGAATCTATTGAACCAGATTTTGCATTACTTCTTACCCATGCTGATGAAAGCACTAGGATATGGAACGAACGGTTCAGGAATTTAAATTTAAGATATATGTAACAACTTAGCAAGCATGGAATGGTTGATGGTCTACCTGACATCCACTTCTCCAAAGGAATTTGTGAGGGATGTGTTCTTTGAAAACACCTTGAAGAGAAATTCGACAAAGGAAAGACTCAGAAGGCTTTCTTTCCTTTAGATCTGATCCATAGTGATATCATGGGCCCTTTTCCGCATACGTCAATAAATAAATCAAGGTACATGCTCATTTTTGTTGATTATTTCTCATGCTTCACATGGATTTTCTTTCTCAAGAAAAAATCAAAGGTCTTTCAACACCTCAAATATTTCAAAGCCCTTATTGAGACACAGTCAGGAAAGAAAATCAAATTCCTCTAAACAGATAATGGGGGAGATTATGTCAGCCATGAGATACAAAATATTTGTCATGAATTCAAGAGTCAGTTGCTGCACATGGTTCCTATACTCCGCAGAAAAAGGGAGTTGTTGAGCGAAAAAATAGATCTCTAAAAGTGATGGCATCTTGCATGCTACATGCAAAGTCACTTCCATAGAGTTTATGGGATGAAGCACTATTATGCAACCTGAATCCAACAAATCTCCCCATATATATGTCAAGGATAATACCCCCTATGAGGCTTGGAGCAGCCTCAAACCGGAAGTGACCCACTCCCATATTTTCAGTTCACGTGCATGGGCCAAGATTCCCTCTAATAATAAGAAGACAATTGATCCACAAAGAACATAGTTTATGTTTATTGGATAACCTGACGGTGTGAATGGATACATACTCATTGATATATCCCCAGACGAGATCATCATTGAGGGTAGTGTCCAATTCGAGGAATGTGCCTCACATGTACCTCAACAGCCGCATGCAAACACTTTTGTTCTTCCACCTATCAGAGATGATGATCATGCACATGTCAAATCTTCTACAGATGAGAGTTTTGATCCATAGGATTCAAATGATCTAGATTCAAAGTTAGTATAGTCATATGCATATTTAGTGCATGTATATGCATATGCAGATCCAGAGTAGAGGCCCAACTGGGCCAAGACTACTCTTTAGGATGTAGGATATCTTGTTGGGGATCTAGATGATACTAGGAGGAATCAATATTATTTCAAGGAGCCTCTTATTGCACTCATTTACACTGAACTAATGCCACCCATACATATTTTATTGGTTCAGTATTCAGATCCACAGTCCTATGGTGAAGCTGCTAGAAATCACTTTTGATAATCTTCCATGCATGAAGAGTACAATTCCCTCCTCGAGAACCAGACTTGGGATCTCGTTCCCCTTCCTTCAGGAAGGAAACTTATCAGGTGCATATGGGTCTACAAGACCAAGATCACAATAGATGGACAGGTTAGTAGATACAAAGCCAGTATAGTTGCCAAAGGATTTCAACAGCTGCATGGGATTGACTATGATGAAACCTTCTTTCCAGTAGAGAAGATGGATTCCGTATGTTTGGAACTTTCCATCGTGAAAACCAAGGGATGGGAAGTCGATCAAATGGACATGAAGAATGCATTTCTTCATGGTGATCTCTCTAAGGATATCTATATGGAGAAACCCTAGGGATTTATGCAGGATTAATCTTTAGTCTGTTGACTGAAGAAGTATCTTTATGGCCTCAAGTAGGCTCTGAGGGCATGGTAATACAATATGGAATCCTACCTACTTTCACAGAACTTTGTATGGTGTGATTCCGACCCAAATGTTTACATTCTCAGGATGATCTATTCACTTCTACTCCTAGTTCTATATGTTGATGATTTCTTGATCACCGGTTGCTTGAATTCAACGATTGTTGCAATCAAGAGGATTCTACATGACAGGTTCTTGATGATGGATATGTGTCCACTACATTTCTTCCTTGGACTCTATATCAGTCAGGATGCATCAGGAATCAAACTATCTCAGTCCAAGTATGCTCGAGATCAACTTGAGATATTTCACATGATAGAATGTAAGCCTGCCCCAACTCCTTTCCTATCAGGAGTCAGACTTGACAATGGCGGGGACACTCCACTAGTTGACAACAGAATGTACAAACAACTAGTGGGGACCTTTTTTTATTTCACACACTCCAGACCATACCTCTCTTATGTAGTTGGAGAAGTCTCCAGGTTCATGCAGGAGCCACATGAGATACATTTTAAGGCTGCAAATTATATCCTTCGATATGTACATGGTACCATCACCTTTGGGATTCACTATGAAACATAATCTACATTGGACCTCATCAGGTTCAGTGATTCTGACTGCGACGGTGATAACATTGAGTGTAATTCCACATTTGGTTACTCATTCAGTCTTGGTTCTGGGCCTATATGTTTGTCAAGAAAGAAACAAGTTGCTATTTCTCTATGTTCAGTCGAGGCAGAGTATAGAGTGGTAGTTAAAATAACCATTCATGCTATGTGGCTACAACATTTTCTCACTGAGTTGGGCATTAAGTTTCATCGGCTGATTGTCATATGGTGTGACAATTAGAGCACTCTCAAGTTCTTAAGAGATCCAGTTCAGAGGCAGCAGGCGAAGCACATCGAGATCCACATGAACTATATCTGGGAATTAGTACACGAGGGGATCATCAGCTTGTAGTTATGTCCTTCAGAAGAACATATTGCATAAATATTCACCAATACCTTCATTGAGCAGAAGTTCCATTCTTTACGTAGTCATCTTGTAGTGAAGGAAACAATTTCTTAGCAACTGTTAGTTCTTCTTTTTACATGCATTGTACTTTGAGGGGGAGTTTTTCCCATATGTTTTCCCTCTTTCCTCATTTATTTTAGTGTATATTTTGTATTTGGGTACCTAACATGGCCTCGTTTCTAGGACCCATTATTTATTTTCACCATAGTGATGTTCATGGGGGGTGTTGGAGATACATCACACACACCTAGGATTTATTTTTCCTAAGGTTTTCCCTATGTTTATTAGTCATTATTGAGTCTCTTATAGTTTAGGGAGAATGTTCCTCTAGCAGAATATTTTCTTGATTTCACACTTCAGTTTGATCAATTGAGTGGAGTCTAGATGCCACATTGGGATTATCACCATGAAACACTGGGATCATCACCCATTGACGCGTATTATCCTCAGTATTATCACCATACTAGTGCATTACTCATGATTCCCTTATCTCCTCCTCACCTCACTTTATTTTAGTCAGCTAACTGAATACTGAGAGACTAGTTAACTCAAACTAGGTGGCAATTCACTCCTATAACTTCTTGAGAGACTAGACTAGGTGGTAGTTTACTCACGTAACTATTGTGTCCAAATAACTCTAGACCACCACTATGGCACATTGGTGTCTCCTCCAATGCGCATTAGTTGATCTATACAGAGTATATCATGAGTAAATTATCATTCATTCATTTGGTTAATGATAACTCTTCCATTCTTTCTCTCCTGCTTCTCGTTTCTCATATTTTTCTCTTCAAATTGTGTATTCCATTTGCTAGCTAGATCTATTCTATGCAGGTTCAAGACATTTACATTCAATACAAGAAGAGGAAATGTTATGTAGCATGCTACGAAAGTTTGTGGTAGGAAAAGGACCCCAAGAACCAACATGCTAACAACACGATATTCACCATGTTCTTGGAGGATATGCAACAAAAGAAAACCAATGTCTAGAGGATCCCAGTTGAAGTATTTCAAGGAAATGAAGGGATTGAAAATTTCAAAGCGTCAAGACATAATTTTTGGATTCAGGCCACAAGGGACAGAAACAAGAAGTGGATGGAAATTAGATATTGCACATTAAGGGAAGAGGTAGTCTAGATTGTGAGAGACTGGCCCACACACTAGAAGGTTCCATCAACACAAAATAAAGGAACTAAATCTAAGGATTCAATAGTAGCAAGAACATCCAAAAATACAAGAACTCCAGTAGAAAATATTAGGAAGGTTGTAGAGCACGACCAAGCTTTAAGAAACAGCGTAGCCAACAAAAATCCTACAAAGAAAGAGACAGTATGAAGGACAGAAGTCAAATGGGATGGAATGAAGGATAGTTCTCATAAAAAGGAATTAAAATATGGGGAAACAACAAAGATGAAAACCGAGGCACAGACCTCAACCCCAACTAAGAAGAGAACATGAACACAAGAGGAAAAAATCAAGAAAAAGATGAAGTATCATAAAAATCCTCCAACTATCACTATTACAGAGGATGATGCTGAGTTGGTAGCAGACAAAGTCCAAGACAGAGGAGAGGATATATTACATGCAACATAGGTGAAAAGGGAAGAAATCATGGAAACATTAGTAGAAGTACAAGAAATCCTACAAAGACTACAAATAAATACAACGCATCATCCAGTAGCACGACAGATAGAAAAAGAACAAGAAACATCAGTGCAGAAAGAGAAGGAAGAGACCGTGACGACACTAGTAGTGAGAAATGATAGATTCACAGTCACACAAGAAATGTTGGATATGGATGAACATATAACACAAATACCAGTAAAGCATGTGGAGCATATGGATTTGGTCCTGGATAAAATACTTAGAAAGGCACTATATGGACTACAGGCGAGTGTAATGCAGGAAGTATAGTCCAAATCTAGGGTGGATGATCCAGCAGATCAAATTTTGCTCAAAAATTCCAAGTGTTCGAAATCAATTCAAATCAAACGAGAGGGTAGGCCTCATCGTTACGAACCCAACAAAACTCTTTTGGGTTCAAACAAACATCGAGAGCGAGAGATATTGTGTTCTGTTCAAATTTACAAACAGGCAAAAAAAGGGGTGTTGACTGTACAGTCCGTATAGTCTGTACGGACGCTGATGTGGCAGGTCGTACGACATGTGGCAGGAAACTATTGAGACAGTTGGCATGTGACATGGCTTATTGGAAGCTAACAGGATGGCGACACATGGCCCAATCAATGGCTGCCACGTGTCACATGTTTATTGGATTAAAATCTTTGCACTTGGTAGGAGTCGACCCCGTGACCTACGGGCAGGGTAAAGCCTTGGGAAAGGCTTCCCAACCGACATGCCCACATGTGTTACTTAACATATATATGCATTTTAATATATTTGAATTTGCAAAAATGTGTATTGGGGCGTGAACCGGGCCGGGGCTAAGCCTGACCCATGGTTATATATATGTATTTCATACCACCGGTGCTACGGGCGGTTAAACCCACCGTAATATATATGTAACCATTTTAAATGCATGCGGTTTGACATATAACATGTGACCAACGTCTATGCGTGTGGTTTAACCCTACAATTTTGTATATGGTTTGAACTTTATCCCTATTGTGTATTGCGTGCGGTCATGTGGTGACCATATGCCCACGGGCCTTGGTAGTTAAAGGTTGGTGTGTAACCGTTCGAACATCCTAAAACCCCTTGGTAGTTAAAGGTTGGTTGGGCCTTGGTATCTAGGGGTTTTAGGACGTTCTGAAGCCATTGGAGCAGTCTATTTGGCATTTTGAGCATTGTAAAGCACATTTTTTTAGCACTTTGAGCAAATAATACAAATGATCCAATGGAAGCTGGACCAGGAGATGTAGCCCAAGAGAGGGGTGAACTCCTTTATCATTTGTTGTGTTATGTGTTTTCTGTTCACTGATTTTTCTATTGTTTATATGCATATTGAATGAGTAAATCCTATTAAAGTTGTGTTGCAAAGTTGATCCATTTGCATTTTAACACATAAAATTTACTTGCAAATATTTTCAAGAATACAAGTCTTCTTCATTTTTAGATCAAGTTGGTATCAGAGCATAGGTTTTTGAAGACTTGATTATTTGCAAGTGTTTTGTTTTCTGATGCTCACAAGGTTGAAACTCACAAGAGGATAAGTTCAACTTGTAGAGCCAAGTTCTCATCCTTCAAGGAGAAAGAGTATATCATCACCGCAAGTTTCAAGGAGGCATTCACCAAGTATGGCTCATGAAGAGAGTCATGAACATGTTCTTGCAGAAGATGAAGATCTCATAAAGGCTATCATGGAAATGAGAGAGATGATGAAGATCTTGATGGAAAGGAATACAAGGTTGAAAGGTGAAGGCTCCAATCCTTCAAAGCACAAGGGAGACAATGGTGATAAAACTCCAAATGGAAATGGAGGGAATGGTGCTTCTCCACCACCCTCTCCTCCATCTTCTTCTTCTTCTTCTTCTTCTTCTACCAATTCAATACCTCTTCTGAACTCTCCCAAGGGACATGGTAAAACTCCTTCACAAATTCCTTCGTTAAAGCTTGATATTAAATATGAATTGCCAATATACAATGGAGAAGTAAATGCTGAGAAATTAGATAATTGGATTCATCAGATTGAGGTGTATTGTAGGATACAAAAAATTCAAGATGATGAAACTAATATTCAGCTTGCTTCTTTAGGATTGGATAGTGCAACACTCATTTGGTGGGAATCCAAGACTCGAGGACATGAAGAAACATGGTAAAATTTTAACCTCTTGGAATGATTTTACTGTTGCAATTAAAAGACAATTTTACCCATTGACATATATGCAAAAGGATACTATGGATTGGCAAAATTTTAGACAAGCTAAAGGACAGAATGTGCAAAGATTTACTCAAGAATTTAGGAGAAGAGCTTTGGTTTTGGGAGTAGATTTGTCTTCTCAAGAAACTTTACTCAAATACATTGGAGCTTTAAATAGTTATTTGAGACATACTATACTCATGTTTAATCCTTCAAATCTAGATGAAGTTTGTGTTCAGGCCACTCATTTGGAAGAAAGAGGAAGGAATGAAACTCATGAGGGTAACAACAAGCCTTACAGCCATGGAGACAAAGGAAAGAGGAAGTTCAAGGGAAATGGAAAAAAGAATGTTGTTGTTAAGAAAGAGGGAGAAAAATTCACATGTAAACATTGTTCAAAAGATGGCCATGATGAAGACCATTGTTGGAAACTTCATCCTGAAAGAAGACCCAAAAAGTTTGGCAACAAAGGGAAGTCAAAGACTGCTGCAACCATACAACATGATTAAGGTTCTGATTCGAGTGATGAAACAAAGATCATGGCCATGGGTTATCAAGGTAATGGTTCTATTGCAAGTACTAGTTCTTCAAGTAACAATAATCTCAATGTAACTCGACAAGGAAAAGAGAGAATTGAACTTTTTCACATAAGGGTTGTTTCAAAGCATACTAAAATAGATACTCTATTTGATACTGGATATCGAGCAAACCTTATATCTGAAGACACTGTTAAGAAATTAAAGTTGGAAACAATTCCACATCCTAAGCCATACCCTCTTGGCTGGATATGTGATAATGCTAAATTACAAGTGACAAGAAGGTGTAAACTTAGGTTTTCTATCACTGCACATTTCGTTGATGAGGTAGAGCTTGATGTTATTCCTTTGGATATATGTGGTATTATGTTGGGAAGCCCATATTTATATGATAGGAAAGCTATTTTTCATCATCATGAGAATAAGTATCATTTGTTTAAAAATGGAGTTGAGTACATTGTTAGAGCCCATACAAAGTAGATGAATTTATCACTTGTAAATGCAGGACAAATGAAGAGATTAGTCAATGCTAGCAAGAATTTTATTCTCTTAATGATTAAACCCAAAGATGATATTGAAAACGAAGTATTTCAAGGTTGTGATGCAAAGTTGAAATTTGATCTATATGAGGTTATTAATCAATATGATGAAAATTTTAAGGAACCAAAGGGATTACCTCCAAAAAGGGGTATCCAACATGAAATTCAATTGCAGCAAGATTGTCCTCTTCCAAACATTGGTATGTACAGAATGTCAGTCATGGAAAATATTGAAATTAAAAAACAAATCCAAGAGTTACTCGACAAAGGGGTTATTGTACCAAGCTTATCGCCATGTGGATCTCCAATTGTGTTAGTGCCAAAGAAAGATGGCACATGGCGTATGTGTGTTGATTTCAGGGCTTTGAACAAGATTATAGTAAAGAATCGTTATCCTCTTCCTAGAATAGATGATTTGCTTGATCAATTGAAAGATGCTAAATATTTTACTAAGTTAGATTTGAGAAGTGGATATCATCAGATCAGGATTGCCAAGGGAGACACATGGAAGACAACTTTTAAAACAAAGCAAGGTTTGTTTGAATGGATGGTAATGCCTTTTGGACTTTGCAATGCACCTGCTACTTTCATGAGAGTTATGAATGATGTCTTAAGGACTTTTCTTGATGATTGTGTTATTGTCTACTTGGATGATATTTTGATCTTTAGCAAATCTTGTGAAGAGCATGTTAAACATGTGAAACAAGTTTTGGATGTTTTGAGAAAAGAAAAGTTGTTTTTGAAGATGTCCAAACATGAATTTGGAATGACTTCACTTATTTACTTAGGGCATATTGTTGGTGGAGGAGAAGTAAAAATTGATCCCTCCAAGGTCAAAGTCATATTGGAATGGCCCAAGCCCAGCAATGTGACAGAGGTAAGAATTTTTTTGGGAGCAGCCCAATATTGGAGGAAGTTTATTGCTAACTTTTCTTCCATTGTAGCTCCATTACATGCAGTGACAAGTGTCAAGCAATTTTTTCAATGGGGAGGCAAGAAACATAAGGCTTTTGATACTTTGAAAGAGAAGATCAATTCAGCGCCAGTTCTTTCACTTCCAAATTTAAGAAAACCTTTTGAAATCCAAACAGATGCAAGCAATTATGCAATGGGAGCAGTTTTTCTACAGCATGATAAGCCCATTTGTTTTCATTTTGAAACTTTTAATGGTGCTGTGATTAATTATCCTACTTATGATAAGGAGTTGTATGCATTGGTACAAAGTGTAAAAAAATGGAAACATTATTTGTTGGGAAAATAAACCATTGTTCACACCGACCATCAACCACTGCAATACTTATAATCACAAACAAAGCTACAACAAGCTAGGCACTTTAGATGGATGGGATTTTTACAGCAGCTCCACTTGGTCATCAGGTATAGGAAGGGAATTTATAACAAAGTTGTTGATATGCTTTCAAGGCCTATTATTAGTTCTTTAGTTATTCTTAAGCATAGTCCTATCATGCATGAAAGTTATGTTGATCAATATCCTTTGGATACTGATTTTAAAGAAGCATATGAAACTTTGTGTCATTCTAACCATGTTGAGGAATTGGATTACCATGTGCATGATAATATTTTGTATCATCTTGAAAAGCTATGCATTCCACAGGGGGAAAGAATCAACATTATAAGAGAAGCCCATTCTTCTCTTATTGCTGGTCATTTTGGTTTAGGCAAGACAGTGGCTAATTTGCAAAGACACTGCTACTGGCCTAAAATGAATGAAAGTGTTTCAAGATATTTTGAGGATGTTTGTTATGTGCCACAAGTAAACCTAGCAATCGAAAGTTGGGTTTGTATACTCCACTTATGGTTCCTTCTCGTCCTTGGGAAAGTATTTTCATGGATTTTGTAGGAGGTCTACCTATGTCTAAATGAAATCATGATTATCTTTATGTTGTGGTTGATCGATTTAGCAAAATGTGTATTTTGATGCCTTGTACGAAGTAGGTTACAGCAGAACAAACGACACAAATGTTATTTCAAAATGTTTGGGTGCATTTTGGATTGCCTAAATCCATTATTTCTGATCGGGATTCTCGATTTGTTGGAAGTTTTTGCTCGCGTTTATGGGCACTCATGGACACCAAACTGAAAAAGAGCACATCTTTTTATCCGCAAATAGATGGTCAGACAGAAGTGGTAAAACGAACAGTGGTGCATCTTCTTCTTGCTTATTGAAACAAGCATCCTAAACTTTGGGATGAGCATTTACACTACATTTAGCATGCTTACAATCGAGCTAAGCACTCTTCAACTCAAACGTCGTCATTTGAAGCATGTTTTGTCTATTTGCCTAAATCTCCTTTAGATTTTATCTTTGGAAAGGATATTTCTATTGAAGGTCAATATGACATTGATAGGGAAGAAAAGTTCATTGAACAAATTTAGTCGGTACATCAAATGGTGCAAGAGTAGTTGGAAAGGAGTCAAGCCAAGTACAAGACGAGACATGACAAGCATCGTGATGATCATAGTTTCCAAGTTGGAGATGAAGTTTGGCTTTACATCAGTAAGGAGAGGCTTAAAGGAGAAGGTAAAAAATTGAAACCAATTCGATATGGTCCTTTCAAGATTATCGACAAGATTGGTAACAATGCCTTCCGTTTAGATTTGCCTCCTTATATGCAAATGTATGCAGTTGTTAATGTTGAGAATTTGAAATTGTATGAGCCTCCTTTGATTGATGATCAAGGAGATAATGTTCAAATTCCTTCTATAGATGATTTTTCCCCAGAATATCTTACAAAACTGCACGAAGACACCATCCTTGACAAGAGAATGTGAACTTCAAAATGAGGAAATGTGGAGTATCCGTGAGTTGGTCTTAAAGGTACAAATCCAAGCAAATCCAAGTGAATTGAGGTTGGAAGAGTGAGGTAACTATACCCTCATCTTCAAATAGACTGAAAATAGTCTTTTGGAGGTCCAAAAGCTTTCCAATGGGGAGGTGTGATCCAGGGGATCGAATTTTGCTCAAAAATTCAAAGTGTTCAAAATCGCTTCAGATCGAATGAGAGCGTAGGCCTCATCGTTACAAACCCAATGCAACTCGTTTGGGTTCAAACGGACGTCAGGAGCGAGAGATATCACGTTCTGTTCAAATTTACAAACATGCAAAAAAAGGGGTGCTGATTGTACAGTCCGTACAGTCTGTACGGATGCTCATGTGGCAGGCAGTTATTGAGACAGTTGGCATGTAACATGGCTTACTGGAAGTGAATGGGATGGTGACATGTGGCCCAATCAATGGCCACCATGTGTCACATGTTTATTGGATAAAAATCTTTGCACTTGGCAGGAGTCGACCCCGTGACCTCCAGGCAGCGTAAAGCCTTGGGAAAGGCCTCCCAACCGGCGTGCCCGCATGTGTTACTTAACATATATATTCATTGTAAGGTATTTGAATTTTTAAAAATGTGTATTGGATCGTGAAATGGGCCGGGGCTAAGCCCGACCCATGGTTATATATATGTATTGCATACAATCGATGCTATGGGCGGTTAAACCCACCGTAATATATATGTAATCGTTTTGAATGCGTGCGTTTTGACATATAACATGTGACCAACATGTATGCATGCGGTTTAACCCTACGGTTTTGTATATGGTTTGAACTTTAGCCCTCTTGTGTATTGCGCAGGTTCATGTGGTGACCATGTGCCCACGAGCCTTGGTAGTTAAAGGCCGACGCGTAACCGTTCGATAGTTTGTACTGGTTGTGCGGTTGCACCTGGTGCTAAGTTTTTACGCTTTAAAATGTGTGTGGGCTAGGTTGAGCCAACAAGGGTGCGTTTTGTAGATGCAGAGACAACAAGTTTGAAGAGGGGACTTCCAGGAAGCCTATCTTCTTCAATTTTTGGCCAAACGAGGTGCTGAAAAAGCCCAGCTAGGGGTTTTGGACGTTCTAAAGCCATTGAAGCAGTCTATTTGGAATTTTGAGCATTTTAAAGAAGATTTTTTAGCACATTCAGCAAATAATACAAATGATCCATTGGAAGCTGGACTAGGAGATGTAGCCCAAGAGAGGGGTGAACTCCTTTATCAGTTGCTGTGTTATGTGTTTTCTGTTCACTAATTTTGCTATTGTTTATATGCATCTTGAATGAGTAAATCCTATTAAAGTTGTGTTGCAAAGTTGATCCATTTGCATTTTAACACATAAAATTTACTTGCAAATATTTTCAAGAATACAAGTCTTCTTCATTTTTAGATCAGTGGATTCCACCAAACTAGCGATCGGTAATGAGGTGAAAGAGATTATACAAGTGAAATGTGAACAAATCACGCTAGAAAAGGAGGAAGAGAAGCAGTGCATAAAAAATTTAGAGAAGAATCTCACAAAGGTATACAGGAGTATACCCGACTGTACTTAGGCTGTAACATAAGAGAAGAGGCAACAAATTGTGCAAACCATGGAAAGATACAAACAAGAAATAATTGATTTAATGGAGAATTTAACTATGAGCACACCTCCATAAGTGTGAGAGAAGACAGAGAAAGAGGATACTGCACACGTCGAGAGTATAGTTCAGGAATTTAAAGAAGTGGAAGAACTACATAACATGACTGCAAAGATTTGGAAAAGCCTTGAAGAGGATGAAAATATCCAACAATTGGAAAAGACAGAGGAAAAAATGAACGTGGTGGTTTAGGACTTGAAGAAGAGACATAAAACCATGGATGTATCCGTTAGAATGAAGGATGCACATGAAATAAATAACTTACAGGAAGAAGTAAATATTGTGCAAGAGAAGAAACAAGTAAGGTAGGCTGAGTTGGAGTCATTTCAACAACAAGAAGAAGGGATGATGGACGAGCTCAAAAACAAAAAAGCAAGATGGGATCATGCACTCATAGAAAGTAGAAAAGTGTTGAAAAAACACATAGTAGTGAAGGTTTTGGAGACAATACCCAAGAAGAGTGCAAAGGATAAAGAGAAAGTGACAACATTAGGAAGGAAGTTCCATGCACTAGAGGTAGTGCTACAAAAGGTGCATTGAGGATAAGTGGCGCAGGACGAGCCACATGTTAGTGTTGGGGGAATTTTGGAGAAGGAATCTTTTGGAGAACAACATAACAAGGGAGGAATAATAGTATGCCACATTTTGAGGAAACACAGTGAGAACGACAAGATTTATAGAAATCCGACACAAATGTGGACAACCCAAGCCTATTTAGGGTTAGGGTTTTGGGATGTATTGTAAGGGTTTCTAATCCATTTTTCGTAATATAAATAAAGGGTATGAGGGATATTAGATGGGGATCCATAATGATAATAGGAATCTATCTATCCGTAGAAGTATCTTGTCTATTTTGGAGAACCTGTTTTGGAGTTTTTAGGAGTTTATGTTTTGAGAGCTGTAGAGCTTGGATGAGGTTGAAGTAGATGAGGTTCAGGTCACAATATGTGGAGCTTGGTGAGATCCTGGTATGCCTAACTTCTCTTTACTATGATGTAATGTGCACAACACTCTTTGATGAATAAGAAAAGACGCAGTAGATGAGTGTGGATGTATCCCCAGGGGGGTGAACCACAATAAAACCTTATGTGCAATGTGTTTTAATGTGTTACTATTTATGCATGGTTAGATAGATGAATGGATGATTCATTTACAGGGTGCAATAGATTAAATATGAAAATAAATGAGCTAATGAATGAATGAATGGATATGATGAATAGAAGAATAGAATGAATGGTTAAGTAGTAATAAGAAATAATAAGTAGAAACAAAGAACATCCTCCAACCCCTTCCATCACTGCAGACACTTGCATCCTACAGTCACCCATAAACCATCTCGGGTGAGACTGCGTTGTGCACTCCATGTGTAGTTTAACCTTTTGGTTTACCAAAAAGGTCGATGGTGATAAGGGTTTTGTTGGAGAACTAAGGTAGAACCCTAGTTAGCCCATAAGTACAACAAGTGTCAAGTGGAATTCATGCAATATATATTATTATTCATGTCGAAATCTCTAGTGAGCATAAAGGGATTGGAAAATATGGAAAATATGATTATTACCTTATCGTCCATAGAACCCTGTAGGGAGTTGTAGGGTTGTATCCAGAATTTTATTGTCGAAAAGTTGGGTTGGAAGACCTTCATCAGACTCTCGGGATGAGAGAATAACTATTGTGGAGTGGTTTCTAGAACCATGAAAAAATTCTCGAGGTGAGATTATTACTGATAATTATTCCCTCGTGTGTTGGGCACTGGTCACAGGGCTCTAAGACTTCCTTTTCATTCTATTGTTGGTAACCCTAGGAAGGGAAGTGGGGAAATCGAGGGACTATTGAGAAGATAAGGGGAAAATTTCCTTGGGTGTGAAAGGTGTGTGGGGAATGAGGGAATTTATACTAATGGGAACCTAGGACTGAGCAATTCTATTGAGTTTTATACCATAGCTTGTTGCTATGACCCTGCTTTCCACAGTGGATTTTAGCCCGAGCTCGAGGTTGACCTATTGCTGAAAGCTTACGAGAAACAATGTCTATGGCTAGGAGGAAAGTTTGAGTCAAGGTCGTACTTGGTAATTTTCATAAAAGATAAGTGTGATTTATGTTCTTGTCTTGTTTATCTATGTTTGACATGGGTTAAATTTATATATGTTAGTGCATATAAGTATTTATTTTTATCATGTTTAATGATGCTTGCACCTATAAGTATGATGCATATAGCCTGTATTTGTAGTTATGCATGGATATAACCAATATGGTTAGTTTATCCTACTATGTTAACATGGAGAATTTGGTTATGATCTGAGAAGAAAAGGATTGAGTGGTTGAGTGTGCACAATGGTACTGTGTGTACACTAAGAGGTTGTAATTTTGTGGGTGTGCGAACAAAGAATTAGATTCTACGCATAATGAAATTTGAGTTCGTGCATGATGCTTAGATGATTTTGGGTGGGGTTATGATGTGGGAATAGTATGATAGTGTGTGTAATTGGTGCATGCATATTTGAGTTATTTCCATTGCTTAAGGTTGTATTGAAAGAAATTATTGCTTCAGTTGTTATAAGTTGTTTGGTGTGACTCGTGCTTAGGTCAAGTGAATTACTTCACATGATATTGCACAAACTGAGTTTAAAGTAGACTCTAAGTAGTGTACTTATATTGTAACATTGCTTAGTGGTATGCTGAGAATGTTACAATTTAGTTGTTTAGAGCAGGTGTAAGGTGGTAATGGGACTGGGTGGGAGACTCAGTATGTTACATACATTGAGGTTTTGTGACATGGCCCAACTTGGGTGGCTGGGGACATTACATTATGGTATCAGAGAAATTGGTTCAACCTTGGATTTGTATGGGCCAACGATTAGCATGAATATATGTGTACGCTAAGAATTGGCATTGTATAGTACAAAGATTAGTTTGTGTGGAAGACCATTGGTGTGAAGTACAGAGTTGTGATGCACACAAATTTAGTGATGTATGGGTGTGTGCACTAGAGTTTGGAATGATGAAATCGTCCAATAAATCCAAGTGAAAGGATTCTAACAAAATGATTCAAAGTTTTCATGTAGTTTTTGCATGAAATCATTTAACAAATATCAATTGTCTGCACATTTTGCACAATTTTCAGTGAATAGAGAAGGGAGAGTCAGTGTAGAAGGTTAAGAGCATGGAATATGCGTAGAGTGTTTATATTATGGTAGTTGCGGGAGGTATTAACCTCCATGTGTAACCTTTGACAAGACTAGAATAGTATGGGAATTAAGAGAAACCCTCAACCATTGGATAATAAACCTAGGAGACAAGTAGGCTCAAGAGAATATTTAATTTTTAGTTATTAGCCTCCAGAAAGAGAAGTTATCCCAGTCAAGTGAGATAGAGTAGTATAAATAGAGGGTGCTAGAGCTCATTTTTCACTCTCACTCTCATGACTACATAAGACCAGTGGTGTGCAAGTTTGGAGAGGAATTGTAGTTGCAGCTGTTGCAACTAGCATTTTCAGTTTTGGCTTGGAATTTTCTCTTGGTTATGGTTTGGAATTTATACTTGGTACGCTAGCTCTGGAGAGAGGTATGATACCTTGGTTGGCTATTGGTTCTAGGGTTTGCTTGCAAAATTATTCTGAAAGTCAATTTTAAGTTGCTCGGGGGTGGAATTTGTGCCTATGGTTGGGTGACAATATTGATATATTATCTATGGTGAAATGATCACACCTATTTTTCTAACAAGTTATGGGCCCACACTATCTTTGGACAATCTAACCACTGGAAGATAGATTGAGAATATTTCTCAGTTACAGTTGTAGTTGCAGTCAAAGTTTTTGTTGGAGCAACGAAACCCTAACCCTCTTGTCAAGACACCTTAAGTGAATATATTGACCTGATTATTGGATAGCCTAGTGCGACCAATCCTAGTGCACCTCCTGGTACTCTCAGCAAGCCAAGGTGTCAAGTTTGAGTTTTTGGTCAAAGTGAAAGGATGATCAAGTCAAAGAAGTCATGACTTACTCTATGAAGTTAGAAAACAAGTTAGAAGGGGATTATAACTTCAGAGCATGGAAGAAAAGGATTGCCATCATCCTTTCCAAGAATAAAGTGTTCGATATCATGAAAGGAAAGATCATGGAACCACAATTTGAAGTAGGGAAAGAGAAGGAACCTCATAACATTGCAGTTATGGAGAATTTCAAGGAAAATGACATCAACACTATGAGTATCATAGTGGAATCTGTAAAAGGCCACTTTACACCCTACATGTCTCATCTTGAATCATCTAATAAGATGCACAATGCCCTAACTAGCCTCTTCTTAGTAAAAAACATTGGAAAAGTAATGAGCCTGAAGAATGTGCTTCGTGACATGAAAATGAATGATGATGACAACATAACATCATACTTTGTAAGAATCTCTCAGTTAAGAGATCAACTGCAAGCCATTGAAGAAATCATTTTAGAAAAGGATCTAGTAAATATAGTACTCAATGGCCTCCCCAAGACATGGGATGCATTTGTTGCAAGCATGAACATAAGAAAGGAGTATCCCACATTTGAAGAAATTTGGACTTGCTATGCAAAAGAAGAATCAATGATTATCTCAAAACATAAATCCCAAAAGAGATATGACGATCAATCCTTCACAACAGAATTCAAGAATTTCAGGAATAAGAGGAAGTTCATCTTAAGGAAAAAACCAAATAAAGAAAAGGATATGTCAAAAATACAATGATTCAACTGTCGAAAATATGGTCACTACGGGAACCACTATCCTGAGTTAAATAAAATAAAGGAAACAAATGAAGAAAAAATTGTCGAAGAAAATGAATCCTCAAAGAAAATTAAGCACGATGAAGCATACTTCCTCTTCTAGTCAAGGTAACAATATTCTTCTATAACATAGTTCTTGTACATACAATGTTTACATAGTTAATGTACATATCATGCATATCTATTTCTTAGAAGATAATATGGTCAGTGAAACAATACCTATGGAAGAATAACAAGATAAGTATTTATATTACGATGACTACAATGCACATGAAAAAGATGAAGTATGTTGACAATGTTTGGTGACAGCTCCTGTGGAAGCCATTATATAAGTAACAAATGTCAGATAGGCCACAATCAGAATCAAACTTGAAGAGACCAGAAAGAATTTAGTAATCAAGAGGAAACTAGAATAAAACTTGTGACACTTTGCAGAAGGAAGCATGGAATCTCTTAGATGGAGGGAGTTGGTTGCATAATTCCAAAAGAAGTGCATGCATTCAGGAATGAAGTCGGGATTAGGAGGGAGCTAGTCCTAAATGATATGATCCATTGAATAATCCGTGAATATTATGAAGTATCTATCCATGTTCCCCATTGGAAGTAGCAGCCATGATAAGCAACATGTGTTTAGTTTGAATCTAGAGGAAGTCTTCTTCGAAAAAAAGTCTTAAGTATCCTTGGTTTTCCATCTACCTCTATGTTCCTATGATGAAAGGAAGAAGTTCGAATATTCAGGAAGGAAGGACATGGAATATATGGAAGACTCCATAGACCCCAAAGTTAAAGAGGAACATGAGGAAGAACATGAGTATTCCAAGAAAGAAATAAAATCCAGAACAACCAGTTATTATACCGAAAATCATAAGACTACCAGCTTGGTTTGAACCCACTAGAAGAAATCAAGAAGAAGAAATGGAAGTTGTGATGAAGAACATTGTATTTAAGAAAATGTGAAAAATACTTATGAATGGAAGCATTGTGATATTTAGAACTAGAGGTTCTTATAGAAGAAAGGAGAAGACTATGATGAAAACTTGTTCCAGTAAAACATATATACCTTTTATAGTATCCATGGATTGAAATTTACATGTAAAAGAATGTTCTTCCCAATAAATCAAATTGAGAAATAATCGTATACCATAAAGAGACCCATGTATGCAAATGGAAGAAAACCTTGTATGGATTCAAGAAACTTGATGGAGAGTATCTCATATACAACAGAAGCGTCATGAAAACTTCCTATGATAGAGAAAGTGTATCAGAATGGTTACTCAGAAGTCTAGGATGATGGATTGCAAATCCATGGCTAAAACCCCATGATAGTAGATCTGAAGAAGCTGAAGAGACTTTCATATAGTATACCCATATCTGTATTAATTGGATCATTAATGTATTTAGAGAATACTTAGTTGGATATTTGTTTTGTGGGACGTTTAAATTATGACATACAACTACATGATTTATCGATTCATATTGGGCAGGGAGTATAGATGAAAAAATAAGTTCTACCTGGATATGTTTCAGTTTGATATTTTCGACGATGTCATGGGCTAGCAGTAAACATAAGTCTGTTGCACTCAACAATACAAAAGTAAAGTATATTGTAGCTTGTGATGCTTGGAGCAATGTGGCTCTGTAATTTGGTTTATGGACCTTATGATCAGGTGATGAATTCGACCATGATATATTAATAAGAGCTATGTGAATATTTTAGAGAAACCTTGTTCCATGACAGGCCGAAGTACATTGAGATCAAGAATTATATTATTCATGATAAATTTTAGAAGAGAGAAGTGTTTCTCCAGTATATCTCCATAGATGAGTAGATATAAGATATTTTGGTAAAGCCTCTATCCAAGATGAAAAGTTTGCGTACTCAAGAGACAATTTGGGGCTCGTGGGGATGAATTCCTCATTGAAAAGAAAGTGATTACTCCCAGGATGGGAGGGAGTAGTGATATGTTATTTATTTATGGATAGTCATTTTCCAGTACAGAAAATGGTCAAGATCAAATAGTCATTTCCGTAATGAAAATGGTCTGATAGATTGTTTATGTACCATAGACAACGATTTGTCTTATGGCCAGTGTGGGGGAATGGTATAGGATAGTCATTCTTCTTTGAGGTCACTATGAGTAGTGGTCAAGTAGAATGGTCTTCCTCATCCATTTTCGAAAATGTGAAAAATACTTATGAATGGAAGTAGTTTTGAAGAATGGTCCATTTTGGAGGTTGGTGCAGGACAGTAATTTCCATAGGAAATGGTCTAGGAAGTCATTCCCTATGGAAGACTCATTATCTCTAGGTTTCACTGTAATTAATGTTGGAATAATGGCCCAATTAGGTGAGTGGCCCATGTTCAACAATCAGGGATAGAAATTCCCTAGGGTAGACTCATTCTTTCCAGGTTGCACTACGACTAATGCTAGAGGAATGGGCCAGTTAGGTGAATGGTCCAGGCTCAGAAATCAGGGACAATTAGTATTCTATGTTTGCGAAGAAAAACCCAGATAGCCCATGGTTGATGTTTTACTTTCTGAGGGAAGATGCTCTTCAATATCTCATAGATGTGAGTGGAAGAACGACCCAAATGACTCAGTTTGTATGATGATATTGTTATGCAGGATGAAATCAAATGATATGATTGTTTTGGAGACTGTATGTCTTTGGAAAGTAGTTATATGCTACTGTGGTGGATGTGTTCCACCGATTGTGATCATGTATCACTAGTTAGTAGTCGTGTGATACTAGGTGTGGTTGTGTACCACTGAATAGAAGTTGTTTACTACTATGGATAGAAACATTTGTGTTCTATTGAATGACATTCCTTTGATTTACATGGAGACTACCACTAGTGTTGAAGATGATTTCCAGCTAGATGGATAGTCAATATGTTGATGGACATACATTTTCCAGGCAGAGAATGGTCTAGGAAGGAAAAATTGTTGGTGGATAGACATTCTCCCTATGGAAAATGGTCCAGGACAGTCATTCTTCTAGGGTGTATGTCCAGATTAGAAGAATATTCGTTGTATCCCATGGCGTGGCTTCCCACATCCGTTGGAAAAATTATTATTCTAGGACATATGCCCATATTAGAATAATGGTTCTTGTATAACTCTGTGGAATGAGTGACTTTTCAAACTCATGTCTGATTACTCAGATGGAGTATGGATTCTAGAGATGATTCAGTTGATGCTATCAGATGATATTGATAGTGATGATGTTGCTTGTGAGTTGATCTACGTGATCATGAGATAACATGTGTGGCTATGATGATGCTACCGGTTGAATGGTATGTTTGTTCTCAAGAACATTTCCTTTAATACCTCCCTAGATAGGAGGCAGTGTTGATATTATGGTAGCTGTAAGAGGTATTAACCTCTATGTGTAACCTTTGACAAGACTAGAATAGTCTAGGAAGCAAGAGAAACCATAAAACGTTGGATAATAACCCTAGGAGACAAGTCGGCTCAAGAGAATATTTAATATTGAGTTATTAGCCTCCGAAAAGAGAAGTTGGCCAAATCAAGTGAGATAGATAAGAATAAATAAAGGGCGCTAGAGCTCATTTTTCACTCTCATTTTCACAACTGCATAACACCAATGTTGCGTACGTTTGGAGAGGATCTACAACTTGAGTTACTACAATTGGGATTTCCGGTTTTGGCTTGGAATTTTCTCTTGGTTATGGTTTGGAATTTTTTTTTGGTACGCTAGCTCTAGTGAGAGGTACGCTACCTTCGTTGGCTATTGGTTCTAGGGTTTTCTTCCAAAATTATTCTCTCTGTCAAGGTTAAGGTGCTCGGGGGTGGAATATGTGCCTATGGTTGGGTGATAATATTGAGATATTGTCTATGGTGAAACGAGCACACCTATTTTTCTAACAAAGAGGGATTATAGTCGTGATGATGAATTTTTTATTTTTTATGTTTGTTTGGGTTCCAATGGTACAAAATCCGAGGGGAGTATAAACTTGATTGAAACTATAAAAGTATTGCAAACATATGTACAAAGTTATAAAGATAATAATGAAAGACTTGTGAGAGCCAAGGCATAAAACGATGACTTCAATGTGAAATTGGTGCAGATCCTAGAGATAATATAAAATAATATGGACATGAATACATAATCGAGTAGATCAAGAAGTTGCAGGTCTCATGATGAGAAAGTTAGAGAATAAAGAAGTGTTGGTAAGAATTCCTTCAAGAAAGAGTGCAGTAGTTTAATTCCATCTCTTGTCAGGAAGCATAAGAGAAAGACTGGAGCGGGTGAGATACAAGGGGGAATGAATAAGATCAATATTCCTACCTTTGATGGTGATAAAAAAAAGGTGAAGATTGAAATACATGGTTTTTGGGTATGAGAAAGTAATTCCAACTTCATAAGTATTTTGTGCACATAGAAGGGAGAATTGATATGTATCAGGTGAAGGGAAAGACATCAATGTGGGGGGATCAGTATGTGAAAGTGCAACACATTGATTAGAAGAAAGTAACTTGGAGGGATTTCAAGAGGTATTTCCAAAATAAATATTTAACCAAGAACTACTATGACAAGAAAATGAAAGAGTTCTTCGAACTCAAGCTTGGGAATATGACAACTGTTGAACTATGTGTCTTTTATGAAGAATGAACATGTGAATATTTAGAGATATTTGAGTGGATTTCCTTCATTTATTAGTGACAAGATACAATATGATGACCCTAAATAATTGGAAGAGACCATAAGGTGCGCTAAGTGTATTTATGAGCAACAAAGGGGAAGGTCTAATTTCTAAAAGGCTTGGGAAGACACGATGAAAGGTAAGGTGGAATAGAGGAAGAAGGGAGTTAAACCATCATTTTTAAGAAGTATTGTGCAAGGAAAGACGAATCTCTAGGATCCCAAAATGTTGGAAACATTAGGACAAAATTCATGGAAGAAACCTATGCAGTGTTGGGATTGAGGCGGAAATCATATGTCCAGATATTATCCTCAAAGAGGAGATAAAGTGAGGATGGCACACAATGTACAACAAGTTGGGACAGTGAAAGACATGGGTAGAAATGTGTCAAGCATTTACACAACACTGAATAATAAGAAGTCTGAGTTCCAGTCACACATGATCAAGGTGTAAGGTAGGAATAATGACCAACCCATTGCTATTTTAATAGAATTAGGATCTAGTCATAATTATCTAGATCCTAAAATTGTTGAAATATTCCACTTGTTGAGAATAAAACATGGAAAACCATGGTTGGTGTAGTTAGCTACAGGAGGAAAAAAGTAAAACCAATGAGATGGTTAAGGCATGTCCATTGGAGATGAAGGGACTGCACACAAAGGTTGATTTGAATATTATAACTTTGGGCTTGTATGATTTCCTCATTGGTATAGATTGGTTGGATGAGCTTCATGATCTCATGGATTTTTATAATAAGGAATTTAATTTCCTAGATGAGCAAGGAAATTTGAGATCAGTTCAAGGAATTCCAAGAGTTGTGACTATCAGAGATGTTTTGGCTTCATAGTTGAAGAAAAGTTATAGAAAAGGATGTGAAGTATTCGTAGCGCACATGGAAGAGGAACCTAAGGGTAAAGTGACAAGTGTGGAAGACTGTGAAGTACTGAAAGCGTGTGCGGATGTCTTTAAAGAGATACTCAGATTTCCTCCAA
This sequence comes from Picea mariana, assembly GCA_032191745.1. NCBI lineage: Eukaryota > Viridiplantae > Streptophyta > Pinopsida > Pinales > Pinaceae > Picea > Picea mariana. The sequence continues at coordinate 37,626 of JASDQU010010518.1, read as the reverse complement.
AAAGATATATTGATTTGTCTATAAATATGATTTTGGGAGTAGCACCTATATCCAAGACTCCTTACAGGATGAGTATGGTAGAGATGAAGGAGTTGCATATGTGTAATGACCTGTTTTTTATGCCTATAAACTATAATGTATTATGTAAATATGACTTAGGCTAGTGATCCGGTAAAGTTGGAAAGTGGGATAGAGTGCCTAGAAATGTAATACATCTATATATATTAATAAAATGCATCGTTGGATGAAAGAAGGACAAGGACAAAGGATATAGGGGGCTATGATTCCATGAGAGAGGAGGCTTAAGAGTCTAAGTATTTTATTATATTTTATTTACACATAATTGATTTTATGGAGAATAATGGTTACATGAGCCTCTTGGGGAGGCCATGGGGTTCTTGATTTCATGTAATTATATTAACCATGTCTTTGGGATTTTTGGGGGATTGTTATTTGTTCTTGGTTAATCATTTCCTTGGGATTCTTCCTTATTCACTCTTACCAATTCATGTGCTCTTGGGTTGAGCATGGAAATGGATGGAAGGAGGAGGAGATCCATTGCTAGATGGATGTAATAAATTACTGATCATTCCAGGTGGGATTGGATGCCTATGGTCATGATATTGATGGTAATTTTGATTGAATTGTTCTCAACTGAGAATCCTTGGAGTTTCCAACATGGATATTTTCTGACTAGTAACACTGGAGCCCTGGAGAGAAATGGAACATGTTGAGGGACTACATGATAGAGAAAGGGGTTCGTTTCTTTCATTTTTGTAGGTTGAAGGGGAAATAGATATGGAAATTAGGATTGTTGCATGGTTGGGAAAACTTGAGAGCTAATTAGCCAATTGTTATGTTTTTTAGGTTTGGACTAGGAATTGTCCTCATGGGTTCATAGCCCTGGATCAGGGGTGACATGTTGTTGAGAATGTGAACAAAAATGTCTATCTGTGTTTTTTGTATATTTATATTCTGCTCTGTATTATTATTATTATCTCTACGAGATGTAATTATAATGTGTCTTCTTGCTAGTTATTTTTGTGCATGGTACATTGTTTATTTATTTTTAGCTATAACTTGAACCTTGATTATTTGCATGTGTGGTTATTGCATTTATTTCATGCTTGAATTCAAATTAATTATTACCATAATTTGAGATCGGTTTTAAAGTGTGTTTTTGAGGTAGCGTTCCTAGCCTGTGGGTGGCTAGGTACGTTACAGATTGGTATCATAGCTTATAGTTGAAATGTCGGAATCGTATGGTCTAGAAATGTTGAAAATGGTATTTTCATTGAGAAATAATATGTCTTTGAGATCGTAAAGATCAACAAAAGGAGTGTCTTAAGGAAGTGTTATTGATATCGAATTCACAAACAAATCAACTATAGAAACACCTTCAGAACTATTGGGAAACTCTTTTACAGTCAGGATGGAAAATTAGTTGTCATTGATATCAACCATGGAAAAATGTATGCAGAAGAACGAACAGGAGGAAAGCAAATCTCAGGAGAAAGAACATTGCAGAAATCACGCAGAAGCTAGACGGAAATTCAGACAGAGATCCTTTGTAAAGGATCAAGGAATCATGACCATTAGATCGAGAGAAAGATAAGAAAGATTCGTTAGATATAATTAAGAAATTGTGTGTATAAGAAAAGGCATCCGATCGAGCTAATAGATAATTAGTTGTTGATGGAGGCCAAGTAGGAGATAGAAAGTTTCGAGGCTCTCGAACTTCACCGCTTCGACGATTATTGGAGACAAGGAAGAGGCATGAAATCACGAAGTCATAGAACCTCTGAATCTCACCAACTATTAGATCGAGGGAAGAATTAGGGAGTGATGTGAGATGTTATATTGGAGTGGAAGCATATTGTAAGTTTTGGGACTCCAAAACTTCGCAAGTTCGGAAATTACTAGAAACTAGGAAAATATGTGAAGTGACAAAGTTGCGAAGTGTGAAAGCCATGAATTGTTGAAGCAATGAACTGTAAAGCCAAAGTCATGAAATCACACAAGTCATCAGATATGGAGCAGAGGAATGTGGATCATCCGTTTGGTTGATGATGTGTCTTATGCCACATGGCAGGGTGCCATATGGGGACACATGTCACATGAATTCAGTGTCTTTTGGGCCCCAAACCTTTCCATTTTTTAGTGACAGATGGCACACCTACCATGGGTCCACTTCAGCATAGGTGACATCATCATGTGATGTTATCACCTCGATTATGGCCTCCATGAATGTCCTGCTTCTTCTACCAGCAAAAGTGTCGAAGGATGAAGTAACGAAATAATGCATATCATCGATTTAATATCCCTTCGGGAATTTTCTCAACCGTTAGATCAAGAAGTGGAAGGATGGAATAAGCACTTTGGTGAGTATAAATTTGGGGGAGTTGAACAACTTTAGAGTTGTAATATCCTGGAGTCCCAGAGTGCCAAAGTCCCGAAATAAATAAGGACCTTCCATATCAAACTTGAGTAAGTCACAGTCGTTGCATTAAGCTATTGGAAGGATAGCATAAGAAAAGGTGTTAACCAATGGTAAGTCATTGTCACTATATGACCATTTTGAGAGGTATAACTTGAGGGGAGTTGAGAAACGTGAGAGTTATAATATCTTGAAGCTTCGGAGTGTTGAAGTCCCAAAATAAATAAGGATCGTCCATCTCAAAACTTGAGTAAGTCATAGCCATTGGATTAATCTAGTGGAAGGATAGTGTAAGTGGAGGTGTTAACCGATGGTAAGAAGTCACCGTCACTTTATGACCACTTCAGTAGGTATAACTTCAGGGGAGCTGAACAACGTGAGAGTTGTAATATCCTGAAGTGTCGAATACCCAAAATAAACAAGGACCATACACTCAACAAATGATTAATTCATGATCATTGATTTCATTGAAGCCTCCAGATGAGATGGTATCATCCAATGAATGGGAAATTAAATCTCAAACATATGATCTACTACTGGAGATAATATAATTACTTTGCGAAGTGTACTTCGAGAAGTATTACTCCAGAAGAAAAAAAATGAAGAACAAGCTGTCGAAATCCCAAGAACCATATATCAATATCAGGTAGGTTCCTTCCTATACATTCGATCAATAAATGGGACAAAAGAGTAAGCATAAATGTTAACCAGAAACCACCAATCCCCTACACTTTATGACCACTTCGGCAGGTCAACCGATGGGAGAGTTGGAATATCGAAAAGGGAAAATAGCCCAAAGACTGTAGTTCAAATGACATGGTTTCAACGCCAATCACATGATAAGGTAAAGGGGTTTCTTAGTGGTGAAAAGGTCCTATAAGTAAAGAAGCCTACAGACATTTTCGAACGAGGTCCTTTGTAGAAGAATAAAGAGAAAAGCACTAAAGGAACATCACTTAGACTGGATAAGCCCTTGGTAACAAGGAAAGTGGATTGAGGGAAGCACCTATGCAGAATTAAAATTATGTATTCGTTTAAATATCTTGTGGAATAATTTGAAAATATTGGCACACAACCATTCCATTGCCACTACAAGATCATGTTTGCACAAAAAAGGGTGAAGGTGACTTTTTCAGGAAACCATAAATTTCATCTCATAGATCGGATCGGGGCATGGGAATAGTCATTAGAAATATGATTCAGAGGAGACTAACGTTAAATTGTTATAATTTGGAGAATGATGATATATTTCTTTATGAATTGAGCAGAAAAAGGCCTTGTAGCATTGTTTGGATTTTTTTTTATAATATGCATAATTCTAACAAAATGGTTGCTTGCACATTTTATGGAAGTACAAGTATAAAAAGATAATTTCATGTCTAGAATTGGATATTAGATTCATGGAATCATGATAGATATTATGGAAGATGGATGAGGCAATAAAGGGCTATAAGGAAAGTAATGAAAAGTGGATAACGAACTCGAGAACAACATAATAGAAGGATTATTATTTAGCTCCTATAGAGTGTGAATAAATTGAAGGTACAACACAAGAGAGAATCCTCACATAGGACATGAAGCTAGCAGGTGAATAATGTCATTAATGGGCATAGAAAAGGAAAAGTAAGTCTCCATAGAATTGAAGGTAGAGAGGTGTATATAGTTGCATGCTTGATGTCAAAGAGAACAATGAGATTAGGAGATGAGGTGTGGATAATCTCTATGTTCCAAGCACATGAGTACTTGGGAAGAATTTTATAGCTATGATTTAGCTACATGTTTAAAATTAATCATATCAAGAAAGTCACTTATGATACCATGGTTCACAGAATAAGCATAATACCAATGCAAAGAATTTGTAGATAGAGAAATGAATGCTTTTTCACTTGAAAAGTGTCATTGAATGAAAATAGACTTCTATTGGGAATGGTATTAATTGTGAAAGTTATGGTTTCATAGGGAAATGTTAAATGAAGTAATATAATGGAAAAATAGGAGTAATAATATTGATTCAAGAATGTTGTGGTAGTAGAGTGATGGAATGTTCTGAGCTACTTCATTCCAAGGTTCTGGAATGTTTCATAAAGGTAAATTTTGGATATGATTTCCTAAGAGAAGTTGTTGCAAATATAACACCTCGATTGGATTGCAGAATGTTCAAGTGGGAATTTCATGGAAAGTGTTCAGACCATGAAACAATAGTGCAGAGGAGAAAAATGGGAGCAGATAAGGAAGCGAGGATTTGAAGAAATTCAAGGACAACTACAACATAAATAAATAAATAATAAGTGAACTAAAATAGAAATGCACTAGAGTGCATGATGCATACAATGAAGTTAGAATGCCTATGCATTAGTAGGCATGATGATAGTGAAATGTTGTTGCATATGGATGTGCATTGTGCATATGTACATATGTTATGCTTGTGTGATTATGATAGCTTGTTGTTATATATATGAAATATTGATGTTAGATTGAGTATGACTGATTCGTAGGATCTTTTAATGACTTATGGTTGAGTTTTAATTTTGCATGCGTTAATTAACCATTTGAGAAACTTAGTGAAAGAATGAGAAAAGAAGAGGAATTATGACAACCATATATACATTTGCAGATCTGAAATGAAATAAAAGACAGAAAACCATAACACGCAGATTGATAACGAAGTTCGGCACAACTTAGCCTACATCTCCGGGCCTTTATCTCTATGGGGGAGGCTTCTTTATTCTATTCAAAAGCTGAAAAGTACATCTCTGCAATGCCAAATAGCTACAAGACTGATCTGGTCATGCTCTTCCAGATCTCAAGAACCTTGCAAAGAAAACGGCACGTAAAACGGACGTTCGGAGCTCCCAGAAATGGACCAACAACATCTGCTCCTCAATATCTTCCCTGCATAAAAATGACTTTGGCTTGGCTTCTCCTCAGCACAACTCTACTCTGAATACCTTCCTCATGGCCTCAAACAGGCCAACTTCCTGGTTTCTCATCTCCAACTTCCTCCCAAAATTTGGGCTCCAAAAATGCCCAATATCTCCCAAAGATGAAAAAAATGCATTAAAATCAGGCATATAATCTTTGAAAAATCCAAAAACTATATAATGAAACCACTTTTGAATTAAAATTGGGCACTAGCCCCCTTCATCCACGCATGCACCCTCCGGCATGGTCATATGGATGTTATTTTTGGCCAAGCGCTAGCCCATAGGCTACGCGTTGGTGCCATGTCTCGCGTTGGCTCCCGGTTTGTGGTGTGTTGGCATAAGCCCATGGGCTATGCCCCATAACTCCTGCACCCGTTGTGTGGTAAAGTTCCAGGTCCTATGGGATCCACCCGTGAACCGGGGGCTATCCCTATTCATGCCACCGCTTGTCCTCACTCCTGGTCCTGTTGGATGGTCATGTGTTATATGCCGAGGGCTGGGGCCAAACCCCGTCCCTTTCCCCCGCCCGTTAACACATCAACCAAATTTAAATAAAATTTGTGCCACATGGTTAACAAGAACCACCGGGCGGTCGGGCGATTAGCCCAGCCCTGCCAGTCCATTGTCCGTACAGGCGGTCGCAGGTTCGACCCATGGTAAACCCAACAAATTTTGAACAAACCGACGAACCAACCATGGGGTGCCATGTGGCAGCCCATCACTGGGCCACGTGGAACACCAACAACCAACCTGAACATGCCAAGTGTCAATCACTGGTTTGTCCACATTGTTTGCCACGTGAACTGTCGTACTGCCCTGTCATCCTACCACATCAATTGCCGACATCATCCGTGCCACGTGTCACCCTTACAGTGGTGACACATATCACCCCTGGATTGGTCCAGCTGTCTGCCCGTACATCCAAAACTACCTAACACGTGTCGCCTCCTGGACATGCCACATGTTGGCTCCCGGGATTTCCACATCAGCTATACGGATCGTACGGTCTGTACAGTCAGCATGCCACGTGGACTGTACGGACTGTACAGTCATCCCTTTTTTTACCTATTTGGCTTTTCAGACAGAACGCGATATATTGCTCATACGGAGCCCATTTGACGAAGTAAATATACTGCTAGAATCAGGAAGATGAGACGGACGCAATGGAACTGGTTTCGTCGCATTCCAAGCACTTTCATTTTTGAGCTTTTTTAAGGCATGTCAGGCTTCTGGATCCAATTTCGGATCACACCTCCCCACAAAAAGACCTTTTGGTCCCCAAAAGGTTATTGACCAGTCAACAAACTCGGGATAGGCCACCCGGATTGTCCTCTGTCTCTGAAATCTGTCCTGTGCACCTGTCTCATCAAGATCAAGTGTAACACAATCATGACAATTGACATTATATTGTTAGCCATTTGAACACTGTTACATCTTACTGAAGCCACTATCATCCATGTAGAAAACATTGCTAATAACAACATCAAAAAGATGACTGCAAATGAACTGATATACTTGAGATATTTGCACGACATGAGCTTATCTTGAAGCAACTTATGATTGATTTTCCATTCAACAACCATGTCTTGTTCTTGCTTAAGATCAATTACTTCATTTGAAACAATTATTGGTTTGTTGCTTGGTTACACTGCCTTCTTTAATTGTTCCATTGTTTGAAGTGTTTTATTTGCTTTAACATGAGGAGCATGAACCACATAATCTTGACCTAGTTTAGTGAATTGATATTGATTCTTTGTCCTGTAGAAGATTGCCTTACGATCATATAAATATAGACTACCTAAGACCATTCCACATTCTCTTAATAGCACTACATCACATGTTACTTTGTCCACATACTTTGATGAAATTGCAAATTTGATTGTGCACTGCTTTGTTATCTGCATCTGATGATGATTTCTTATCCATTTAAGTGTGTAAGGCTTATGATGAGTTTGTGTTTTTAATCCCAATTGCTTAACCAATTCTTCCGAGATTAGATTAGATTGAGATCCACTGTCGATTAATGTGTCTATCTTAGTGTGTCGCATGATTAGCCTTATATGAAACAACTTGTTTCTACATTCAATGTCTTCACCAAATTTACCTATCATACCAACCAATGAGATCTTTGACTCATCGCCTGAATCCGATCCCAGGTCTGTGGGTTTTGATGTCGTTGCCACTGTTTGTGCTCCCTTCTTTTCTTTGAACCACTTTGGCCTCTTCTCGGGATGCAACTGCCAACATTTGTCCTCATCATGTCCCTCTTTCTTGCAATGCTTACAAGAGGGCTTTCCTTCCTTCCTTGTCACCGCATTTGCATTCTTTCCATGCCTTTTCCTCTTGTCCTCTTTCCTTGAAGACGACGATTCCCCTGACACACCTGCTTTCCCTACTTCAATATACGTAGCTTGAACAGAACCCTCATCAAGGTTAGTGGGTCCAAACATGAAAACAGTGTTTCTAATATACATAGGTAAACCTCCTATATACTTCATAAGAGTTTCTTGTGTTTGCAAAGCGATGTCTAACATTAATGCCATCTTTCGAAATCCATCGGTGTATTCTTGCACTGTTTGTCCTTTTCTTAGTTTTAAAGATTGCCATTCAATTAATGCTTTTTCTTTATAACCCAAAGGATAGAATTGTTTCCTAAGTGCAAAAATGAAACTCTTCCATGATGGAAATACATTACCCACATGTTGTGTTCCCTTTTGCAGCTTTCTTTGCCACCAGATGAGAGTTGTACCTGCAAGCCTCAAAGATGCCAACTTGATTTGTGTGGCCTCATCTTTGATCTGTTGCACACTGCAGTATACCTCCATCTTCCTAATCCAATTGTCAAGTTTTTCTGCATTTACTTCACCATCATATATGGGCAACTCAAATTTTACATCAAGTTTTAACAATGGCATTTCATTTTTATTCTTATGAACATTTTTCTTCTCATTAGATTTAGAACTTGAACTTGAAGAAGAAGGAGAAGAAGGAGGTGTTGATGGAGGTTAAGGAGGAATCTGAGGATGGTCCTCTTCCTCTTCACTTTTGCCTTTTGAAGAATCACCCAAAACTGGTCTCTTCTGTTCCATGTCATCTTCATACAAAACTTTCACCATCTCCGACATAGCATGGAATGTTTTCCGGAATGATTTCTCATCTTGGGAAATCCCTTCTTCCGATGCCATCTTCTCACTGTGAGAAGCTCTCTTTATCAATCCAATTAATGGATTCTCTGCATCAATCTCACTTTCACCATGCTGTAGATTTTCCCTGGTTAACATGCAAAACTCAAATCCAAACGTCAACTAGCTCTGATAACACTTGATCCGTAGGATCTTTTAATGACTTATGGTTGAGTTTTAATTTTGCATGCGTTAATTAACCATTTGAGAAACTTAGTGAAAGAATGAGGAAAGAAGAGGAATTATGATAGCCATATATACATTTGTAGATCTGAAATGAAATAAAAGACAGCAAACCATAACATGCAGATTGATAACGGAGTTCGACACAACTTTGCCTACGTCTTCGGGCCTTTGTCTCTGTGGGGGAGGCTTCTTTATTTCTGTTCAAAAGCTTAAAAGTACATCACTGCAATTCCAAATGGATACAAGACTGATCTGGTCATGTTCTTCCAGATCTCAAGAACCTTGCAAAGAAAACATCACGCAAAATGGACGTCCGAAACTCCCAGAAATGGCCCGACAACGTCTGCTCCTCAATATCTTCCCTGCATAAAAATGACTTTGGATTGGATTCTCCTCAGCATAACTCTGCTCTGAATGCCTTCCTCATGGCCTCAAACAGGCCTAGTTTATATAGATTTTAAGTTGGTTGCACATCTCCAACTTCCTCCCAAAATTTGGGCTCCAAAAATGCCCAATATCTCCCAAAAATAAAGAAACTGCATTAAAATCAAGCATATAATCTTTGAAAAATCCAAAAACTATATAATAAAACCACTTTTGAATTAAAATTGGGCACTATCCCCCTTCATCCACGTGCGCACCCTCCAGCATGGTCATATGGATGTTATTTTTTGCCAAGCGCTAGCCCATAGGCTACGCGCTGGCCCCCTGTCTCGCGCTGGCTCCCGGTTTGTGGTATGTTGGCATAAGCCCACAGGATATGCCCCATAAATCCCGTGCCCATTGTGTGGTAACGATCCCGGTCCTGTGGGATCCACCTGTGAACTGGGGGCTATCCTTATCCATGCCACCGCTTGTCCGCGCTCCCGGTCCTGTCAGATGGTCATGTGTTATATGCCGAGGGTTAGGGCTAAGCCCCGGCCCTTTCCCCCACCGGTTAATACATCAACCAAATTTAAATAAAATTTGTGCCACATGGTTAACAAGAACCACTGGCTAGGTGGGCAGTTAGCCCAGCCCTGCCAGTCCGTTGCCCGTATAGGAGGTCACAGGTTTGACCCACAATAAAGCCAACAACTTTTGAACAAACCGATGAACCAACCATGGGGTGCCATGTGGCAGCCCATCACTAGGCCACGTGGCACACCAACAACCAACCTGAACATGCCAAGTATCAATCGCTGGTTCATCCACATCGCCTGCCACATCAACTTTCGTACTGCCCTGTCATCCTACCAGGTCAGCTGCTGACATCATCCGTGCCACGTGTCACCCTACAGTGGTGACATGTGTCACCCCTGAATTGGTCCAGCTATCTGCCCATACGTCCAAAAATACCTGACACATGTCGCCTCCTGGACCTGCCATGTGTCACCTCCTGAGATTGCCACGTCAGATGTACGGACCGTACAGTCTGCACAGTCAGCATGCCATGTGGACTGTACAGACTGTACAGTCATCCCTTTTTTTACCTGTTTGGCTTTTCGGACAGAACGTGATATCTTTCTCATACGGAGCCCATTTAACAAAGTAAATATACCACTAGAATCAACAAGATGAGACAGACGCAATGGCACTGGTTTCGTTGCATTCCGAGCACTTTCATTTTTGAGCATTTTTAAGGCCTGTCAGGCTTCTGGATCCAATTTCGGATCAATGACTAATGATGGATTATGTATTCAGAAAAAAAAAATAGCATGTTTAGGAAGTGTATGTTTATACTACATATGAATTCCATCTATGCGAAAACCCATGAGGGTGGTAGTAATGGTGATCAAAAGGATGGAGGAGGAAGCCTATGAGATTCTACAAATACCAACTGATCATATAACGTCAAGTATGTTTAGACCAACCATGAAGGTACACATTTGATTTCTTCCAATATTGAAGTGAATTGAGGAAAGAACTCCCTCAGTTAAATTTCCAAGATTTAAATTGATATGTAGTGGTCGAAGGCCTAGAACATGTAAATGTTGTTGATGTTAGAATGCATTCAGATAAAATTTAGTTGCATATTTTGTTATGATTGGTTATGAGATCATAACCACATCAAGTCGGGAGACATACTCTTGATATAAAAATAAATATCCATAATGGTACTCATGTGTGAGAGCATGAGATGGTCGGATATGGAAGGGCTATAGTGATATGTGAGTGTTCAATGGTATCTACTGTATATTTGATGTTTGGACCGCAACCTCTTTGTCGACACTGAAGAGAACTTAAGAATTATATTCTTAGTGTTGTGTTTGGGTTGAAAAGGAAGGTATCCAAGTAGTCAAGCAAGCAGTAGGAAGTTTGTGGATGATGTGTTGAGCTGTTCTCCACACCTTCCAAATCACCTTGGTGAATGCATGACATAGTTATGTAGTATTATGTAGTCAATGCAGGGATGCATTGTGTAAATTTGGCCATGGGTATTGTCATATCGTTTGAAATTTTGTTTAGCAATTAATTTTTGCATTATTAAAAACATGTGGTGTTGAAAATAAATAATGATGGAAAGTTTCATTATATTTAATATGAATACTAGCTAAAGGTGATTGAATTGTTGTTGTTACAATTATGAGATTACTTTTGGAGCCATTGAAAATGTTACAAGTGGTATTAAAATAATTGTTGAATGAATTTTGGTGAGTCCATGTATATATTATATGGCATAGAAATTATTATTCTAACAATTGAAATGATGTAATTATTGCTCACTCATGAAGTTAAGAACACTTTAGGAGCTATTAGATATTTTAACAAGAAATTTGCAGGTTAAAGTAGTCAAATAATGATAAATTATGGAAAATATCCATTGAGGCAATTGAGTAATAAAACAGTTTTTTTTATAGAAGAAACATTGTTGATCCTTCCTAGATTTATTGACATTTAATAGAGATTTATTTTCCTTGAATTTTTGCATCCAATTCTTGTTTAGATACTCCTTTCTTGATATTGCTCTAGGCTAGCTGCATTGGTACTAGCCATAGTGCACGTTGCTTTTATTTCATAGAAATCTAAAAATACTCCTATGGAAAACATGCTTCATTGCTTTTATCAGTATCGATATATGATAAAGAGAGTTGAGAATCCGTTCAAGGCAATCGATATTTGGGGTTTGCTAAGTATGATCGTCGCTTTACCTCAATAATAAAAATCAATTTGCTACGAAGTAACACATTCATCCCTCCAAAGGGAAGCTAGGTAAAATGTTCTCGAAGTGAGATTATTAACTATGTAATTTGATGGGATGGGGAAGGATTGAGTTGATAATTTACTATAGGTAATCAATATGATGGGATGGAAAAAAATATTGGCTCATAATATCATTCCATTCAATATTTCAATTCCATTTTATTTCAATAATGGATGGAAGTGCTTGAATTGTAGTTGTAAACAATTCTGATATCACTTTGTTAATTCTTTTTTTAAATGTTTCCATGAATATATATATTGTACATGAGATACTGACAGTTTGTTTGGCTAAGTGAAAGTTGTAGAAATTGCATCAATAATGGTCTTGGATATGGTAGGGATGTAATCCCATAAGGAAACTCAATATCTACAGCTGTAGAGTCAAATATTATGAGCTGAAAATTCATGCCTAGAAATTTTATTCCCCTGTATAAAATATATTTTAGAAATTAATTGTTACAAATTGTTATGATATGCTAACAATTGGCTTGGTTGACTGAAGGTTAAGGGAAGTGCAGAAATAATAGTATCTAGGTATGGTACTATTGTAATCCATAATAAATATTGATGCCTGCTACCGCAAGAGCCAAATGAATTATGAGTAGGAAGCTCATGCTTTGAATTTATTTTTTTGTGTACAAAATAGATTTGACATTTATGATTGAAAATTGTTATAATGATATCTCATGATGATTGTATGTGTATAATAAAGATGATATGTTCGATATGGAGGTTGGAATCTAGGGAAAAAGGAGAAATAGAAGGAAATCTATCCCAATGATGAAGGCATGCAATAAAAAAAACTCTAGCGGACTTGTTGCAACTGGAGTTCTTGAAGCTGCGACTCTGAAATTTCTTGGTTGAGTGCATTGGAGCCTTGGAGAGAAGTGGAACAACCTGAGGGATTTCATGGTAGAGAAAGGGGTTCATTTCTTTGGGTTGAGCAGGGATGATAGGGAATGATAGCTTGTTGGTTGGAACTACTACCAAAAGCATAAATTATGAAGATCATTATGCATGTTTTGGGCCGGAGTGCCTATGTATGCATGTTTTATTTTAGGCTGGAGTGTCTATGTTTATATGAATTTGGTTGGACTGCCTATGTAGAGTAAATGCTAGAGCGCCTAGAATTGTAAGAACATTAGTATGGTGTTGTGCATTGAGGACAATGCCAAAATAAGGGGATGAGGATGTAACACCCCAATTTTTTATCCCTATGAACTAGAATGTATTATGTAAATATGACTTAGGATGGTGAGCCGGTAAAGTTTGAAAGGGGGTCAAAGTGCCTAGAAATGTAATACATTTATATATATTAATAAAATACATCATTGGTTTCAAAAGATAGACAAGGACAAAAGAGATGTGGGGCTATGATTCCATGAGAGAGGGGGCTTAACAGAGTAATTTTTTTATTACATTTTATTTACCCATAATTGATTTTATGGAGAAAAGTGATTACATGAGCTTCTTTGGGAGGCCATGGGTTTCTTGACTTTATGTAATTATATTAACCCTATATTTGTGTTGTTTGGGGGGTTGTTCTTTGTTCTTGGTTAATCATGTTTTTGGGATTATTCCTCATTCACTCTTGCTAATTAGTGTGTTCTTGGTATGAGCATGGAAACTAATGGAAGGAGGATGAGAGCCATTTCCATATGGATGTAATAAATTAGTGATCATTCCAGGTGGGAATGGGTGTCTATGGGCATGAGATTGATGGTAGTTTTGATTGAACTATTCGTAGTTGAGAATCATTGGAGTTTACAGCATGGATATTTCCTGACCAGTAGCACTGGATCCATGGAGAGAAATGGAACATTGTGAGGGACTGCATGGGAGAGAAAGGGGTTCATTTCTTTGGGTTATGTAGGCTGAAGGGGAAAGAGAGATGGAAATTAGGATTGATGTGTGGTTGGGAGAACCTGAGAGCTTTTTAGCCAACTTTTGTGTGTTTTAGATTTGGCTTAGGACTTGTCCTCATGGATTCATATCCCTGGCTCAGGGATGACCTAATTTTAACAATGGGAGAAACAATTTCCATGGTCGGGAGAAACGTCCTTAGTCTTCAATAAGTTGGTGATGGTCTAATTTAAGATAAGTTCTATTTGTTTTTTCTATATAATTTTATTCTTTTGTGTATTATTATTATTATCTATGAGAGATGTAATTATAATGTGTCTTCTTGCTGGTTATTTTTGTGCATGGAGCACTGTTTATTTATTTTATGTTATAGCATGAAACTTTATTATTTTCATGTGTGGTTACTATATTTGTTTCATACTTGAATTCCAATTAATTATTACCATAATTCGAGATCGGTTTAGAAGTGTGTTTTTTATGGATTTTAACCTTATACAACATTTTACCGCAAACATATTTTCAATAAAAGAACATAAAAGATACAATGGAAAATACACACATTACACAAAGATTTTTCCTTTGGAAACCCAAACCGGGAAAACCAACATATTCTATATTCATTCATAGTTTACAATACAATATACATATAGGATCCAACATCATCCAAAATCTGAACCCAATGAGCTGGATTGGTCAACAACCCTAATTCCTTAACTGGAAATAGAAAACTATCAGAAAAAACCATGTACCAAAAAACTACCCAACAATGGACAAGAAAATCGATGTGACATGAAAAACAAGGAAGAATGTGACATGTTTCCTGAGGAAAAAAGGGCCACTTCCCCCGAACCCCCATGCAGGGGGACTATCACTCCCCTACAACTCCCAAAGGGGGAGGGGGG
>JASDQU010010518.1:5162-19710 GCA_032191745.1 Picea mariana | reverse complement strand
TGTGGGATTATGAGGCTCGTGAGCCTGGATGTAGATAGGCCAATGCGCCTATCCATGTAAATATAATCACAAATATTAATATAGTATTACATCGTTGCACACTCCTCGATTCAGGAAAAAATGATGAGGGTCCTACTGCACTGAAAAAGGGAAAAGGGGGTGATTTGTAAGTCTTGGGGAATATTTGAATAATATTGAATTGGGAAAAGTGTAATGTGAATATATTTTTATCCTAAGTTTCCTACGGTAGGAAACGAGTCACTAACTGGCTTAAAGTTACTTTTGAGGGTGACAAGTGTCAAGTGGAAAGCATGCAATATTTATTGTTGGCCTTAGTGTATTTTGGAGGGATTACAATTATTATTCATGTGGAAAGATCTAGTGAGAAGAAAGGGGTTAGATTGTATGGAAAATATGATTTTTAGCTTATCTTCCATAGAAAATTGTAGGGATTTGTGAGGTTGTATCTAGAGGTTCATTATTAAAAAGTAAGTTTAGAAGACTGCGAGCAGTCTCTTTGGGTGAGATACTAGATTTTGTGGAGTGGTTTCTAGACCCATGCAAATATTCTCTAGGTGAGAGTATTGTTGAGAATTGTTCCCTGGTGTGTTGGGCACTAGTGACAAGGATTAGAGACTTCCTATCTGACCTATTGTTGGTGACCCTGGGAAAGGAAGTGGGACAACCGAGGGACTGGTAAAAAGAGAAAGAGCACACTTCCTTGGGTGTGACAGGTGCATGGGGAATGAGGGATTGTTGACTTGTTGCAGTAGGCGGAATCTAGGAATGAGAAATTATGTTGAGTTTCAGACCATAGCTTATCACTAGGAGCTTGTTTTCCTTGATGGATTTGAGCCCCAGCTCGCAGGTGATCTGTTCCTGAAATTTTATGACCAATAGTGTCTATGGTTGGGAGGAACGTCTGAGTCACGACCACAATTGGTGATTTTCATAAAAGATAAGTGTTCTTTATGTGATTTTCTTCTTTTTTGTGTGCTTGTTTATCTATGCTTGACATGGGTTAAATTCTTGTATGTCATTGCATATAAGTATTTGTTGTTATCCTATTTAATGATGCTTTCACTTGTAAGTATGATGCATATAACATGTATTTTTAGATAACCATGGATATAACCAATACGATTAGTTTATCCTTCTATTTTCACCTAGTGATTTTGGTTATGATCTCGCAAGAAGAGAATTGAGTGGTCGAGTGCACAGGGTGGTAGCATGTGTACACAAAGAGTTTCTAATTTTGTGGGTCTGCGTATAGATAATTAGATTTCATGCACACTAAAATTTGAGTTATTACATGACACTTAGATAGTTGTGTGCAGGGTTGTGCTATGGGAAACGTATGATAGTGCGTGTAATTGGTGCATGCAAATTTGAGTTATTTCCACTGCTTAAGGTTGTATTGAAAGATATTTTTTCTTCCATTGTTATAAGTTATGTGGTGTGACTCAGGATTAGGTTGAGCGCATTACTTCAAGTGATACTACATGGATTGATTTTAAATTAGACTACATGTAGTGTACTTCTATTGTAACATTACTCAGTGGTATGTTCAGAATGTTACAGTTTGGTTGTTGAGAGAATGTGTAATATGGTAATGGACTAAGTGAGAGACTAGGTACATTACAGAAGTTGAGGTTGTGTGACATGGCCCAAGCCTAGGTTGTTGGGGAAGTTAAAAACCATATTATCCAAAATTTAGTAAAATTAGTTAATCCATGGAAATCAAATCCATAGGAACTACAAGAGGCCCAAAGATACTTTCGAATCAGGACAAGATCCTCATGCAAAACGTATTTTACTTGAAATACAACATCTCGACAGAATTACAATTGTTAGAGGAAGTGACCACATTATTCATCATCAATGTGTATGGATCCTAGTAGTTCAGGGAAAATATAAGATTTCTCATGCAGCTGCAAAATGCAACATCTCTAATCCACCCTAACCTATGGCTTCTAGGGGGAGACTTCAATCTCATCCCATCTATGGATGAGAAGAAAGGTGCTCTCTGACGTGTATACCAGGATAACCTATATTTCAAAGGTTTTATCCAATATCAATGTCTTATTTACTTATATACCATCAATGGTACTTACATAAGGAACAATCATTGTGGATTTTCTCAATAAGTGGTAAATAAGCTTGACAAATTCTAAATCCCAGAATCTATTATTCTCACTAGCATGGAAATGGAAGCCATCATCCTCCCTATTGCAGGATCAGATCATTGGCCTATATGCCTCTCTCTATATTCTCTCAGCAAGCCCCAAAAAATTCCATTCTAGTTTGAGAATTTTTGGTTTTCACAACCATATTTCCTCGTAAACGTCAAATTCAGAGACATCTTTAATGCTCATAAAATATTAAATTCTCAAATGAAGAAATTTCAAAAAAAAATATTCCTTCAAGGAATGTCTTCAAATTTGGTTCATCATGAAAATATATTGGTATATTAAATTGAGAAAAGGAGTAAATAGGAAGTAATACTTTGGAAACATAAATCAAGAATTCAATGGTTAAAGGAAGGAGATCATAATTCCAAATTATTCCATTTCTCAATGATTCAACGTTGTCACTCCAATTTCATATCTCATTGGATCTCAAATCAAGGTAACAAAATCACATCTCATGTTGATATTGAGCAAGATTTTTTTATTTTTTTATTTTTTTTTCAGGATCTTCTCACCAAGCCTCAACCTGATTGTATGGAAGACATTAAAACTATAATGAAAATAATCCCTTGAATTATCTATGAGGATCAATATTCCCTGCTTGTAAGGCTCATATCCCTAGAGGAAGTATAAGCATCCAACTTCATCTTAGCAACTGGAAAATCCCCCAATTTAGATGGCTTCACTTTCAATTTTTTCCACCATTATTGGTCAACTGTAAAATGGGATGTTCTTGAGGTAGTTTAGGATCTCAGTGATTTTATGGTGTTCTACCTACACTAAATGCAACATTTCTTACCCTCATTCCTAAAGATGAGAAATTGGTTGAGCCAAACAATTTCTTCCTCATTTCCCTTTGCAATGTCATATACAAGATCATCTCCAAAGTCATTGTTTTTCTCCTTAAACCCATCCTACCTAATATGATTTCCCCGAAGAAGTTTGGTTATGTAGAGGGACAACAAATTTTAGATATAATTCTTCTGGCTCATGAATTTTCCCACTAATTAAAAGCCTCCAAAAACCTAGGGACGCTTATTAAGTTGGACATGTCCAAAGACTTTGATAAGCTAAGATGGAAATTCATCAAATAAATCCTTATAGCCTTTGTCTTTCACAAGAATCAAGTCTAGTGGATAATGGGCCTAATATCCTTTTCCTTCTCCTCCCTCTTGATCAATGGTTCACCCTTTCAAACCTTTCATCCCTCCCATGGTGTCAGACAAGGTGACCCCCTTTTGAAACTTTCTTTTCATCCTCATGGCAGAAGGATTTGGAAGAAGCCTTCGGGATGTCATTGATAACCACAAATTTCAAGGAAATCATATCCATAATTCTTTGGATCCCTTAACCCATAACTAGTTCATGGATGAAACTATGTTAATTGGAAACCTATCCTCTTGTGAATCTCTCACCTTTAAACAAGTTATTGACAACTTCATGGAATACTCTCTCACCTCCATGAACCATATCAAGTCCAAGATCTTATTTTTCAACACCCCACTCTCTTTTCAGTTCAAAATCATCTATATTATTTTTTATTAAAGAAGCTCCCTACCTACCAAGTATATTGGGATTACTTTACTTACTTCAAGAACCTGCAACAGTTCTGGGGAATACCTCCTTTATAGGCTCAATAAATATCTTTCAAACTAGACCTTCTGGTCCTTGAACATCACCTATAGACTAGTGATACTCAAAAATATTTTGCAAGCGATTCATATATATCTCTTCTCATCTATAGTATCCCCAAAAATAATTATAAATGTTGTTAAAAATGTTCATAGAAATTTCTTATGACAAGGAGTCGGATCCTCCAAAAAATGGGCTTTGGTCACTTGGAATACCATCTATCTTCCCAAATTCAATCGAGGATTAGGCATTAGAGGTTCAAAACTTCTCAACAAAACTATGGGAGCCAAAATTTGGTGGATATGGATTCACTAGAAAGGACAACCATGGATTCAACTATGGAAGAAGAAATATGCAAATCAAATAGATAGCTCTGATCTCATCAGGATGATATACACTTTCATAGGTTCCCTCATCTGGAACTCAGTCTGGAAAAATATATGGTTAATTAAACAACACAGGTTCATGGAAATATGCAACATGGCAGCATCCCTTTTTTTAGAATATTCGTGGAAACAACTTCCATCCGTTCAAGATGATAAACACCTCACCCCCATAAAATCCATCCTCCAATCTCTTATAGGGAATAAATTTAGAAATTACTGGGACATTACCTCTGATTCCATGGATTGGCGCACTTGTATTATTGATCATGATCATATTCCCCTTCAACTTGGATCCCAACTTGAATCCTTAGTAAAGATTCTATATCAGAGAAAAATCATTGTTTCCATACATCCAGATAAGCTAAGAGGGGGATATCCACGAGTTGGAACCTTCATTATCAAATAATTCTATCATCTAGCTGCTAAATACTACAATGTTCCAAAGGATGACATATATCAGAAAATATGGAAAAACAATCTCTCGCCAAAAAACATTACCTTTCTTTGGAAAATAACACATTGAAATATTCTCACTTGGGATCATCTTTATAGAAGAGGCTTCATTGGGATGGGGTTCTGTGTTCTCTACACTCTTCATGAAGACACTTTGGAACACCTCCTTAATTCATTTCCCTTCAACAACTCTCCATGGGACCAAGGTGCTATGGATTTCCGACAATATGATCATAACATTCACTCTATCAAATCTACCATCTCCTCCTAGAGAGATACTTTCGTTGCCAATCTGATGCTCAATAAGATTTAAGTTCACTTTTCAGGGTTCATCCTATCGGAAATATGGAAAGAATGTAATCATTGAATATTCAAAGACCAATCCCAACCTAAGGAGATTATCTAGAAATATATTAAGGAAAATATATTGGAGACCATTTCTAAGGAAGCCTGAGATATCGATGATCTTCCTTGTTCTACTTTGGATTGATTCCTTATGTCATATTGGATACCCTTAACCTGTTCTCTTTCACTTCCCTCCCTAGTTTGCAACCCCAAACTTTTCATTCCCTCTTGGTCCCCTCCATGCCAAGATGTCTCAAGATTAATTTTGCTGGAGCTTCTAAAGGTAATCCTGGGTCGAAAAACTATGGTGCTATCTAAGGAGGTAGTGGGGGTTATATGCTTCATATCTTTTGTGGTAATACTGAAATCAACTTCAACAACACTAGAAAGTTATGGGCTTGATAAAGGGTCTACAAATCGCCTATCAGAATCAATTTCATTAGAATATTGTGGAGTGTGATTCTAAGATCATCATTAATATGCTAACTAAACTACAATCGGGCACAACAATGTCAAATCTCTCTAAGAATTCAATATTGGAAACCTTGATTGATATTTTGGGTTCTCTTGCAACAATTGTTTCAGGCTTGGTTCTTTAAAATGTTAAAAGGAAGACGAATAAAGTGGTTGACCTTCTTGCTAATGTTGGCCTAAACAATAATTTGGATGTTTAATGGGATAACCTTGCCAACCTCCCATGGAGGAAAGCTTGTCTCTCTTTAATTCAAGCTAATCTCCACTTCCCATATGGGGTGTGTGTCAGACCACATGATGATAGGGGGTTACAATCGAGGAGTTACCCCACCCTATCATACAAATGGTTGTGTATTGATAGCCTTGTCACACACTTGTCCCTATCGATGACGTCTAGAACAATACTCCCAGTCACGTCGAGGTTGTTTCATATGCAGGTGGTTTGGTGAGTAATCAAGAGAATGTGGAGTTTGAGGACGACCTCGTTCCTACCTTGCTCTCACATGATAGCCATGAAGATTTTGTGGTATACAGGTTCAAGGATGATAACAACACTGGTCCTCCCACCATGGATTATCCCTTGCAATGTTATGATGAAGGAGCTCCCATGATGGACCAAAAATTACCATATAATGCAGGCTCATTAGGGATCCATCTCAGTCATAAATATGGGGGCTTCACTTAGTGATGACGTTGTCTCGGGACCATTCTTTTTGAGTTTACAAGTTTCTCTCTCCATTTCCAATTCCATCATTTCATCTCTGCTATAAATTTATCTCCCTTTAATGTCTTCTTAACTATGGCCCCATAAGTTAGAATGCCTTCCCGCCCTCAGTATGGTCATCCATTTCGTGCAACAAAGGTTGCCAATGATGCGACTGATTTTTATGAATATTATGTTCTAGAGGCACATAATGCGAAAATGATTGAATTTGAGGAGGAAGTTCATCAAGTTAGAGGATTCCATGAAGATGAGGAGGTTGAGGCTCAAGTTTGAAGCTTCATTATGGATTTGGGTTGCACCTGGACTCGAAATTCAAAATTCTACATAAATCTTGAGTTGTATTGGCACACCAAGACAATGTTATTCATGGGAATGCTCCCCAAAGAGAAAGATTTCCACTAGCTAAAGCATAGGCAATCATTTTTGGAAATTCAGAGTGCTTATGTGTTTGAGGTAATCAGCTAGATTTCCAACCATCAAGGAGGAAAATTTGTCCCTCGTCAAAGAAATTATGCAAAGGTTCAGTCCTCCAAAGTTGTTGTTGGATGAGATACCATGGACCTCACCAGCCCTCAGGTTTCGCATGAAAATTGACATATGGTTCTAGTTCTTTTTGTGTTGTTATGTTATGTAAGCTTATCGATTTGGATATTAGTATATACAATCATACCCTTATCATACATATTAAGTTTAAACTGGCTAAGGCTTGGTTTCCCCTCAAGGGAAGGCATTATTTTTGTTTTTTGAGCCATAGATCCTTAGAGACTGTCATGGTCTCTGTGAGGCTGAAACTCTTATATATTTCAATGTAATTTTTGTTCATATTAGTATAGTTGTTTACTTACGAATAAAATTTACAATAAGGGTTATAAAACAACATCGAAAACAACTGAGAAGAAAATGTAGTGTTATGTTTAAACACTTGACATAAATTCCAATAGGTCGTAACCATACCTGAAACACTGAAAGGCGTAACCACACCTACAATGTTGAACCTAGCAAGAGCCAACCCAAGAAACCAACTAGTAACTTCATAAATATAAAATCAAACTCCATTGTCTCATGCACAACAATGTACATTGAACCATAACCCATGCCATTTTAACACTAAACCATAACTCAAGGACAATAAAAAATGTGACCAAAGCTTAATAGAACCACTTACCAATGTACATTGGGTCGTAACCCACCCCATTTTAACACTAAACCATAACTCTAGGATAATCGAAGATCTAGTGCTTTGCTTGCACGCTTAACATAATTTCCAACAACTCATAATGATAATCAGCTCATGAATCCAAGCATAAAATAACATAACCACTTATACGCACCATACAACCAAGAATATAGAAAGTACATTGGAGTGAAACCCACGCTATTTTAACACTAAACAATAACTCTAGGAAAATAAAAATGTGACCTGAAAGTAACAAAAGGAGTTACCAATGTATATTGGAGCATAACCCATGCCATTTTAACACCAAATGATAACTACAAAAGAATTGAAAATTTAACCATAATCGAATTTAATTTATGATTGGAAGTACACAATGTAGTGCTCTACTTGCACGCTACACATAAATTCCAACAAAAATCATTAATTTCACATCATAGACTAAAAAATGTAGTGCTCTACTTTCAAGCTTGACATAAATTCCAACAAGTTGTAAACATACTTGCAACAATAAAAAATCGTAACCATACATGGAATGTTGAACCTAGCCACGCTCATCCCATGAATCGGACCAGAGAATAACAAAACCCGTTACATAAATTATACACTAAACGATAACTCTAAGAGAATCGAAAATGTGACCAGAGAGTAATAGAACCAGCTTCGACGAAGAAACAAAAATGAATATGTAAAACCATGATGCAAAACATTTTTCTTGGTCCGATTTCCCGCTCGTCGAGTATTTTGATAGATTTTGGTCAAGTGTTTTTCCTGTACACTGGACCGATGGAGGTTAATTTACGATGGAGGTTAATTTACCATCGAGCTTATTGGGATTATCGGTTTTTCCTGACGAACCTTAATTCACCATCAAGATTATACAACCCAGTGCTCTTCCTGCATTTTGGACCGAGCTCAACTTAGCATCGAGCTTATACAACAATTAATTTCTCATCGAGCTTATACACTAAACATTAATTCCCATCGTGCCTATACAACGACAGTGAATATTAATTTCTCGTCACTATAAATGGAAACTCTAAAATTTTTATACATAATATAAATATAAATATATATAAAATATAAATATAAATATATATAAATTAAAAAATAATAATAATTTTTTAAAAATTATATATTTTGTTTTATTTTTTAAATATTATTTATTAATGTCATGAAAAGGTAATTAGTTACAGAATCCTTTTGGCTAATCACTAAATACCTAATTTTACAATTTGAAAAAACAAAAAAACAATTTTGAAATAAAAAATAATAATAATTTTTTAAAAATTATATATTTTGTTTTATTTTTTTAATATTTTTTACTAATGTCATGAAAAGGTAATTAGTCAGAGAATCCTTTTGGCCAATCACTAAATACCTAATTTTACAATTTGAAAAAACAAAAAAAACATTTTGAAATAAAAAAGCATTTTAATAAAAAAAACTATAAGAGAAAATTTTTATTTTAAAATTTGGGTCAACTATATTTGACGAATAATCAATTCGGATAGTCCTTCCTTTGACATGGACTGATAAGGTAAGGTTAAAATTGGCCTTACAAAAATGATTTTGAAGATAGTTCCAATTTTAATAGTAATCTTAATCTCAAAAGGACTAATAAGATAAGGATAAAATTGATCTTACAAAGGGATTTTGAAGATAATTCCAATTTTAATAATAATAATAATTTTCAAATCATCATGAGTTATAAATGGTACAAATGATCATATATAAAGGGGAGAATACATTAATTTTTATTTTAATAGGTTGATGGTATTCCATAAAAATTGATAATATAAGAATAAAGTTGACCTTAGAAAGGGCTTTTAAGGAGAGTGCTACTTTTCTTAAAAAGGGAATTTAAAGTTTAAGAAGAGTGTTAATTTTATTAATAACTTAGATATTTAAGTTTTTATGAGTTACAACATGCTATAAATATAACACCCCATATGTGTTATAATATAACACATACAATTATAACACATATGCCATATATGTATATTATAACACATATGCAATATGTGTTATAATATAACACATATGGTAGATAACACATATACCATATGTGTTATATTATAACACATATGACATATGTGTTATATATGCCATATAACACATATGACATATATGTGTTATAATATATGTCAGTTATAATATAACACATATGGCATAACACATATGCCATATATGATAAATAACACATATGACATATGTGTTATATGCCATATGTGTTATTTTATAACACATGCCATATGTGTTATTTATCATATATATAAAAAGGGAGAATACATTAATTTTTATTTCAATAAGTTGATGATATTCGATAAAGATTGATAATATAAGGATAAAGTTAACCTCAAAAAAAGCTTTTAAGGAAAGTGCTACTTTTCTTAGAAAGGGATTTTAAGGAAAGTGTTAATTTTATTAGTAATATCCATATTTAAGTTTTTATGAGTTACAACATGCTATAAATGAACACATATTCAAAAGGAAAATACATTATAAATGATCATATATAACCATAGTAAACCCTAAAAAGATAAGATTAAATACACTTACTAAACCCTAGAAAGAAAAGATTAAATGCACTTACCAAATGATTAGACAAAAAAAAAAATAAAAGCTTAAATATAAAATCTTAATAACGTAGGAACGTTGGAAATTTAAAGTCAATATATACCCATAGTAAACGTTGGAAACACTTTGAATTAAAATAACGCTAAAAAAACGCTCCGCTGAAGAATAGAATTGCAATGGGTTTGGCTGGTACTAGCCTGCATGCAAATGTAAGGATAAAGAAAATGGAGACGATCAAGTTGGGGGCACGATAGAAGTTTTGATACGGCAAACATCAACCTATAGAATGAAATAAGCAGATACTTATAAATAATAAATAGTAAAGTTCATATATAGCCTTATTAAATTTAATTATATTAAATTTAAATAGTTATATTGAATGATTTTCTAACAATAAATTTAAATTTTATGGTTATTAATTGAAGATGTTGATATATTATTTTTTATTTTTCCAAATTAATGAATGAAATCTCATATTCATAATTTTTTAGCATTTTTAAATGTATTAATTAACCTATTTACTTTTAAACAGTTAAGTTACTTAATTTTAATGTGATTAAGAAATTACTATCTAACTATTTAATTTCTGATTCAGATGATTAACAAACTTACTGGAAATTAAAAATTTATTTCACTATTAACTTTTTCTTTTTTACAACATTAAATTTACATTTCTGTCACCTTTACTATATCGACCATACACCTACTAATGGCAGCCGCCATATTGGCAAGCCGTTTCATATTCTCCATCTTCGATTTTCAAGGCAATGGTGGTGAGCATAATGACTAAAAAAAAATGGGGAACGAAATGAATTCTTCCATAAATGAATTCCACGCTGCAATGGATGCAATTGTTGAAGAATATTATTGTATTAAATACCCTGTTTGGAAACATTTTCATTAATACAATATTATTTTGGTGGATTTGACGCAATATTATTTTTGTGGATTCTACCTAATATTGAATTTCATAATTATTTTCGTGCATTTTCATAATTTCTGTCGTTTCTTGCCTACTGATAATATGTACACATCTCGATTATTTCACTTCGTTAAGAGAAACCTAAAAATTTGTATAGTTATGCAATATATCTTGACCATGAAGTGAACCTCGGCCATGGCTTCAATATCCTTTCGCATATTGTGTTCCGTATAGAAAATGAGTTTTCACTTTCTTCTCTTCTTTTCAATCATCGTTATTTCCATTTCATTTTGATCTTTTGTTGTACACTGTCACTATGGTGTAACTACCTTAAATCCCAACACACTTTTAAATGTTCGTTGGTATTTAGTTTTATCCGAATTAGTTGTACTTTCTGTAGTTTAGTTTAGTACTTTAGTATTATATAAATTGATATCAATACTTACTTTTCTAGCGAATAGATTGCGTAAACTGAATAATATGGGTGGTATTTATTACGGCAGGGTAGTCTCATTGAATTATGATCTTTAATTTGATAATTGATATCGTAATTAACCCTTTGACATTTTAGAGTAATTTAATGGTGAAATGAAAAATATATTAATAATTAGGTGGATAATGTTAATGTATTCTACCTGGATTAATATTGATTTTATTGATACATGTTTATTTTAGAGTTAACATTTGGGATAAATTATATATATGTATAGACAATAATGGATGTCATATTTTTTTAAGATTAATAACTATCCATTCTCAAGACATAAAGAAATAATTATTAGGATTATTAGCTCTCCATTCCCAAGACATAAAGAAATAATTATTAAATATATGTACATTTAGCTTTATACATAATTATTTATGCTATAAAATAAATTCTATTTATGTTTGTGAGAAAATTTGGAACTTAATATAAATCTTTGATGGCATTATCTTATGGATTTTAAATTCGGTAGAATTAAGCACTTTTTTAATTAACAAGTTGAATGGAGTGGTTTTTATATTTAGATGTTTTAGAGTTAAGGTTATTAAGAATATATTAATTAATAGGGTTAGGGTTATTAGAGTTGGGGTTAATGTATTAATTAGTAATACATTAATTATTAATAGGATTAGGTTTAGTGTTATTAATATTATATTATTGTAATAAAAAATGATTAATATTATATTATATTATTAATATTAGGAGTTAATTTAATATCAATCATTAATTATATTAATAATTATTAATAATTAGTGATAATTAATATATTTATTATTAATATAAGCTAGTACTTGTTATTATTACTAGTGAATAATAATAATAACTATAAATATTATTAGTAATATTTTATTGTTTGGTCTCGTAATAACTAATAGTCATTAGTAAAACTATTAATTATTATTATTAATTTTTAATTAATAATAATAATAGTTATATATATATATATATATATATATATATATATATATTTTACAATGGGTACTTTAAGTATGTAACATATATATCCTTTATACATTAATTATTAATCAATATTGATAATTAAGTTTTCAAGAAATATATTAATAATATATTAATATCAATGGTTATTAGGATTAGGGTTAGGGTTATTAGGGTTACTATTATGGCCACATTAGGGTTAGGGTTATTCCTATTAAAATAGCGGTATGGTTATTTGTATTAGGATTTATTTTATAACAATAAAATGATTGGAATTCAATTTAAATAATAATAATAATTAAATTTTAATACATTAAATTGTAAATATATTTAATTTCTAAGAAACACTATAAATTTATAAATGTATTTAATCTTGAGAAAGATTGTAAATTACATATTTAGCTTTTTAAAAATATTTATTAATGGAATACTACCAATAAATTATATTTTTAAGTTTGATATTTTGGTATTTTTAGATTATATAAGTATCTGTTAAATCCTCATCTACAAATTATAATAAATCAAGTAGATTTTTTCTCAATGTCCTTAGAATAGCATAATTCATCATCTAAAAAGTTCTTGATGATTTGTTATGAATGTTCTTATAACAAGTATAAATTACTAAATGATTTTCTATCAATGTTCTTAGAAAACGTATAAATTAAGTAGATTTACTATCAATATACTTAGACAAGTGTAATTCATCATATACAAAGTTCAAGATGATTTCCTATCAATTTTTTTAGAACATTTAAAAATCATCATCTATAAAGTTAAAGATGATTTTCTATAAATGTCCTTAGAACAAGTATGATTCTAAGTTTCCTTCAATGTAATATATCACATGAGTTCAATGTTCCTATCTTTGTGAGAAACAAAACAGTTCATTAGATTTTTTTTTAAAACTCGACCAAAACTTCATTTTTGTAATGTCTCGAACATAAACTGATCTTGTAATGTGAAAAACATAACCCAACCTTGCAATGTGATAAACATAACCAATTTTTCTAACATGATGAACATAGTAATGTTGCAATTTGATGAACATAGTAGAATCACAATCTTACAAGCATAGTAACGTCGCAATGTGACGAACATTGCCTAGCCCTAGAAATCTCACAAACATAGCCACGTTGTCGTAATATGATGAACATATCCATCTTCTCACAATGTGCCAAACATGGTATTGTCACATTCACATGACAAACATAGTAACGTCACAATGTGACGTTACACTTCCCTATCATCGTAATGTGACAAATATAGCCCCATCGTCACATTGTGATGAACATAGTCATATTGTCGCAGTGTGACAAACATAGCCTCATCATCACAATATGTTGAACATAGCCTCATCATCACAATATGATGAACATAGCCTTAGCATTGCAACGTGATGAAACCAACCTCGTCACAATGTAACATAGCAATGTGATGAACATTGCACCGTCATTTCAATGTAACGAGCATAATCATGTTGTTGTAGTGTGACGAGCATAGCCATATTGTCACAATGTAATGAACATGGTAGCGTCACATGACAGACATAGTAATTTTGCAATGTTATGAACATTGCCCTAGGATTGCAATGTCACGAACATATCCCCATTGTCACATTGTAATGAAAATAGCCATATTGTCGCAATGTAACGAACATAGCCTTATTGTCGCAATGTCATGAAAATAGCCTCATCATCACAATGTGAAGGAAATAACCCCATCGTCCTAATGTGATGAACATAGTCATAATGTTGCATTGTGACAAACACGGTATCGTCACATTCTGACAAGCATAGCAACATTGCAATTTAATGAACACACCTTGTCATCGTAATGTTACGAGCATTATCTTATACTCACAATGTGATGAACATAGGCATATTGTTGCAATGTGATGAACTTAGCTTCATCATCACAATGTGATGAACAACGCATCATCATCACAATGTGATGCAAATATCTTGATGTCATAATGTGAGAAACATTTTGAAATGTTGCAATATATCAAACATAGCCCAATATTGCAAAGAGATGACCTATTTCAATGAAAAAATGTGTTTTTAATGTGTTTATGATGTGTTTATTTAAATTTTTTTTATATGTTACATTGAATTCATTACATATAAGATACGTTTATATTTTTGTTGATTTTTTAATTACCTCTTATCCAACATAAATTATATGTGTTTATGATGTGTTTAACTCATTTTTTTTTATATGATGTGTTTAATTCATATATATATATATAT